>JAGIQG010000037.1:649331-779642 GCA_024679065.1 Sphyrna mokarran
AACGCAGAACAGGCCCTTTGGCTTTTTTTTAAAACCATTCGCTTTTCATCCATAAACTATCTTTTCATCCTATCTAAACCTCTAATCATCTTATATGCTTCAATAAGGTCTCCTCTTAGCCGCCTTCTTTCTAATGAAAACAACCTCAAATTCCTCAGCCTCTCCTTATAAGACCTTCCCTCCATAACAGGCAATATCCTGGTAAACCTCCTCTACACCCTCTCCAATGCCTCCACATCTTTCTTATACTGTAGCGACCAGAACTGTACACAATACTCCAAGGGCGGCCACACCAGAGTTTTGTGCAGTTGCAACATGACGTTGCGGCTCCGAATTTCAGTCCCCCTACCAATAAAAGCCAAGACTCCGTATGCCTTCTGAACAACCTTATCGACTTGATTGCCAACTTTCAGGGATCTATGCACATATACACCGAGATCCCTCTGTTTGTCAACGCTATTAAGAGTCCTATCATTAGCCCTATACTCTATACATTTGTCATTTCTGCCAAAGTGAATTACCTCATACTTTTCCACATTAAACTCCATTTGCCACCTCTCGGCCCTGCTCTGCAACTTGTCTAAGTCTCCCTGCAAACTATAACACCCCTCTTCACTATCTACCACTCCTCCAACTTTGGTGTCATCGGAAAATTTAGTAATCCATCCTTCAATACCCTCATCCAGATCATTTATAAAAATTACAAACAGCAGAGGCCCCAAAACAGATCCCTGAGGTATACCACTTGTAACCAAACTCCATGATGAATAATTCCCATCAATCACCATCCTCTGTCTTCTATCAGCTAGCCAATTCCTAATCCAATTAGCTAAATCACCCTCAATCCCATACATCTGCATTTTCTGCAGAAGCCTTCCATGGGGGACCTTATCGAACGCCTTACTAAAGTCCATATATACCACGTCAACTGCCTTACCCTTATCCACCTCTTTGGTCACCTTTTCAAAAAACTCAATAAGGTTTGTGAGGCACAACCTACCCTTCACAAAACCATGCTGACTATCCCCAATCAATTCATTTCTCTCGAAATAATTATAAATCCTATCCCTAATAATTCTTTCCAACACTTACTTTGAACATCCCCACTAGGCCCACACTTTGGCGCCTGTTCGGTGAATCATTCTTGATATTTTACCATCCAACTAATGCAGCAGATGTTAGAGCGTGCAATTCAGAGCACCAGAACTTAGAAAAAAATATAAAATGTTTGGGGAATCTTTACAATACGATTTGTTTTTATTCAATTTGTGAAACATGGGCATACTGGCTGGGCCAGAATTTATTGTCATCCTTAGTTGCCCTTGGGGGGCAGCTGAGAGACAACCACATTGCTGTGGCTCTGGAGTCACATGTAGGCCAGACTGGGTAAGGACAACAAATTGCCATCTCTAAAGGAGGCAGATGTTCTTTTTTCCCTACAATCGACGATGGTTTCACAGTCATTAGTAGATTCTGAATTCCACCACAGTTTAAGAAGAGGAGAGGTGTATCCTGGGTTTACAGATCTAATAAGACTTCAGCAATTGCTATGATTAGAAATAATACAAATTAGACCTGTTTTTCTCTAAAATCCTCTAAAAGTCAAGGAGTGATCTGAAAGGAGTCCTCAAGATACTATTCGAAAATATTCAGACAGATAGTGATAACTATTTCCATTGATTGGAGGTTTAGTGCGTGGAGACAATAGTCAAAACATTCAGACCAGATCTTCCAGGAGAGATGTTAGGAAACATTTCTACACATTTGGTTCTGTTTTAAGCTTATGTTTATATATTAGTGTCACAAGTAGGCTTACATTCACACTGCAGTGAAGTTACTGTGAAAGTACCCTAGTCACCACACTCCAGAACCTGAGGGAGAATTTAGCACGGCCAATCCACCTGTCCAGCATGTCTTTCGCACTGTGGGAGGAAGCCAGAGCACCCAAAGGAAACCCATGCAGGCACAAAGAAAACATACAAACCCACACAGAAAATCATCCAAGCTGGGAATCGAACCCAGGAACCTTGGCATTGTGTGACAGCAGTGCTAACCATTGTGTCACCTTGCTATTCAAAATGAGAATAGATATATTATATACAGTACACTTCATCGCTATTCTCATAAGTTTGTTCTGGTTATGGTATGGATATATTTTCTATAGAATCCTACATGGAAGAAAGAATCCATTCAGCCCATCAGATCTACAATGACAAAGAATAAAGAACAAAACAGCATGGGAAACAGGCCCTTTGGCCCAACGAGCCCACGCCGTCACCCCGATGTTCCCACCTCTACCCATGATCCCTGTCTATGTTTATAGATCTATGGATTAAAAACCAAATTTGAGACAATTTAGGGAGAATTTGTTTTGCCAATTAGCCTAAGAGCACATCTTTGGGATGTGGGAGGAAACTGGAGCTCCCAGAGAAAACCCACACAAGCACGGGGAGAATGTGCAAATTCCCACAGACACAGGCCCAAATCCATGTATCTGCACAGCACAGTGATAGTCACTGAGCTGTCGTGTTGCCCATCAAATGGTCCAGGTCAAGCGTGCACTAACGACGTGAAGCACTAGGATACTCTCGAAAAAAAAATCCAAGAGTAGCCCTCTCACGACCCATCACGTGTATGCCCCTTGTTAGACAACAAGGTGGACCAAAGCACCTGTAGGATCAAAACAAGTACATCAATATCATCATCTATTGACACACTTCCCAGGGACTCCCAAGGCTCATGATCCCTATTTTAAATCAGTTTTCAGCACCCCTCCAATACCATTCTCACCGAGGCTCTACCCCTAACCCCATGCATTTACTCAAGATAGTCCCCCTGATGTTAAGAACATAGAACATAGAACACTACAGCACAGAACAGGCCCTTCGGCCTTCGATGTTGTGCCGACCAATATAAAAAGCAATGCCCCTCCAAACTAAACCATTACCTTCTCTTCCATATACTTATCAACTAACCTCTTAAACGCCACCAAACTTGGCGCATCTACAACGGCTGCAGGCAGGGCATTCCACTCCCGAACCACCCTTTGGGTAAAGAACCTGCCTCTGATATCCGTCCTATAACTATCACCCCTTAATTTAAAGCTGTGTCCCCTCGTGCTAGCTTTCTCCATCCTAGGAAAAAGGCTATCACTGTCCACCCTATCTAAACCTCTAATCATATTATATGCTTCGATAAGATCCCCTCTTAGCCGCCTCCTTTCTAATGAAAACAACCTCAAATCCCTCAGCCTCTCTTCATAAGACCTGCCCTCCTGTTTAGGTTAGAGGGTCATTGCTTTTTCTTAATCAGTCGGCGCAACATCGAAGGCTGAAGGGCCTGTTCTGCGCTGTAATGTTCTATTTTCCATGTTCTATGTAACTTCATTGCAGTGTTAAAGTAAGTCGATTTGTGAAACTAATAAATAAATATAAAGAAATTCAGTGCGGTTGACTGTTTTATGTGCTCTCTAATGTTTAAGTTTATTGCTGAGTGTCACAACTAGTCTGACAGTATTGCTGCAGTGAAGTTACTGTGACAAGAAGACAAATGCAATGTTGGCCTTTATAGCAAGGGGGATAGAATATAAAAGTAGGGAGGTACTTTTGCAGCAGTGTAGGGTAATGATGAGGCCACAGCTGGAGTACTGTGTGCAGTTTTGGTCATCGCATTCGAGAAAGGGTATATTGGAGGGGGTGCAGAGAAGGTTTACTAGGCTGATACCGGAGATGAGAGCATTGGATTATGAGGAGAGACTGAATAAGCTGGGTTGGTACTTCTTAGAGTTGAGAAGGGGATCTTATAGAGACGTATAAGATAATAGAGGGGATGGATGCAGTGGAGGTTGAGAGACTGTTCCCGCTTAACAAGGATTGCAGGACTAGAGGGCACAGCCTCAAGATTAGGAAGGGGGGTGGGTTCAGATCAGAGTTGAGAAGGAATTTCTTCACTCAAAAGATGGTGAATCTTTGGAATTCTCTGCCTGATGAGGTGGTGGAGGCTTCCTCGCTGAATATGTTCAAGTCAAGAGTAGATAGGTTTTTGATTGACAAGGGCATTAAGGGTTAAGGGAAGAAAGTGGGAAAGTGGTACTGAACCACGACAGATCAGCCATGATATTATTGAGTGGCGGGGCAGGCTCGAGGGGCTGGATGACCTACTCCTGCTCCTATTTCTTGTGTTCATATCTTATGTTCTTATGTACAATTTTCTAGTTGCCACACTCCGGCACCTGTTCAGATAACCGAGGGAGAATTTAGCCTGGCCAATGCTCCTAAACAGCACGTCTTTCAGTCTGTGGGGAGAAACCCACACAGATCCGGGGAGAACATGCAGATGCCACACAGAGAGTGACCCAAGCCGGGAATCGGACCCGGATCCCTGACACAGAGAGGGAGCAGTGCTAACCATTGTGCCACACAGGCTTTTATGAATGTCCTAACTGTGTTAGGGGCTGGGGATTTCAAATAAAAAAAAGATACGTTTGTACGTATAGGTTGAAACTAAAACACAATAGGTTTATTGAGATAGATTATTTTTGCATGGCACAGAATAACAAAATGAGACTAATAGTACATACAAGTAAAGTGTGGGGGAATGCACTCCGGAGTTATTTAAGAAATACTTAGATGGGCACATGAACAGAATGGGAATGGAGAGATATAGAAAACTGATTTCAAATAGTGATCATGAGCCTTGGGAGTCCCTGGGAAGTGTGTAAATAGATGATGATATTCATGTACTTGTTTTTATCCTACAGGTGCTTTGGTCTGCCTTGTAGTCTAACAAGGGGCATACATGCGATGGGTCATGAGAGGGCTGCTCTTGGATTTTTTTCGAGAGTATCCTAGTGCTTCACGTCGATAGTGTATGCTTGACCTGGACCATTTGATGAGCAACACGACAGCTCAGTGACTATCGCTGTGCTGTACAGATACATGGATTTGGGCCTGTGTCTGTGGGAGTTTGCGCATTCTCTCCATGCTTGCGAGAGTCTTCTCCGGGCGCTCCGGTTTCCTCCCACATCCCAAAGATGTGCTCTTAGGCTAATTGGCAAAACAAATTCTCCCTAAATTGTCTCAAATTTGGTTTTTAATCCATAGATCAATAAATATTGACAGGGGTCACGGGTAGAGGTGGGAACATCGGGGTGGCGGCACGGGCTTGTTGGGCCAAAGGCCCTGTTTCCCGTGCTGTTTTGTTCTTTGTTCTTTGTACACATTAATTACCCTAATGGCGTCATCATCAAAGCATGTGACATACTCTTAAAGCTATCATGCAACGGGACATTGATGTCGGTGGCTGGTCAGCATTTATTGCACATAGAACATAGAACATTACAGCGTAGAACAGGCCCTTCGGCCTTCGATGTTGTGCCAACCAATTAAGAAAAAGCAATGACCCTCTAACCTAAACCATTCCCTTTTCATCCATAAACTTATCTACTAATCTCTTAAACGCCACCAAACCTGGCGCACCTACAACTGCAGCAGGCAGGGCATTCCATACCCTTACCACCCTCTGGATAAAGAACCTACCTCTGACATCCATCCTATAACTACCACCCCTTAATTTAAAGCTATGTCCCCTCATGCTAGCTTTCTCCATCTGAGGAAAAAGGCTATCACTGTCCATCCTATCTAAATCTCTAATCATCTTATATGCTTCGATAAGATCCCCTCTTAGCCGCCTTCTTTCTAACAAAAACAACCTCAAATCCCTCAGCCTCTCTTCATAAGACCTGCCCTCCATCCCAGGCAACATCCTGGTAAACCTCCTCTGTACCCTCTCCAATGCCTCCACATCTTTCTTATAATGCGGGGACCAGAACTGTACTCAATACTCCAAGTAGGCTGCACTAGAGTTTTGTACAGTTGCAACATGACGTTGCAGCTCCGAAATTCAATCCCCCTACCAATAAAAGCTAAGACTCCGTATGCCTTCTTAACAACCTTATCAACTTGATTGCCAACATTCAGAGATCTATGCACATATATACCAAGATCCCTCTGTTCATCAACACTATTAAGAGTTCTACCATTATCCCTATACTGTACACATTTCTTATTCCTGCCAAAGTGAATTACCTCACACTTTTCTGCATTAAACTCCATTTGCCACCTCTCGGCCCAGCTCTGCAACTTGTCCAAGTCTCTCTGCCCAGAGAGACTTCACATCTCCACATCTCGAGTTGTCCTTGGGAAGGTGGTGGTGAACTGCCTTCTCGAATTGCTGCAGTCCACATCCTGTTAAAGGAGGCAATTCTAGGATTTTGACCAAACGACTGTGAAGGAACAGTCAATATATTTCCAAGTCAGGTCGGAGGGGAACTTGCAGGTATTCCCATATATCTGCTGCTCTTGTCTTCCTAGATGGAAACAGTTGTGGATTTGAAAGGTGCTGTCTGAAGATCTTTGGTGAATTGCAGCAGTGCATCTTAGATGATATATAAGCGGGAGTAGTTTTTGCCGTTTTTTATTTAAACTAACTTCAAACCGGAAGTCGTCACTAGGAGGCTGCCGGTAGTTGTAGTTTTTCTCTCTGACTCTATAAATTGGTCCAGAGAGGTAACCCGATACTCTACACAGGTAGAGTATCCCACCCTCCCCCCTCCTCTAACCTAATAATAAAAGTGTGTGTGAAGTTTTTTTTTTCTCTCCTGCAAATTAAAGTAACAGTGATGGCAGTGCAGGTAGTACATTGCACCTCCTGCGGTATGTATGAGGTGAGGGACACCAGTAGTGTTCCTGCTGATTACACCTGCAGGAAGTGTGCACATTTGCAGCTCCTTGAGGATCGTGTTAAGGAGCTGGAGCTGGAATTAGAGGAGCTCAGGGTAATTCGAGAGGTTGAGGAGGATATAGGCAGGAGTAACAAAGAGATTGTAACTCCTATAAGTGATAATTGGGTAACTATTAGGAGGAGGGGTAAGAAGCAATCGGGGAGACAATCCCCTGGGGCTGTTCCCCTCCAAAATAAATTTTCTGTCTTGGAGGCTACAGTTGAGGAAGAATCAACTGGAGCTGACCAAAGGGAGCAGGTCTCTGGGGGTGAGACTGCTGAGAATGCTCAGGTGGGTGGGGGGAATAAGAGATTAGGCCTAGTTATAGGAGACTCCATAGTTAGAGGGACAGATAGGAGGGTAAATAGTAATAAACAGGACTCAGGGCTGGTGTGTTGCCTCCCAGGGGCTGGGGTCCAGGATGTCGCAGATCGGGTTTTTAGGATTCTTAAGGGTGAGGGGAGTCAGCCCCAAGTCATAGTTCATGTGGGGACACATGATGTAGGTAGGACAAGGGAAGGGGATATTAAACAGAAATTTATGGAGTTAGGGTGGAAGCTTAGGTCCATAACAGGCAGAGTGGTTATCTCTGGACTCTTGCCTGTGCCAAGAGATAGTTTAGAGATGAACAGAGAAAGGGATAGTTTGAACTCATGGCTGCGTGGATGGTGCAGGAGGGAGGGGTTCAGGTTCCTTAACAATTGGGACTCATTCTGGGATAGGTGGGACCTCTTCAAGAGAGATGGTCTACACCTGAACCAGAGGGGGACTAATATCTTGGGGGGAAAATTTGCTAAGGCTATGATGGGGGCTTTAAACTGATTCGGGGGGGGGGTGGGATCCTAAGTAGTTGGGGTGCCGAGAGGGATGAGAGTAAGGGGGTTATAGAGGAGAGTTGTAAAACACAGCGGCGTACGGGTGGGGTGGGGCATGGTTTGAGATGCGTATACTTTAATGCAAGGAGTATTCGCAATAAGGGGGAGGAACTTGCAGCTTGGACCAGTACCTGGAACTTCGATGTTGTGGCCATTTCAGAGACTTGGGTAGAGCAGGGACAGGAATGGATGTTGCAGGTTCCGGGGTACAAATGCTTTAGTCGGAGTAGAGAAGGAGGTAGAAGGCGGGGAGGAGTGGCGTTATTGGTCAAAGACTGTATCACGGCGATAGAAAAGAAGTTTGATGAGGACTTGTCTGTTGAGGTACTATGGGCTGAGATTAGAAACAGGAGAGGAGAGGTCACCCTGTTGGGAGTCTTTTACAGACCTCCTAATAGTTCTAGAGAGGTTGAGGAAAGGATTGCGAAGTCAATTCTGATTAGGAGTGAAAGTAGTAGGGTAATTGTGATGGGGGACTTTAACTTTGCTAATATTGATTGGAATAGCTATAGCTCTAGCTCGTTAGAGGGGTCAGTTTTCGTACAGAGTGTGCAGGAAGGTTTTTTGACTCAGTATGTAGATAGGCCAACTAGAGGTGAGGCTACATTGGATTTGGTGCTGGGCAATGAGCCAGACCAGGTGTTAGGCTTGGAAGTTAGTGAACATTTTGGTGATAGTGACCACAATTCGGTTACGTTCACCTTAGTGATGGACAGGGATAGGCATGAAGCTGGGGGCAGTAGTTATAGCTGGGGGAAGGGTAATTATGAGGCCATCAGGAGAGAATTAGGGTGCATAGATTGGACTAGGGAACTACAGGGACTGGGAACATCTGGAATGTGGTGCTTATTCAAGGAGCAGCTGCTGCGAGTCCTTGATAAGTATGTCCCTGTCAGGCAGGGAGGAAATGGTCGAGTAAGAGAGCCTTGGTGTACGAAAAAAGTTGATTTGCTGGTTAAGAAGAAAAAGGAGGCTTATGTCAGGATGAGGCTTGAAGGCTCAGTTAGTGCAATGGATAGCTATAGATTAGCCAGGAAGGAGGTAAAAAGTGAATTGAGGAGAGCTAAGAGGGGACACGAGAAGATGTTGGCTGATAGGATTAAGGAGAATCCTAAAGCTTTCTTTTGATATGTTAAGAATAGAAGATTGGTTAGGGCAAGATTAGGGCCAGTCATAGACAGCAGTGGGAAGTTGTGCGTGGAGCCTGAAGAGATTGGTGAGGCACTGAATAAATATTTCTCTTCGGTATTCACGCAGAGTGCTGGAAATGTAGCTATGCAGAGCACTGAGGTACAGGGTTGCAAATTGGGAAGTATTGTAGTAGATAGGGAGGATGTGTTAGAAATTCTCGAGGGTTTGAAGTTGGATAAGTCCCCTGGGCCGGACGGGATTTACCCTAGGATTCTCTGGGAGGCAAGAGAGGAGATTGCAGAGCCTCTGGCTCTGATCTTCAGGTCCTCGTTGGTTACGGGTGTGGTTCCGGAGGACTGGAGGATAGCGAATGTGGTCCCATTGTTTAAGAAGGGGAAGAGAGACCTTCCTGGGAATTATAGGCCAGTGAGTCTTACTTCTGTTGTGGGCAAGGTATTGGAGAGAATTATTAGGGATAGGATTTATAGTTATTTAGAGAGAAATGAATTGATTGGGGATAGTCAGCATGGTTTCGTGAAGAGTAGGTCATGCCTTACTAACCTCATTGAGTTTTTTGAGAAAGTGACCAGAGAGGTGGATGGGGGTAAGGCGGTTGATGTAGTATATATGGACTTTAGTAAGGCGTTTGATAAGGTGGCCCATGGAAGACTTCTACAGAAAATGCAGATGTGTGGAATAGAGGGTGATTTAGCTAATTGGATTAGAAATTGGCTGGCAGATAGAAGACAGAGGGTGGTGGTTGATGGGAGATATTCATCGTGGAGTTCGGTGACGAGTGGTGTGCCTCAGGGGTCTGTTTTGGGGCCCCTGCTGTTTGTAATTTTTATAAATGATCTGGATGAGGGTATTGAGGGATGGATCAGTAAATTTGCAGATGATACTAAAGTTGGTGGTGTGGTAGATAGTGAAGAGGGGTGTTTTAGTTTACAGAGTGACTTGGACAAGTTGCAGAGCTGGGCCGAGAGGTGGCAAATGGAGTTTAATGTGGAAAAGTGTGAGGTAATGCACTTTGGCAGGAACAATAAATGTGTAGAGTATAGGGCTAATGGTAGGGCTCTTAATAGTGTTGAGGAACAGAAGGATCTTGGTGTATGTGTCAATAGATCCCTGAAAGTAGGCAGTCAAGTGGATAAAGTTGTTAAGAAGGCATATGGAGTCTTAGCTTTTATTGGTAGGGGGATTGAATTTAGGAGCCGCAACGTCATGTTGCAACTGTACAAAACTCTAGTGCGGCCGCACTTGGAGTATTGTGTGCAGTTCTGGTCGCCACATTATAAGAAAGATGTGGAGGCATTGGAGAGGGTACAGAGGAGGTTTACCAGGATGTTGCCTGGTATGGAGGGCAGGTCCTATGAAGAGAGGTTGAAGGATTTGAGGTTGTTTTCGTTAGAAAGGAGGCGGCTAAGAGGGGATCTTATTGAAACATATAAGATGATTAGAGGTTTAGATAGGGTGGACAGTGATAGCCTTTTTCCTAGGATGGAGAAAGCTAGCACGAGGGGACACAGCTTTAAATTAAGGGGTATGAGTTATAGGACGGATATCAGAGGTAGGTTCTTTACTCAAAGAGTGATTAGGGAGTGGAATGCCCTGCCTGCAGCTGTTGTAGATGCGCCAAGTTTGGTGGCGTTTAAGAGGTTAGTTGATAAGTATATGGATGAGAAGGGAATGGTTTAGTTAGGAGGGGCATTGCTTTTTATTTTGGTCGGCACAACATCGAAGGCCGAAGGGCCTGTTCTGTGCTGTATTGTTCTATGTTCTATGTTCTATATTGCTGCTACCGTGCCTCGGTGGTGGAGGGACAGACTTTTTTTATGGATGAGGGTTTCGATCAAGTGGGGTTGCTTTATCCTGGATGGTGTTTAGCTTCTTGAGTGTTGTTGGAGTTGCACTCATCCAGGCGAAAGGAGAGTATTCCATCACATTCCTGACTTGTGCCTTGTGGACAAGCTTTGGGAAGAATCAGGAGGTGAGTTACTCACCGCAGTATTCCTAGCCTCTGAATCACTCTTGCAGTCATGTAGTCACAGTGTTTATGTTGTGAGTCCACTTGGGTTCCTGGTCAATGGTGAAACCAAAGGTGTTGACAGTGGAGGATTCACTGATTGTCATTCAGCACCGTTGAATGTCAAATTATAATATACCTTTTATCAATATTTAAAAAACTCATTTTTTCACTATTTTGATTACCTTCTCCCCTTTTTAAAGTTATATGCAAGTATGACTCTCGACTCTTTGTGTTTGTGCTCCATTTAAAATTGCATCAATAGATTCTTCCCCTTTCTTTCTCATTTTTACTATCAAAATTGTAGTAATCTCTTCTTCACAAATTCCTCTGCTGAACCATATCAGTTATCTGTCCTCCCCATCCTTCCAATGTCCACTCACAAGGGAATCATTGTCTTCTCTTTACTGCGCTTCTATTTTTGGTGGCATCTGCAAATTTCAGAATTGTGCACTGCATCCCCAAAATCCTACTCGTTCATGTTTATAAAAGGAAAAGTGATCCTGAGGCTAATAGCCAGAAATACCTCATTGTAATCACTGCAATGGAGCTTTGGAGAGAACAGGTTCACCAGGATGTTCCCTGGCTTATGGAGATCGTTTTTACTGGAAAGACGGAGGCTGGGGGAGAATGTGCTGGCCTTGGAAAGGGGCCAGAGGAAGTTTGCCAAGAATAAAGCACTTGTCAAATGAGAAACGGCTGGGGACTCGACTGTACTTGTTGGAGTTTAGAAGGATGCAGGGTTGGGTGGGGGGGTTGCTGGTGTGGAATCTTATTCAAACTTACACGATAGTGCGAGGCCAGAGTAGCGTAGACGTGGAGAGGATAGAACATTGCAGCGCAGTACAAGCCCTTTGGCCCTCACTGTTGCGCCGACCAATGGAACCAATTTTATGACCTCTAACCTAAACTATTCCAATGCTATCCATATGCCTATCCACTGACCATTTGAATGTCCTTGAATTTGACGAGTCCACAACTGCTGCAGGCAGGGCATTCCATGCCCTTACTACCCTCTGAGTAAAGAACCCACCTCTAACATCCATCCTATAACTACCACCCCTTAATTTAAAGCTATGTCCCCTCGTGTCATCTGTCTCCATCCAAGGAAAAAGGCTCTCACTATCTAACTATATAATCCTCTGATCACCTGATATATCTTCATCTTAGCCTTCTTCTCTCTAATGAAAATAACTTCAAGCTCCTTAGTCTTTCCTCATAAGACCTATCCATCATACTAGGCAACATCCTGGTAAACCTCCTCTGCACCCTTTCCAATGCCTCCACATCTTTCTTATAACATGGCGACCAACATTGTACACAATACTCCAAGTGCGGCCGCACCAGAGTTTTGTACAGTTGCAACATGACATCTCAGCTCCTAAGTTCAATCCCTCTACTAATAAACACTAACATACTATATGCCTTCTTAACAATCTTATCAACTTGAGTACCAACATTAGTGGATGTTTCCACTAATAGGAGAAATGAGAACTAGAGTGCATAATGTCAGGCGAATGGGACAAATCTTTAAAACAATGATGAGGAGGAATTTCTTCAGCCAAAGAGTGGTGAATTCGTGGAACTCTTTTCTGTAGATGGCTATAGAGGCCAGGTCATTGAGTGCTTTTAAGGCGGAGATGGATAGGTTCTTGATTAATATGGACATGAGTGGTTATAGGAAAAAGGCAAGAGAATGGGGATGATAAAAACAAACAGTTGTGATTGAATGATGGAATAGACTTGAGGGGCTGAGCCACCTAATTCTGCTTTTATGTCTTATGGTCTTCTGGTCTTCACATTAATATACAGGATTTTACAAACTACTATTGGGAGTTACAGATAGTTCTATCGTCTAGTAGATATGGGTATGATCAGCGCAACTTGTGGGCCGAAGGGCCTGTTTGTGCTGTAGTGTTCTATGTTCTGTTCTACTCCGCAGTGCTAACACATTCAATGTTCTCTATTCTAGCACCTCTGTTGAATAATTATTTCCTTTTGCAGTTAACCTGGTGACAATTGTGATCCTTGCTCGGGGAAAGTGCGGCCTATCCAAATGTGTCAATCACTACTTGGTGGCCATGGCAGCGACAGATCTACTGGTCATTATCTTCGATCTGATATTGAGGCAAATACCATTGTCTATCGCGAACAATTTAACTTTCTGCGCATAGTCCCCCTATGTAACATCCACGCCATCCTGCTTTATGCTGCCACAGATTGTTCTGTCTGGTTCACTGTCACCTTCACGTTTGATCGATTTATAGCCATTTGTTCTACAAAGCTAAGATCTAAATATTGCACAGATAGAACGGCCCTCATTGTACTAGGAACAGTGACTGCTGTGAGCTGTTTGAAAAACATTTCCTGGTATTTTCTGTACACAAGGCGATATTGGCTTTCTAACAGTCCATGGTTTTGCCGGGTGTTGATTGGAGTCGGACATTCCCTGCTCTGGGCAATCTTTGAGTTTCTGCATTATATTTTAACACCATTTATTCCATTTCTTCTGATTCTACTGTTCAATGCATTGACAGTCAGGAGCATTTTAGTGGCCAGTAGGGCCCGCAAGAGACTCCAGCGTAACAGCAATGGAGAAAGTCCAGCTGGCCCAGAGATGGCAAACAGAAGGAAATCCATGATCTTACTTTTTGTTATATCGGGGAATTTCATGGTGTTGTGGGTAGCATTCATGGTATGTTCTATATTGAAACGATTTGATTATTTGGGTTTCCCAGTTTCTTTGCCTAACTTTGTGCCTGAGATAGGCTTCATGCTCCAGCTTCTGAGCTGCTGTACGAACACTTTTATCTATGCAGTCACTGAGAGGAAATTCAGAGAAGAACTGAAGAATGGTGTGAAATATCCTATTGCAAAGATAATTGTTTTAATTCGATGAGATGTGCTCAGGCATTCTAACTTTAAACTGCATGTCGATTCCTGACACGATTTACAAAGAATAAAGAAAATTACAGCACAGGAACAGGCCCTTCAGATCTCCAAGTCTGCATCATCTGACTGAACTAAAACCCCCCACTGTTCTGGAGTCCAAATTCCTCTATTCCCATCCTAATCATGTATTTGTCAAAATGCCGTTTAAACATGCAGACCCAATATAGACAGTGACCCAAGCTGGGAATGGAACCCATCCTGTGCACTCTGAGACAGCAATGCTAACCACTGTGCCACCATGTCACCCATGATATTATGATTATGATACAATACATCTTTAATGACCGCTTAGGGGTGAAAGAGTGCTCAGTGCTTAGCACTACTGTGTGGAATCTGCACCTCCTCCCTGCATCTGCCTGGGTTTCCAACAGGTGCTCCGATTTCGTCCCACAGTCAGAGATATGCAGGTCAGGTGGATTGGCCATGCTTCTTAAAAGTCACGATCATATCTGCTTCCATTATCACTGTGCTGAGATGAGTTCCAGGCATTTGTAGAGCTGAAGGGCCTGTTTCCTATGCTGTGTTGTTGTCCTATCCACCACACTCTGAGTAGCCTCATACATCTCCTTTAAACCTTGCCCCTCGCACTTTAACCTTATACCCCCCCTACTCCCCTCTTAGAAATTGCCTCTTCCACCTAGAGAAAAGCTCTATAAAATACAAATGCGGGCAATCAGAAATGATAAGTGGCCAATATAGAACCCCTACAGTACAGAAGGTGGCCATTTGGCCCATCAAATCTGTACCTACTACAATCCTACCCAAGCGCTATTCCTGCAACCCTCATTTACCCTCTCATTAGGGTCAATTTAGCTTTTCCAATCCAACGAACCTACACATCTTTCGGACTGTAGGAGAGAAACTGAACATCTGCAGAAAACCCATGTGGGAGAAATTACTAACTCCACAGCTGACAGTGACCCAGGCAGGCAATTGAACCCGGGTCACTGGCAATGTGAGGCAGCACTGCTAACCATTGTGCCATGGTGCCGTCCTTACATTTAACATAATTGAAAAACGACATAATAAAAAAAATTGGTAGTCAAAGCAAGACTGTGTAGACTCGCCTTCTTGGAGTAGAAGTTCTGGCTGAATAACTAATTGTGAACTTGACTTATTTGCACTCTCGAAGGTGAAGCTGTCACACATGGAATGGAGGGGGTGCTACAGCAATGCTAATTAGGGTAAGAATAGTTATTTACTGGGTTCGCAAATCTTCTAGTGCGTTTTAGGCTATACAGTTCTAGCATCTGCGACAAATCATCTTCAGGTCTGCGGACAATGTGCCAGAATATTGTACATGCTCACAGACTGAAGTACAAAAAAATGATCTGACAATGAAAGTTCATGATGTAGAGATGTTGGCGTTGGACTGGAGTGGGCAGAATAAGATGTCTCAAAGCACCAAATTAAAACCTGACAGGTTTATTCAGTAGCACAAGCTTTTGGAGCACTTACCTGATGAAGGGGCAGCATTCAGAAAGCTTGTGCTATCTGTCGCATTTTAATCTGGTGCTCAAGACTTCTCACTGTAACTACAGTTCAAGCAGTCTAACTTCATTGTAGCACCACCATCTGTAGGCAACGGTCCATCAGATATCCAGGAAATAAAATTAAATTCATTGCAATTGCTAAAGTGTGGGCTGATTCAAAGAACTAGGTTTGCTAAAGGCAACACACATTTCTTCAACTTGGTTGAGTTTTCTTTTCCCCAATCAGATGATTGCATAAGTTTAATGCTTATTTATTAGTGTCATACGTAAGGCTTATATTAACACTGCAATGAAGATATTGGGAAATTCTCCTAGTTGTCACACTCTGGCACCTATGTGGGTACACTGAGGTAGAATTTAGCATGGCCAATCAACCTTAACCAGCATGTCTTTGGACACAAGGGACAATTTTGCATGGCCAATCCACTAACCTACACATCTTTGGACACAAGGGACAATTTAGTTTGGCCAATCCATCTAACCTACACATCTTTGGACACAAGGGACAATTTAGCATGGCCAATCCACTTAACCTACACATCTTTGGACACAAGGGATAATTTAGCATGGCCAATCTACCTAACCTATACATCTTTGGACACAAGGGACAATTTAGCATGGCCAATCCATCTAAAGTATGTATCTTTGGATTCTGAGGGACAAACCACTGTGAAATCCCCCTCAACTCCACACTCCAGTGCCTGCTCAGGTATACTGAGGGTGAAATTAGCATTACCAAAGCATCTACCTGGCACGTCTTTCGGACTGTGGGAGCAACCCAGAACGCCTAGAGAAACCCAGCTGACACTGGGGAGGATGTGACTACTCTGCACAGGAACACGAGTCCCCTAATGCTATGACACTCATTGATAACTATCGTGCCATCGTGCTGCCCATGATATAATTACGATATAATATGTCTTCAATGCCCCAATAAGGGCACAATGGTACCGCAGTTGTTAGCATTTCTGCCAGGGATCTGGGTTTGATTCCAGCTTCGGGTCACTATCTGTGCGAAGTCTGCACATTCTCCCCGGATCTGCACGGGTTCCTTTGGATGTTCTGGTTTCCTCCCAAACATGCACAGTTTAGTTTGATTGGCCATGCTAATTTGACCCCAGAGTCAGGTGGATTAGGAGGACGAATAAGTGGGATTATGGGAATAGGGGCCAGATGGAATTGTGGTTGTTGCAGGCTTAATGGGCGGAATGGTCTCCTTCTACACTATAGAGATTCTCTGATTCTGTAATTCAATTCTCATGAAAGAAACACACACAGCATTTAAAATACACATGGAATTTGTCTTAATCTATGTTGATCTCATTATCAGAGTGGTGCAAGCTGAAGAGCTCACTGTGCGAGTCACTCGGAGCGGTGAGCTGGTAAGATGGAGTGAGATTTTCACCATTCACAGGCTGATCGGCTCCTGTTTTGCTGGCAAGATTGGCTTCTTTTCCAAAAATAGCCTGAAGCAGATTTAAATATTAATGACATTAATACCATCATTAGCGAGTCCCAGGTGACATTGTCCAGGTACAGTTGTATGGGAAGTTGGTACAGCAGATTCGCCTCAAAGACCCAGGGACCTGAGTTCGATTCCTGGCTTGGGTCACTGTCTGTGCAGAGTCTGCACGTTCTCCCCGTGTCCGCGTGTGTTTCCTCTGCGTGCTCCAGTTTCCTTCCACAGTCTAAAAGACGCGTTGCTTAAGATGCATTTGATGTGCTAACTTTTCCCTCAGTGTTACCTGAAAAGTTGCCGGAGTCTGGCGACTAGAGAATTTTCACAGTAACTTCATTGCAATGTTCATGGTAGCCTACTGTGGTACTACTCATTAAACTTGCCTTACTGCTGGCCAATCCTTTCACCAGTGAGAATCACAGGTCTAGTTGTGAACAGGAACGGTTGTTCGAGGTTGCATTCAGACCTGCTGCGTATTTGCAGCATTGTCTGCCTTTCTGATCTCAAGCAAGCATGGATTGGACAGAAGTGTTGTCACAGTTGGGCTAGATGTTTGAGACTGCTTTCATTATGATTGTGTTCCATTCTCCTTATCTTTGAAGTTTAGTAAAGTAACACAAAAATAGAAATAATCAAGTTTTATCTAAATGCAACTAACAACAAAACCATGCAGAGATATACAGAGGAGTCTAAAACCTAGAGGACTCAGGTTTAAGGTGAGAGGGGAGAGATTTCAAAGTGTCCAGGGGGGCATTTTTTCACACAGAGGGTGGCAAATGTCTGGAATGAGCCGCCAGAGTTGGTAGTAGTAGATACAATTTTGTCTTTTCAGTACAGAGGAGACGTTAGGGATAAGTTTTTCACTCAGAGGGTGGTGAGTGAGTGGAATCGCCAGCTGTCAGCGGTGGTGGAGCCGAACTTGTTGGGGTGTTTTAAGAGACTTTTGGATGAGTACATGGGATTTAATGGGATTGAAGGTTATAGATAGACCTGGTAGGTAGGGATATGATCGGCACAACTTGTGGGTCAAAGGGCCTGTTTGTACTGTTATGTTCTATGTAGTGGAGGCCAGATTATTGAAATCCCTGAGTGTTTGGTGTATAGGACCCAGGCATTCACATGAAACAGTGCTTGTCTGGCAGAGCCAATGTGAGACCTGTCATAGCCCCCCCCCCCAAACCAATGGCATTTCCTGCTGAGCATTCTGCGCATGAGGCATCCTGTCACTGCCCACCAGGCACACTGCCACTGCACATTAGGCACTATAACTCTTTCAGAGGAAGTGCCAAAGGGATGCCAGATGGGGCTAGGGTCTGAGTGGAGGTGGAGCTAAGATGGGAGAGGAAAAGGGGGATCTGAAAAAAGGGGGAGAGGGGGACATTGCAAGAATAGGTAGATTAGGTATGCAAGGTGGATGGCACAGTGACACGATGGTTAGTATTGCAGTCTTACAGTGCCAGGAATCTAGATTTGATTCAAGGCGTCAGTCACTCTCTGTGCAGAGTTTGCATGTTCTCCCCATGTTTGAGTGGATTTTCTGTGTGTGCTCTGGCTTCCTCACAAAATTCAAAGGTCTGTGTGTTAGGTGGATTGGACATGCTAAATTGTCCCTTAGTGTCAAAAACAAAGAAGGGGAAACAGGCCCTTCGGCCTGTGCTGCCACCTTGATGTTTCCACTTCTACCCATGATCCCTGTCTATGTTTATAGATCTATGGATTGAAACCAAACTTGAGACAATTTAAGGGGAATTCGTTCTGCCAATTAGCCTAAGAGCACATCTTTGGTATATGGGAGGAAACCGGAGCACCCGGAGAAAACTCACATAAGCACGGGCAGAATGCGTAAACTCTCACAGACACAGGTCCAAATCCATGTATCTGTGCAGCACAGCGATGGTCACTGAGCTGTCAGAGGGATTAGCTAAATACACGGTGTTATGGGATGGGGCCTGAGTGGATTGTTGTTGGAAAGTCTTCTACAGCATTGTAGGATTTTATGGTTGTATTCGAAGGGGGAACTCTGCAGATTGGAAGTAGGCTTTCCTGGCGGGGAGGAGCTCTGAATGGGTGAGATATGTGGGGAGCTCTTCAGGGGAATAGCACTGTCAGGGGATGTATTGGCAGTGAGTATATATACAATGAGGGCTGATTTTTGCAGGGTGGTTCTCCGGAGTACTGTTGGGGGGGGGGGGGGGGGGAAGCGGAATGAGAGTAGTCTGCAGATAGGCATTTGGTAAGTAGATGGGAAAGATCGATGATTGAGGGATGCATACAGGGTGAGCTGCAAAGTGAATATTGACAGGGAAACATCCCAGGACTCCCCATGCTTCAATGGCAAAAACCAAGTTGCCAAGGAGTGGGGGCTTTTCACATTATTGCAAGTGGGGAGATGGTGGGGGGGATTGATGCTAGTGCAGGAGGCGGAGGTTTATGGGGGTAACAGGAGGTTTCCCAGTTCATTGGGAGTTCTAGGCACCTGCATTAAGCAGTCTGCAACCGGTTCCACTTGCGAGCTTAGACTCCAACCACCCTTCCACTCTATCTCTTTACTGGCGAGAATCATACTTCTGAGCAATATAGCGACTGAGTGTCATAAAATTACATTTTCACATTCATACGGTTTTCTGCTCTTTCTACCATTAGAGGCTTTTTTTCATAAGATTGCACCCAAGGTCTCTTTTAAGGACACAAGATTGTTGTTGTAATTGGACAGGGTGTTGGTGAGACACATCTGGAATAATGTGTCCAGATTTGCTCTTCTTATTTGAGTAAGGATGTGGTGGCATTGGAAGCAGTTCAGAGAAGATTAACCAGATTGATTCCGAGGATGAAAGGGTTGATTAGGTTAGGTTTGTTTTGACTTGATTTGATTGGATTTAATTTACTTCTGTCACATGTATTAGTATATAGTGAAATATATTATTTCTTGCTTGCTATACAGACAAATTCATTTCTTGCGTCCTATACTATTCATAGAGTATATAGGGGAGAAAGATTTGATTTGATTTATTATTTTCAGTGTATTAGGATACAGTGAAAAGTTTCTTGTACATCATACAGACAAAACATAACGTTCATAGAGAAGAAACAAGAGAGTATGCAATGTAGTGTTACAGTCATAGCTAGGGTTGAAAAAGTTCAACTTAATGCAAGGTAGGCCTGATTAAAAGTCTGACAGCAGCAGGGAAGAAACTGACCTTTATTCCATTGATAAGTGACCTCAGATTTTTCTGTCTTTCTCCCGAAGGAGGAAGGTGAAAGAGAACATGTCCGGGATGTGTGTGAAGCCCTTTATTATGCTAGCTGCTTTATCGTGGCAGAGGGAAGTGTAGACAGATTCAATGGATAGGACATTGGTTTGCATAATAGATTGGGCTACATTCCCGAACTTTTGTAGTTCTTTGCGGGCTTGGGCAGAGCAGGAGCCATACCAAGACGTGATACAATCAGAAAGAATGCTTTCTATGGTGCACCTGTAAACGTTGATGAAAGTTGTAGCTGACATGCCAAATTCTCTTAGTCTTCTGAGGAAGTAGAGCCTTTAGTGGGCTTTCTTAACTACATTGTTGACATGGGGGAACCAGGACAGGTGACCTATAAACTTGAAGCTCTTGAACTTTTGTCCCCATTGATGTAGACAGGGTCATGTTCTCCTTAACGATTCCTGAAGTTGATGAGAATCTGCTAAATTCCTGAAATCGATGACGATGACAATGATGTTCGAAGAGAGAACAAAAAATAAAGACCAAAGAAAAATACAGCACTGGAAAATGCTCTTCGGTCCTCCAACAATGCTGCCCAATTAAATAGATTAAACAGTTAGGCCTTATACTGACTGGAGTTTAGAAGGATGAGAGAGGATATAAAAACTTTAAAAGGGATTGATAAAATAAATATAGGTCAAATGCAACCTCCATGTGTGCAATCTCGAACAAGAGGTCAGGGTTATAAGTCAAAAAGCAGTAGATTTAAAACTGAGTTGAGGAGGAATTACATCTCACAGAAAATGGTGAATTTGTGGAACTCGCTGCCCCATAGTGCAGCAGAGTCCAAATCATTGAATTATTTCAAGAAAGAGGTAGATATACTTCTAATAAGAAGGGATGAAAGGATATGGCAAACCAGTGGGGAGGTAGATTTGAAACCAGGAAGAGATCAGCTATGATCTGATTGAATGGCAGAGCAAGCTCGAACAGCTGAATTGTCTACTTCTGTTCCCAATTCCTATGTTGGGGAAGAATAGTAACTTTACTGCCAAGACAAAACTGCTAACCTGTTGAGACCACCTTAAGAAAGCAAAAAAACAATAGTTCAGTGCAGACAGAAGGAATACAAAAAATAACAACGAATAGTACAGAGCTGTTTTCAAGCATGCACAGATCACGTTGTCCTAAGTACACCAAACTCCTGCATCTCTCTGATCCCCATTTCCTCTGGTGCCAATTCAGATTAATTTTAAATGTTGTTATAAGGCCCATCTCACTTAGCAGGGCCCCATGACTATCTATTTTAAAAAAAACCCCACACATCTTTAAAAGATACCAGAGACAATGATATCTCACAGAGACTGACTTGAAATCTCACATTTCTGTATCGTTTGCTCTGCACCTGCTTCTAATCTTCTCATACGTATGTTAACTAATAATTTGTTGCCTTTTTTTACTTAAATAAGCCTCAGCAGTATTCCTAACATAACTCATTTTAAGACTAAAACTGCCATTTATTGTTTTAGAACAGTTCATTTAAGTGGATCTATCTATGCGGGAATACAACTTATATAATTTATATAGCTCATTCATTGATCCAGGTAAAAGCCTTCGATGTCACAACTCTGAATATTGGATGAGATCCCATACCCTATACTTGGGAATAATGTGTCAAGTGTCGTAGAACATCGAACAGTACAGCTCAGAAACAGGGCCTTCAGCCAACCACGCTGTTCCCAATGTAATGCTGAATTAAACTAATCTCTTCTGCTTGCCCTTGTTCCGTTTTCTCTATTTCTTACGGGTTCATAGTTTTGTTTTAATTTATTTGTGGGGCATGGGTGTCGCTGGTTGGCCAGCATTTATTGCCCATCCCTACGTGCTCAAGGGCAGTTGAGAGTCAATCACATTGCTGTGGCTCTGGAGTCGCATTTTGGCCAGATTGGATATAGACAATAGATTTCCTTCCCTAAAAGGAAGCAGATGAGTTCTTCCCCCGATGCCCCTGACAAACTATCATGGATTATCAGTAGGTTCTTAATTTTTTTCATCGAATTCAAATTCCACATCTGTCGTGGCGGAATTACATAAGAGCATAAGAAATAGGAGCAGGAGTGGCCATCCAGGTCTTCGAGCCTGCCCCGCCATTCAATAAGATCATGGCTGATCTGTAATGGTTCAGAACCACTTTCCCGCTTTCTCTCTATAACCCTTAATTCCCTTGTCAATCAAAAACCTATCCACTCTTGACTTGAACATATTCAGCGAAGAAGCCTCCACCACCTCATCAGGTGGAGAATTCCAAAGATTCACCACCCTTTGTGTGAAGAAACCCCTCCGCAACTCCAATCTGAACCACACCTCCCCCCCCCCAATCTTGAGGCTGTGCCTTGCTACCTTTGCTAAGCGGGAAAAGTCTCTCAACCACTACCTTACCCATCCCCTTCATTATCTTATATGTCGCTATAAGATCCCCTCTTAGCCTTCTAAACTCCAAAGAGTACATGCCTAGCCTATTCAGTCTCTCTTCATAATACAATGCTCTCATCTCCGGTATCAGCCTAATAAACCTTCTCTGCACCCCCTCCAAGGCCAATATATCCTGCCTTCAATGTGGCAACCAAAACTGCATACAGTACTCCAGCTGTAGCCTCACCAGTACCCTATACAGCTGCAACAGAACCTCCCTACTTTTGTATTCTATCCCCCTAGCTATAAAGCCCAACATTGCATTCACCTCCTTAATCACCTTCTGCACCTGCATACTGTGTTTTTGTGATTCGTGCACAAGGACCCCCAGGTCCTTCTGTATCGTTTCATGCTGCAGCTTTTCTCCATTTAATTAGTAATCCTTCCTACCATTATCCAAAGTGGATAACCTCACACTTGCTAAGATTATACTCCATCTGCCAGGTCCTCGCTCACTCACTCAACCTATCCAGATCCCTCTGCAGGCTTTCCACACCCTTCACGCAATTTGCTTTTGCACTCATCCTCATGTCATCAGCAAATTTTGTCACCCTGTACTCTGCCCCTTCCTCCAGATCATCTATGTAAATGGTAAATAGTTGTGTCTTCAGCACTGAACCTTGGAGCAGTCCACTAGTCACCAGCTGCCAATCAGAATAGCATCCATTAATACCTACCCTCTGCTTCCTATTAGACAACCAATCCTCTATCCAGTCTAACACCCTACCCCTGACTTTCTGCACTTTAACCTTCTGCAGCAATCTTTTGTGAGGCACCTTATTAAACGCTTTTTGGAAATCCAAAAACACCACATCCACCGGTTCCCCTCTATCTACCGCACTAGTCACTTCTTTATAGAACCCAATAAGTTCATCAAGCACCACTTCTTCTTAACGAATCCGTGCTGTGTCTGCCTGATCAAACCGTTCGTATCCAGCTGCCTCGTTATTTCTGCTTTGACGACAAATTCAAGCATTTTTCCGACTACAGACATTAAACTAACTAGCCTATAATTTCTTGCATTCTGTCTGCTACCTTTTTTAAACAGCAGCATAACATTAGCCTTTTTCCAATCTTCCAGCACTTTTCCGGAGTCCAGCGAATTACCAGGGCATCCGCTATCATCTCTGACATTTCTTTGAGGACTCTGGGATGCATTCCACCTGGTCCCGGAGACTTATCTGCCCTCAGCCCTATTAGCCTATCGACCTATTAGCCTCTCTAGTGACTGAAATCTCACCAAGGACCTCATTTCCTACCACCCTTCTATTCTTGAGTTCGGGCAAGCTATTTACGTCCTCCTCCATAAAGACCGACACAAAAATCTTATTCAAGGTCTCTGCCATATCCCTGTCATTCACCATTAAACCACCGCTCTCATCGCCCAAGGGTCCTACATTAACTCTGGCCATCCTCCTATTTTTTATATACTTATAAAAACTCTCACTGTCCTTTTTGATGTTTCGAGCTAGTTTAGCCTCATATTCCATCTTTCTTTTTTTAATCACCTTTTTAGTCACCTTTGCTGTTATTTAAAACTTTCCCAATCCTCCTATTGCCCAATATTTTTAGTCGTTCTGAATGCCTCAGCTTTAAATTTAATACTCTCCCTAATTTCCTTGGGGAACCACGGCTGATTTTCCCTTCTCCTACAGTCCTTCTTCACCATCTGAATATATTTATGCTGAGTATTGAAAAAGATCTCTTTAAAAATTCCCCACTGTTCCTCAGCCGTCCTACCAACCAACGAACTCCTCCAATCCATAGTCACCAATTCCTCTCTCATCCTATCATAGTCCCCTCTGTTCAAACATAGTACACAGGTCTGGGACTCCGCTACCTCATCCTCCATCTGCATCATAAATTCTACCGTGCTATGATCACTATGATCCCTTGAGGATCCCTCACATGAATATTCCTAATTCTACCTACCTCATTACATAGTACCAGGTCTAAGATAGCACGCTCGCTCATCAGTTCCGTAACATATTGTTCAAGGAACCCATCCCAACAGCATTCCAAAAACTCTTCCTCCCACCCGCCATGTCCGACTTGCATCGCCCAGTCAATAGCAGGTTGAAATCACTCATTACCAACACTCGGAATTATAAATATACAATTATCGGAAAATCAGAAAATAATGTTGGAATAGTTTGGGATAGAGGATCATTAGATTCATTCCACTGGTTGGTGCAACAAGGAGGGCTGAATAATACTGTGCTGTAACATCCTATCTTCTATCAGATTTCCCCTCAGCCTCCGCTGCTCCAGAGAAAACAACGCTAGTTTGTCCAGCCTCTCCTTACACCTCATATTCTCTAATCCTGGTGGCAGCCTGGTCCACTTCTTCTGCACCCTCTCCAAAGCTTCTTCCTGTAATGTCACGACTAGAATTGAACACAATATTCTAAGTGTGGCCTAACTGAAATTTTATAAAATTTTATAAAGCTGCAATGTGATATCCTGACTCTTGTACTCAATGCCCTGACCAATAAATGCAAGCTTGCCATACACCTCCTTTGCCACTCTATCTACATGTATGGCCACTTTCAGGAAGCTATGGACTTGAATCCTGAGGTCCCTCTGTACATCAATGTTCTTCAGGGTCCTGCTATTAATTGTATACTTACCTGTAACATTTAATCTCCCAAAGCTCAGACCTCCCCCTTAGAATCAATAGCCACACAGCACAGAAGAGGCCCTTCAAGGGCAACATGACAGCTCAGAGACTATCGCTGTTGCTGTGCAGATACATGGATTTGGGCCTGTGACTGCAGGAGTTTGCGCGTTCTCCCTGTGGTTGCGTGGGTTTTCTCCGGGTGCTCGGGTTTCCTCCCACATCCCAAAAATGTGCTCTTAGGCTGATTGGGTAACAAATTGTCCCTATATTGGTCCCTATATGGGAATCTTCCACAGTAGGCATAGCCGAAAGTCATGGATATGTCATTAAGATGTTAGGACGGCGGCGCGGGTTCGTTGGGCCGAAGGGCCTGTTTCCCGTGCTGTGTTGCTCTTTGTTCTTTGTTGTTCTTCAACCAAACTAATTCAACTCCAACACATGAGAAACATCTGAACTCCCACCTAATCCCATCTGCCAACAATTGACCCATGGACAATTTAGATGGTCGTGTAATGAGTCACTGTGAGTTACTTTGATTTGCCTTTTCTAACAAGGGGCATACACGTGATGGGTCATGGGAGGGCTGCTCTTGGATTTTTCAAGAGTATCCTAGTGCTTCACGTCATTAGTGTACGCTGGACCATTTGATGGGCAACATGACAGCTCAGTGACTATCGCTGTGCTGTGCAGACACATGGATTTGGGCCTGTGACTGTGGGAGTTTGCGCGTTCTCCCTGTGCTTGCGTGGGTTTTCTCTGGGTGCTCCTGTTCCCACATGCCAAAGACGTGCTCTTAGGCTGATTGGCAGAACAAATTCTCCCTAATTTGTCTCATGTTTGGTTCTAATGCATAGATCTATAAACATGGACAGGGATGACAGGGATCATGGGTAGAAATGGAAACATTGGGATGGTGGCGCGGGCTCATTGGGCTGAAAGGTCTGTTTCCCTTGCTGTTTTGTTCTTTGTTTTCGACATTGACTGACACACACACACACACACACACACACACACACACACACACACACACACACACACACACATTGTACCACGACAACTGGCACCTGGGAGGCAACAAATCATGCGGGATTCGCTACCCTGACCACAGAATCTCCTGTCCGTGCCTCTGACCAATGTGCCCCTATCACTATCACTCTTCGCTTCTTCCTCCTACACTTAGACACTGAGAGGCACACACACCTAGTGTTGTACCTGTTAATTCTCAGATACGTTCGATCAGTTTGCTTACTGCAAAGTTTTACACAGGTGCCCCTACTAGCAAGATGGACAAAGGACAATACAAACAAAGGACCAATACAAATAAACACACACACACATAGATATTGACTCTCACACAGACACACACACATATGCACACACAGACACTGACAGACAGACACACACACTGACAGACACACACATATACAATGACAGACATACACACACACACACACACACACACACACAAACACACAGACACTGATAGATACACACACAGACTCTGACAGATGTACACAGACAGACAGACACACACCCACACATACACAAAGAAAGAGTCTGACAGCCATCCACAACACTGATAGGCAGACATCCACAGGCACTGATAGGCATACACACAGATACTGAGAGGCAATACAGACTCTAACAGACACACACACACACACATAAACACTGACCGATAAACATACGTACTCTGATAGACATACAAACAGATTCTGATGACTTGTATACACACACACACACACACACACACACACACACACACATAAGCACTGACAGATAAACATACATACTCTGATAGACATACAAACAGATTCTGATGACTTGTATACACACACACACACACACACACACACACACACACAGACTCTGACAGACACGCAAACTTATATAGACACTGACAGGCAGTCAGACACACACACAGACACTGACAGACACACACACTGACAGACAGACATGCACACACATGCGCACAGACTCACTAGCAGACACACACACATTCTCTGAAAATACACACATATATGTACACTGAGAGACACACAGACACATAGACACTGACACACGCATACTCGCAGACACTGATACTCATACACGAACTCTGACAGACACACAAACATGCAGACACTGACAACGCACGCACACACACAAACACGTGCACACACACGCGCGCGCGCACACACACACACACATTCTGACAAACCCGCACACAGTCACTGACAGACACATACACCATATACCCACACATTCATGCAAACAACATACATCAACTTCCTGATTGTTTGAAGTGTCTGTCACTCAGCGAATGGAGTTCCTGGATTTCTCCTTGGGCGGGCCATTAACTGCAGGTGTTCTGATTGGCTGACATGGTTTTCAGTCGAAAGCTCAGCCTCTGATTCGCTCATTTGCTGTCAAAATGCAGAGACTTGGCTGTCAGGAAGCAAAAGGCAACTCTGATTGGCAAGCTTATGCAATCATTGGTCTGGCCTCTGATTGGCTGAGGTGGTCAATTAGCAATCCAGTCACTGATTGGCTAATGGGAGAGGATCAGTTAGCAATCCTGTCTCTGATTGTCTGAAGCAGTCACTTGGCAATCCACTCGCTGACTGGCACAGGCGATCAGTTAGTAATGCAATATTTGAATGGTCAAAGTGGTCAACAATCCAGTCCTGATTGGCTGAGGCAGACAGTTAGCAATCCAGTCTCTGATCTGTTGAGGGCATCAGTGAGTGATCCCAGTCTCTGATTGGCTGTCAGTCACTTTTGTTTCTTCATTACTTGAATAATTGATGTAACCGGATATTTCAGCACGATTCTGACCTGCTCCCTGAATTTGGATTGAGTTACCATGTAAATAAATGTGTTTGTGCAGCAACTTAAATTACACAGCATTGATCCGACTCCTTGAAATGTATATTCTGGAAGAGTGATAGAAATTAATCCTTTCACTTTTGAATAGATAAAAAATATAACATACACCGCCCAGAGGAGAATGAAAGCTCCGGATATGCTGAAGAGTAAAATCATTGACTTTCTTCTGCTCTCCATCTCAGGGTCTCTGCGATTTTCTCCCTGATTCTGAGCCCTCAGTCCCTTCTGGACTTGACTGACCACTAAAATGTGCCTGACTGTCAGAGCGTTGATCAACAGGATTAAACTGAATGGAAGCAATGGTGTTAAAATCTGATCGAACCAGGAATATCCAACCCACCCAGGATCACTCCAATAGTTATCCTTTGTCTGGCAGAACCACTGGACATTATCGATTATCTTTCCTGGTTCATGTATAAAGTAGAAGGGGATATTTTTCACAGAGAGCAGGATGCCAGTTGTTGCCAGAATCACAGCCGCAGTTTTCTCAGTGCAATATTTAGTTTTCAGTTTCTGGCAGCCAATGGCCACAAATCGATCAAAGGAGAAAGTGGCAGTGAACCAGACAGAACAGTCTGTGGCTGCAGACAGCAGGACACCTCGAACACGGCACACAGAGGTGAGGAACAGAAAATTCGTAGGGAAATAATAATCATTTATTATGGTGAGAATTGGTTCAAAGATGATGAACAGTAGATCTGCTGTTGCCATTGCTACCAAGTAGCGAGTGGTACAGGTCAAAAGGCCACAATTTCTCCAACTCAGGATCACAATTCCCAGTAAATTAACTGCCAGACAAAAAAGGACAAGACCGAGAAATTAGTGAGTAAGCATTCTCCATGAGTGAACGGATAGTAAGAAGAGAATTTCAGCATCAATCCAATGGACAGGTGTTCCTGAGATGTGGTTGGAGGAGTTGTGTGTGAGATTAACATTTCAGATTTGAAAGTAGTCAATGTAAAACCACTGGTAAAGTAGGGACTGGGGGACAGACAGGTTCAAATTACACATCTCTCACTTTGATGGAGCAAATCTTTAATTCCTGATCATTCAAATATTTTGGAGAAAATAGAACATAGAACAAAGAAAATTACAGCGCAGAACAGGCCCTTCGGCCTTCGATGTTGCGCCGACCAATTATGAAAAAAGCAATGACCCTCCAAACTAAACCATTTCCTTCTCATCCATAAACTTATCTACTAACCTCTTAAACGCCACCAAACTTGGCGCACCTACAACTGCCGCAGGCAGGGCATTCCATTCCCTAACCACCCTCTGGGTAAAGATCCTACCTCAGATATCCGTCCTATAACTACCACCCGTTAATTTAAAGCTATGTCCCCTTGTGCTAGCTTGAGAGACAGCAGTGAAATGAGAGAGAGCAGTGAAAAAAGAGAAGGAAGGGGTTGGACAGAGACAGTGGGGAGGCCTGAGAGAAGTGGAAAGTCAAAGCAGAGGTGGAGATGAAGGGTGAGCATTTGAGAAAGAAAGACAGGATGTGAGGGTCTCCACTGTGTAGCATGAACTGCAGCTCCACTCAAATGCTATCAGGTAGTCTGACTTATGATAAAATCACCTGGGAGGATTGAAGAAGTTTCCTGAAGGAATCAGCAGCCCTTCCCAAACTGAAAGAGGGAGTTGAGCAGATTTGAGTGACTGAGAAGGAATAGGTTGTGGGCAGTTTGGAGCCGGGCTGGCCTTTTATTTCCAGTTTAGAAGATTCTTTTTCTAGATCTCTCGCTTTCTCCATTTCAATATTTCTATCTGATTGGAAGAAATGAAAGAAAGGAAAGAGATTGAGGGAATGAGGAGAACCAAGAATACAAGATATAGAATGGCAGAGCCATACAGTGCAGAAGAGGCACTTTAGAACATAGAACATTACAGCGCAGTACAGGCCCTTCAGCCTTTGATGTTGTGCCAACCAATGGGACCAATCTTACGACTCTCTAACCTAAACTATTCCAATGCTATCCATATGCCTATCTACTGACCATTTGAATGCCCTTAAACTTGGCGACTCCACAACTGCTGCAGGCAGGGCATTCCATGCCCTTACTACCCTCTGAGTAAAGAACACACTTCTAACATCTGACCTATGACTATGACCTCTTAAGTTACTGTGTTTAATTTTATGAGATCAATTGTTAAATAAAACTGCAGCAGACACATCAATTCATTTCACTCAGGATGCAACTGCCAGTTATCCAACTCTCTCACCAACATTCTCATCAGATTGTGTTATCAGTGAGGGAGAGAGAAGAAGAAGGTTTAAAAGACAAAGAGAAACCCTAGAGGAAGGGTGAGGTGAGAAGATAAATTATTGGGGATGGTGCTGTGGGAGAGGAGAGGGAATGTGTTTAGGGCATTCTCCACTGTTTTATTCCAGCTGAGCCTCTCCAGTCATTGAAACATATAAACTAGGAGCATGAGTATGGGCCTGCATCACCATTTATTTTCATGTGGCTGATCATCAAATGTAATAACTTGATTCACTCTTAACCCAAATCCTTTGATCCCTTTAGCCACTAGAACTATATCTAATTTAGTTTTTGAAATTACAGGTTGCCTGTGAACTGCACACATTCAACACGCGCTAACTGAAGAAATTTCTCCTCCCCTCAGGTCAAAAAAAAAATTCCCTTATCATCAAACTATAACAGCTAGTTGTGGATTCCCTCACCATGGGTAACATTCTTTCTGAATCAACCCTATCAAATCCTGTTTGAATTTTATAATTCATCTCAATGAGATTCCCTCTCACTATTCTGAACGAATTTGCCTCAACAACATTTGGTGGTAGTGAATTCCACACATTCACCACCTCTGACTGAGAAATTTCTTCTCAACTCAGTGCTAAAAGGTTTGTGCTTAATCCGAAAACTGTGACCCCTAATTCTCAACTCCATCCCCAGTGGTAACATTTCTTTTCTGAATCGACTCTTCCTCATTCTCATTACATTGAATATAATCCTAACCAGTCTAATCTCTCCTCAAATGACACATGTGTCATCCTAGGAATCGGCCTGGTAAACCATTGCTGAACTTATTGCTATAGCAGGGACATTCTTCCTCAAATAGTGATACCAAAACAATACACAAATCTCCGGGTGTGGCCTTACCAATGTTCTATAAATTGCAGCAAATCATCTCTATCCCTCCCTAAATAGGAATCATCTTGCTGTGAATGCTTGCACACCATTTGGCTCCATGCAGTGAATGATGCATGAGGAGACCAAAGTTTTGATGAGTATCCCCTCTCCCAATTTACATCAATTCAACTAATAACTTGTCTTCCTAATATTCCTGTCAGAGTCAATATCCTCACAGTGATCCACATTAAACTGCATCTGCCATGTGTATGGTCACACACTTAATCTATCCTCACAGCTCACCCTCCCACCTAGCTTTGTACCATCTGCAAATTAATGATGATGCATTCAGTTCCTCCATCTGGATGCTAAATAAACCACATCCATGTGTTCCCCTAGGACAACTAGACTTGTTCCATCCTCAAACAATTCCAAGATATGCCAATCATGATTTCCCTTTTATAAATCAATGCTGACTGTGTCTAATTATGACACTGCCTTCCAAATGCCGAGTTATAAAATCTTTGAGATTTGACTCTTCCACATTCCTCAGCACCAATGTTAGGCTCACTAGTATGTAGTTCACTGTTTTATCTCTACATCCATGTCTGAATACCAGGCTTGTATTAGATACCGTCAAATCTGTAAGAATCAGCACAGAGTCCAATAAAATTGGAAAATACTGGGTCTACTGTTCCCAGGAAGACTTCCTTAAATGTTCTGGGATGAAGATTATCAGGAGCGAGAGGTTTATGCACTTTCAGTCCCATCATTTTCCCATTCTCTACAAATTCAAATTTCCCAGAGCTTCTCTGGGGTGCGAAGAATTCTGGTCTTTGTTAAAACACGTTTCTCTCTGAACAATCTTCCTCTCTGAATATTGAAATAATGTACAGTTTAATTCTTCAGCTATTACTTTGTTTCCTGTTATGGGATCTCCCATTTCTGACTGCAAATGTCCTAGTATTTCACTCTGCTTCTCATTATTTACCAATAGACATCTTTTGAAGACAGTTGTATATTACTTTAGATTATTTTCATCCTCTATTTTTCTTTCTTTAATCAATCCCTTCATGCTTCCAAAAGGTTGGATTGTTAAACAGCATTTCTATCCCTGAGGGTAAATTTATGATATGTTTTCGCCTTTCACGAATTCAGATCTACAATTGTGTTTCAAATCTGGCTGCTCCCACATTGCAGTATGATTGTGGGATCTTGATGTGCAGGATGAGCAGCGGGATTTCTGAAATGACACAGCAAAATTTTACTTTCCTCAGAAACCTTCTAACCCTATGGCTGCTGACCTTAACCCACATCCTTTGACATTTACTCCTCTGCTAAGAGCTTCTTCTTCATTATCTTATCCATATCCCTCATAATTTTGAACACCTCAATGGTATCCATCCTCCATATTTGTTGTTCTAATGGAAACAACCCCAGCCTAACCAGCCTGTCTTCACTGCAGAAACTGCAGACCAGGCAACATCCTGTGAATCTCCTTTTGTGTTTGTTCCAGAGCAATCACATCCTTCTCTGGTGAGGCCAACAGAACTCCTCACAATACTCGAGCTGAAATTAAATGAAAGTTTCACACATCTCCATCATGACTTCCCTGATCAATCTTCTATACAACAGCTAGTAAAGAAAATTGTCATGTCTGCCTTTTGAAGCAGCCTGTCATCAGAAGTTAGCCACTTCAAAGGAAAACAAAATGGAAGGTTTATGTTTTTTGACAAGTTTAAGCAGAATTAAATTTAAAAAAAAATCCAAAGAGCAGTTGTCCCGCCACAACCTCAACAGAAAAAAAATAACTAACTCCAAAAGAGTAAAAAAAAACGTCAAGTAACACAGATTATGATAAAGAGCATTTGGCGCATATTCCAAAATTACAAATATTCTTGACAAATTGTATGGAATAATTTTAGCAATTATTGGGAATGATATGGTCAATGTCTGACATATGCTTCCAGATGCTTTCAGTAAGTTAACGCATAATAGACTTCAGTAATCTCAGGGCAAGTGGAGTGAGAGGACCAGCAGCAGAATGACTAGAAGCTGGTTACAAAGACACAACCTGGGGAGTAAGAGTTAAATGGAATTTCTCTGATTACTGGAAGGTGGGAAGTGGTTTTCCACAAGGCAGCACTGGGATTGCTGTCCTTCACCAATTACATCAACAATAAGGAATCAAGAAACAAAATTATATTTGCAAAATTCACCAACTCATCCAAACTTAGAATGGGAGTAAGCAGAAAGGAAGACTAGCTGAAACCTATTTCTTTTCAACACAAAGCCAAGATATGGAAAAAAATCACAACACACTGACCACAAACACCATTAAAGACAAACTTCTCCTGTTTTTAACATATTCCAAAGATAAAAGACTGAGACAGCTCCATGATATGGACATCTTACTCACTAAATTTAAATATTATATATTTTAAATTGAACCAATGTATTTCATGCCAATTCTTTTCATAAACACAATACAATTTTGCATGGACAGATACTGCCAGATTTAATGGAGAGTTTGATCAGATATTCTAATCAGATGAAAGGACCACAATCACTACAATTTTATTGATTTTACTGCGCGGCACAGGAGCACAGTGGTTAGCACTGCTGTTTCACAGCTCCAGAAGCCTAGGTTCGATTCCCGTCTATGGTCATTGTGTAAAGTCTCCTCATATCTGCGTAGGTTCCTCTGGCTACTCCAGTTTCTTCCACAGTCCAAAGATGTGCAAGTTAGGTCGATTGGCTTTGCTAAAAAATTGTCCCTTGGTATCCTGGGATGCATAGGTTAGAGGGATTAAATATGTAGGGATTTAGGGGTAGGGCCTGGGTGAGATTGTGCTCAATGAAGACTCAATGGGCAGAAGGGCCTCTTTCTGCAATGTAGGGTTTGATGATCCTCTGATAATCTTTGCACTGACAACTATACCCTGCAATACTTGTTTACTGGCTGCCAGTTAATCCATTCCGGTTAGTGATCCACACTCAAATTTTGATTACATTCTTATTCCCACCAAACATTATTTCAGAGAGATTACAAAGAACAAAACAGTACGGGAAACAGGCACTTCGACCCAACGAGCCCACACCGCCCACCCAATGTTCCCACCACTACCCGCGATCCCTGTCCATGTTTATAGATCCATGGATTGAAAACCAAATTTGAGACAATTTAGGGAGAATTTGTTTTGCCAATTAGCTTTGGGATGTGGGAGGAAACCGGAGCACCCAGAGAAAACCCACACAAACACGGGGAGAATGCGCAAACTTCCACAAATAACATAATAACAGGGAAAACACTGTCCATTCCAACACCATCAGTCTAGATGGTGAGGGGGCTTATGGTGAGGGGGTCAGGTATAATTTGGATGCTAGAGGGAATTTTTTCACACAGAGGTTGGTGGGGATATGGAATGCACTGCCAAGTAAAGTGGTGGAGGCAGGTACTCTGGAGTTATTCAAGAAATACTTAGATGGGCACATGAACAGAATGGGAATGGAAGGGTATAGAAAACTGATTTAAAATAGGGATCATGAGCCTGGGAAGTATGTAAATAGATGATGATATTGATGTACTTGTTTTTATCCAACAGGTGCTTTGGTCCACCTTGTTGACTAATGAGGAGCATACACACGATGGGTTGTGGGAGGGCTGCTCTTGGATTTTTTTCGAGAGCATCCTAGTGCTTCACGTCGTTAGTGTATGCTTGACCTGGAACATTTGATGGGCAACACGACAGCTCAGTGACTCTCACTGTGCTGTGCAGATACATGGATTTGGGCCTGTGTCTGTGGAAGGTCCCTCTGCAGTTCTATACTCTTAATAAGTTTACCCTTTATCATATACCTCCCCGCGAAATTCTTTCTCCAGAAATGCATCAACTCACATTTATCAGGATTGAATTCCATCTGCCATCTGTCTACCCAACCTACCAGCCTATCTATGCCCTGCTGCATCGCCTGACAATGCTCCTCACTATCTGCAAGTCCAGCCATCTTTGTATTGTCTGCAAACTTGCTGAGCATTCCACTTACTCCCTCTTCCAAGTCATTTATATATATTACAAATAGAAAAGATCCCAGTACCGAGCCCTGCGGCACACCTCTAGTGACCAATCTCCAGCTATAATACATAAGATTGGGTAGTTCACTATTCAATGCATTAATTTCTTTGAGTTGTGAACCTGTGCATAACAAACAGTTGATGAAAAGGATCAAAATCACAGAGATTTTTGAAGCCATCTGATTTAAGTAACTTACATCATTTATCTGAAATTTGTATAACAGTGACAATGAGATCAGCATGGAGCATTTTCATTCAGAGTTTAAAATCAGAGAGCCATTCACACACAGATTTACAAAACATTGAATGGTTAGAGTCACTTACCAGGAACACCAACAATAGCAATGATTGGGTAGAATATCTTCTCAGCTATCTCAATTGGCAAATCCATCTTCAATGTGAAGTGATGTCCTCTTCGAGTTGCTGGCAGTCCCTCTGTCTTAAATTCTGAGGTTATATGTTCCCAAAGCCTTTAATTTATACACTGTAAGTTCCCCTCTGGGATGTTGTGACAGTAACCTGGTTTGAAGTTTTTTTTTAAATGCATGAACAAACAGATTATGAGATTGAGTTCAGTGATGCAAACTGTTTATTTTTAGGCTTGACTTACTTCTTTCCAAACACTGGATTCCGCTGATCATGTTTATCAACTAATAATAACAGGGAAGACACTGTCCATTCCAACACGATCAGTCTAGATCCCAGATAGTTTCAGTTTTGGATCAGTAAATTTGCAGATGACACTAAAGTCGGTGGAGTGGTAGATAGTGAAGAGGGGTGTTATAGTTTACAGAGAGATTTGGACAAGTTGCAGAGCTGGGCCGAAAGGTGGCAAATGGAGTTTAATGTGGAAAAGTGTGAGGTAATGCACTTTGGCAGGAACAATAAATGTGTAGAGTATAGGGCTAATGGTAGGGCTCTTAATAGTGTTGAGGAACAGAAGGATCTTGGTGTATGTGTGAATAGATCCCTGAAAGTAGGCAGTCAAGTGGATAAAGTTGTTAAGAAGGCATATGGAGTCTTAGCTTTTATTGGTAGGGGGATTGAATTTCGGAGCCGCAGCATCATGTTGCAACTGTACAAAACTCTAGTGCGGCCGCACTTGGAGTATTGTGTGCAGTTCTGGTCCCCACATTATAAGAAAGATGTGGAGGCATTGGAGAGGGTACAGAGGAGGTTTACCAGGATGTTGCCTGGTATGGAGGGCAGGTCCTATGAAGAGAGGCTGAAGGATTTGAGGTTGTTTTCGTTAGAAAGGAGGCGGCTAAGAGGGGACCTTATTGAGCATATAAGATGATTAGAGGTTTAGATAGGGTGGACAGTGATAGCCTTTTTCCTAGGATGGAGAAAGCTAGCACGAGGGGACACAGCTTTAAATTAAGGGGTATGAGTTATAGGACGGATATCAGAGGTAGGTTCTTTACTCAAAGAGTGATTAGGGAGTGGAATGCCCTGCCTGCAGCTGTTGTAGATGCGCCAAGTTTGGTGGCGTTTAAGAGGTTAGTTGATAAGTATATGGAAGAGAAGGGAATGGTTTAGTTTGGAGGGGCATTGCTTTTTATTTTGGTCGGCACAACATCGAAGGCCGAAGGGCCTGTTCTGTGCTATGTTCTATGTTCTATGTTCTATGATTAGAGGTTTAGATAGGGTGGACAGTGATGGCCTTTTTCCTAGGATGGAGAAAGCTAGCACGAGGGGACACAGCTTTAAATTAAGGGTGGGAGTTATAGGACGGATATCAGAGGTAGGTTCTTTACTCAAAGAGTGGTTCGGGAGTGGAATGCCCTGCCTGCAGCTGTTGTAGATGCGCCAAGTTTGGTGGCGTTTAAGAGGTTAATTGATAAGTATATGGAAGAGAAGGGAATGGTTTAGTTTGAAGGGGCATTGCTTTTTATTTTGGTCAGCACAACATCGAAGGCCGAAGGGCCTGTTCTGTGCTGTAATGTTCTATGTTCTATGTTCTATATCTGTCACTGGGCAATGACATTCAGTAATTTCAATTGCTACCGTGTCTCTGGGTGTGATCTTTAACTGTGGACATTTTGTGATACCATAGAAACCATAGAAAATTACAGCGTAAAAGCAGATCTTTTGGCCTTCAAGTTTTTGCTGAACCATTTTTTTGCCTCGGCCCACTGACCTGCACTTGGACTACACATCCCTCTGCGCCCCTCTCATGCACGTACCTGTCCAAATTTTTCTGAAATGTTAAAAGTGACGCCACATTTACCACTTTATCCAGCAGCTCATTCCACACTCCAACCACTATCTGTGTGAATAAGCCCTCCTCAATATTCCCTTTAAACTTTTCTCCTTTTACCCTTAACTCACACCCTCTGGTTTTTTTACTCCTCTAGCCTCAGTGGGAAAAGCCTGCTTGCATTCTATACCCATCAAAATCTTATACACCTCTATCAAATCTCCTCTCAATCTTCTATGCTCTAGGGAAAAAAGTCTTAACCTATTCAACCTCTCTTTCTCTGTAACTCAGCCTCTCAAGTCCCGCCAACATCCTTGTGAACCTTCTCTGCACTCTTTCAAACTTATTTACATCATGATGTGATTCAAATTACAAAATTCTGTTGATTAATAATTTGGAATTATTTAGTCTGCAAAGAATTTTTTTTTTAATCCCGAAATCTAATGCAGCTCCTCAAACTGAGAAAAATACTCAGAAACAATGGGACATGTCGGAAAATTCAGGCCTTGCAATAGATACAAATATATCACCTCTTAAAGCAGTAAAATAACCAATTTCATTGTGACAAGCAATGCACAGGCTCCACATGATACTGGATGCACATTGGATGCAGTATTCAGAAACGTGCTCTGATGTGGAAGGAGAGGGATAAGCATGAGAGAGTGAGAGAGAGAGAGAGAGAGAGAGACAGAACTTGTGGGATGGGCTAAATATAGACTGTGAGGCTGCGAAAATGAATGGATACGAATGAGAGAGGAAGATACTGAGCAAGTGAAAGTGAAAAGGAGGAAGTGAGAAAGTAGTCGGGACAAGAGTGAGAGCTTGATGAAGGGGGAAGCCGTTATTGTGAGAGGAAAGGTAGTTATAACTGTAATTTAACTTAGAGAGAATTCAGCTCCATTGGCGATTAAGAGAGATTGAATAAACCAGGATTGTTTTCACCAGAAAGATAGGGGCTGAGAGGAGGCCAGAGAGACATCCACAAAATTGTGAGAGGCACAGACAGGGTGAATAGTTGGAGGCTTTTCTCTAAGGGTGGAAGGTTCAGTTACAAAAGGCGCAGGTTCAAGATGGCAGCAGAAAACATTAAGGGAGATTTGCGATGTGTTTCACACAGAGAATGTTGGTGTCTGAAATGTGCTGCCAGGGCTAATGTGCCTGATTCCACCACCTGATGGCAAATTAGCAACATTTAAGAGACATCTGGATTGAATAATTATTGTAAGTAAGAGGGATACAGACCAAGTAAGTGCAGAAGTTTTTTTTTAATCGGGCATCATTATGGGAACAAGTTTGGAGAGAGTCGAAGGGCCTGTTCCTGTGCTGTCTGTTTATCTGTCCTTCGTTCTTTGAGAGTGTGCGTCAGGAAAGACGCAACTAGGGTAAGAGAGAGTTAGACAAATCAGATCACGAGACTGTGTTCCTACTATACTCTTACAGCAAAGTCTTAAGTGGGATGATCCATCAAATAAAGTCATGCAATGTTGGTCTGAGGAATCGAAAGATCTCCTAAGGGGCTGCTTAGAATCCATGGACTGGTCAGTATTTAAAAACAGCCTGAACGAGTGTGTCACTATGGTAACTAACTTCATTAGGAAATGTGTAGAAGACTGTGTGCCCAAAAACATACTGCATGTGCTTCACAACCAGAAACCATGGATGAACAGGGATATCCACTATTTGCTGAAGTCCAGGTCTGAGGCATTCAAGTTCGATGACCCTGATCTATACAAGATAGCCAGATATGATTTACACAGATCCCTCAAAGATGCCAAAAGCCCGTGCTGAACCAAGCTAATGCCTCATGTTAGCCATAGGGGCCTCCACCAAATATGCTAAGGTCTGCAAGACATAATAGGCGACAAGATGAAGGCATGTAAAATCACTGGCTTCAATGCACCCATTTCTAATGAGCTCAATGCCCATGTTAAGCATGAGGTCAGCAAGAGCATGCCCTCCACCCTCGGATGAAGCTGTGTCTGAGGTCACCATTGCAGATGTCAGAACAGCCTACTCAAAAGTCAACTCATGGAAAGCGATTGTCCTGGATTCGGTACACGATGTGGAGATTTTGGCGTTGACAGTGCAGAATCGCTGAGCAGAAACTGATAGTCATGTTCTGCACACGTGAGGACAGCACCCTCAACCTGGATCTCGGGTTCGTGTTATACAATTTTTAATTGCCAAAACTTGCCTGGGCTTGCTACATCTCATTTACTGACCTGTCTGGAGACAATACACATCTCTTTAACCTATGCTTAATGCTATCTCCACTCACATGGTCTGCATCTTTAAGATTTGATTAGCTGACTGGCTGTTAAAACTTGCATTCTAATTAGTATTCTTGAAACTGTGTGTGCTTTTACATGATCGGAACTCTGTTTGTGATCAGAACTCTCCACTCACCTGGCCAAGGGACAGAGCCTCAAAATCTTGTGGTGTTTACTATCTATTGGACTTTAACCTGGTGTTGTGAGACTTCTTACCGGATGAGAAATCCAGGCATAAACTCACATCCTGTGGGAATCAGCTGGCAGAGATATTAGCAATCATCTTCAAACTTTCTTTACAACAATCTGAGTTACCTATCTGCATCAAGAAGATGATCATCATCCCAATACCAAAGGAAAAAACAAGTAGCATGTCTTCATGACGATCTTCTGCTGTCTCTGACATCCATCGAAGTAGTACGGGTCGAGAGCTTGAAGTTTTTATGTGCCCAGATTAGCACCTGTCCTTGTACCCCCATGCCAACACTATAGTTAAGAAAGTCCACCAATGCTTCTACTCTTTAGAAAACTAAGGAAATTTGGAATGTCAGCTATGATTCTCACCACCTTTTACAGAAGCACTATAGAAAACATTTTTTTCTGGCTGTATCACAGCTCGGTATGACTCCTGCTCTGCCTATGACTGCAAGAAACCACAAAATGTTATGACTGGTTTAACTAACACATAACAGTGAACCCAATAACGTGGTCTGAGGAATACTACTGGTCACAGGCTTCCAGAGAAAATAACAACACTCTAAAACGACTCTCCATCTTCTGTCATCAAATCAGTTTTGCATCAATTTGGCTACCTCACTCTGGATCCCGTGCGACTGAACCTTATTCAAGACCTACCATGTGCACCCTTGTCAAAAGTTTTGATAATGTCCACGTGAACAACGTCGTCTGAACTGCCCTCTTCTGTCTTCTTGGTTACCCTTCAAAAACATCAATCAAATTTGTGGCTCGTGATTGCTTCCCTTTTCCTGCTTTCTCTCAATTTTAACTCCTCCCCGCCCCCCAGCTCCACTTTTCATCTGTCCCAATTTACCCTCTGATTTCAGTCCCTGGTTCTTGGCTATTTACACCTCCTATTCCCTCTATGGACTGCCATTAGGAGCCTTTCCCCTGCTTTTGTGGCTATCACTCACTTTCATTCCCTGACCCCACATTATCAATATAACTCACAGGGATATGCCTTTGACATTGACAAAGGGTCACCTGGATTCAAAAACATCAGCTCTTTTCTCTCCTTACAGACGCTACCAGTCCTGCTGAGATTTTCCAACATTTTCTCTTTTGGTTTCATATTCCAGAATCTGCAGTGATTTGTGTTTATGAAGGTACCCCAAGTGTTTGGACACAGAGCAACATGGCAGCTACTGTTCAATGACCCAATCTAACACTGCCGGGTCAGGCAAAGTACATTGTCATTTGCAGAATAACATTTCTTCTACAGCATATATGAATAGATCAATTAGTTGGACATTCTCGTGTCTGCTTCTCTAGTCGATTAAATTATGCTCAATTACTACGTTTCCCTCCCTTACCCATGTGAATATTCACTCTTCACCTTCCTATTCAATTTCCTTTTGAAGTCCATGATAGATTTCACTTCTACCTCATGGTCAAGCACTAAATTCAAGATGCTGCCCACTCACCATATTACAAGCACTTCCACATGTTGCTTCTGTCTCCAAACACCTTAAACCAGCATTGTCTGGTTGAAGGAAATGTGTGCAGCTTGTAAGAGATGGGTTGCAGTTACAGCCAGGTGCGGGGGGTGGGGATAGTTGTGTTGTAATGAACAGTGTGAAAGTGAGAGGGGTAGTATTGAGGTGAAGGGCGAGTTTTGACATGGGACAGGGAATGTCGATGTGAGAAGATGTGTATTTTGTTGAGATGGGAGCGTTGATCAGTAGAGGAAAGTATTGAGATGAGATGAATGAGCGTTGATTTGTGAGAGGGTTGGTGTTGAGGTTGGTGAGGTGGTGTCAAGAATGGGGGATTTTTTGAGGTGAAAAGGGGATGGGAGAGGTGTGTTGAGATGAGAGGGGTGTGTTAATGTGAAGGGGAGCATTGTGGTGAGAGTGGGAGAATATGCATTTGTATCACAATATACTTGTCCCCCTCTCACTCCCAAGGTGTTTGCAACAGGGGTTAGGTGCAAAGCTGTCTCTTCAACCTCAACACCCTCACTCTCTCAAATCAACACACTCATTTAATCTCAATTATGAGAAAATCTCAAAAGTTTGATCGCAGTCTTTTAACATAGAACATAGAACATTACAGCACAGAACAGGCCCTTCGGCCTTCGATGTTGTGCCGACCAAAATAAAAAGCAATGCCCCTCCAAACTAAACCATTCCCTTCTCTTCCATATACTTATCAACTAACCTCTTAAACGCCACCAAACTTGGCGCATCTACAACAGCTGCAGGCAGGGCATTCCACTCCCTAACCACTCTTTGAGTAAAGAACCTACCTCTGATATCCGTCCTATAACTCATACCCCTTAATTTAAAGCTGTGTCCCCTCGTGCTAGCTTTCTCCATCCTAGGAAAAAGGCTATCACTGTCCACCCTATCTAAACCTCTAATCATCTTATATGCTTCAATAAGATCCCCTCTTAGCCGCCTCCTTTCTAACGAAAACAACCTCAAATCCTTCAGCCTCTCTTCATAGGACCTGCCCTCCATACCAGGCAACATCCTGGTTAACCTCCTCTGTACCCTCTCCAATGCCTCCACATCTTTCTTATAATGTGGGGACCAGAACTGCACACAATACTCCAAGTGCGGCCGCACTAGAGTTTTGTACAGTTGCAACATGATGCTGCGGCTCCTAAATTCAATCCCCCTACCAATAAAAGCTAAGACTCCATATGCCTTCTTAACAACTTTATCTACTTGACTGCCTACTTTCAGGGATCTATTGACACATACACCAAGATCCTTCTGTTCCTCAACACTATTAAGAGCCCTACCATTAGCCCTATACTCTACACATTTATTGTTCCTGCCAAAGTGCATTACCTCACACTTTTCCACATTAAACTCCATTTGCCACCTCTCGGCCCAGCTCTGCAACTTGTCCAAGTCTCTCTGTAAACTGTAACACCCCTCTTCACTATCTACCACTCCACCGACTTTAGTGTCATCTGCAAATTTACTGATCCATCCCTCAATACCCTCATCCAGATCATTTATAAAAATTACAAACAGCAGGGGCCCCAAAACAGACCCCTGAGGCACACCACTTGTCACCGAACTCCACGATGAATATTTCCCATCAACCACCACCCTCTGTCTTCTATCTGCTAGCCAATTCCTAATCCAATTAGCTAAATTACCCTCTATTCCATATATCTGCATTTTCTGTAGAAGTCTTCCTTGGGCCACCTTATCAAACGCCTTACTAAAGTCCATAAAGTTTTAAGAAACTTCTGGATGAATACATGGGACTTAATAGGATTGAGAGTTACAGGTAAGCCTAGTAGATAGCGATATGATTGGCACAACTTGTGGGCTGAAGGGCCAGTTTGTACTGTAGTTTATCTAATTTCTATGTTCTAATATGGTAATAGCTCAATACCACATGCAGAGTAGTACGGTGATAACTCAGTATAGCACACAGGATAGGACGGTAATAACTCAGCACAGGGTAATACGGTGTCTCTTCAGAATACTATAGAAAGTGTGGAGGGCAGGAGGAGCCCTGGTATACACAGAACAAATTCCATCTGCACCATTGCACACCACACTCAGTTATTACTGTGTCAGAGTATTTCCCACACACCAGAACCCCACCTGCACAGACTTCGAACTGTACAGCCTGGAATAGGAAATTGGTAAAATATAGGTTCAAAATAGAGAGGATTAGTCATGGGTCCATCAAATACCCACAAGCTTATACCCATCTAACATTTTACAAGGTTATGCTGCCTCTGCACTGTCCCATGAAACATCCTGATTGTAGATGCAGCACAGTCTGATACTTACAGGAAATATCCCTCTACACTGTCCCATCAAACACCCTGATTGTCGGTGCAGCACATCTGATACACACAGGAAATACCTTCTACGCTGCCCTGTCAAATACCAGTAATGTAAATGCAGTACAGTCTGAGATGCACAGGAAATCTCCCTCCATACTGTCTCATCAAATACCTTGAGTACAGATGCAGCACCAGCTGTGATACACAGAAAAAGGTCCTCTACAATCAATAAACTTCACATCAGATACAGCACACAGTGAGATAGGCAGAACATGTCCCCCTACACTTAGAACACCAGTGAAAATGTAACACAACATTGTATACAGTTCTGAGCTCCCTGTGCAGTGCCACAACACCCTCCCAGTATGGGTGAACCACAGTTCAGTACAGATACACCATCTCAACACTGTCCCTCGAAACATCAGAACACTGCATTTGCCTGACGAAGGTGCATATAGCATCGAAAGCTCGCGAATTTACTATCAAATAAATTGGTTGGATTTAAAATTGGTGTTGTAAAACCTTACTGAGTTTACCCCAGTCCAACGCCGGCATCTCTACCTCGAAACATCGGCAGAGCAGGGATTGTTAATATAGTACACACTGCATTTCCCCTGTGAATAGTTCACTCCAAAATGTTTTTATTTTGATTCAAACCTTTCTTCTGAGTGTGCAATGGGGGCATTTTAAATTAAACATCACTTGAACTATTCTAATGAGTGGTAGAATGCAAACTTGTTCTGCACTGTCAAATCAACCTGTCCGATTCAATTGCAAAGTACCTTCGTTATTGAACAAATTTCCAACACTGCCCATTAAATTGTCCCAGGGCAGAAGAAATGTCTTCATGCAGAGAGTCGTGGATCGGTGGAATTCACTATAACAGAATGATTGAGGCCAAAACTTTGTCTTGTTCGTGAAAAAAATAGACATATCTCTTGGGGCTAAAGAGATGAAGAGACTTGGGAGAAAAGGTGATCAGGATATTGAATTTCATGACCTGCCATGATCAAAATGTATGGCAGAGAAAGCTTGAAGGACCAAATGACCTATTGCTGCTTCTAGTTATTTGTGTTCTACACAAATGTTGACTGGCTGTGCAATGTGGTTTTACAGGCATTACAAGATGTTATAAAGAAACAAATAGATGGAGAGAGGGAGAGAAATCTAGAGTGACAGAGATAGACATTGAACCCGCACACTGCCCACCACCAGAAACCCTCCAAATTGTCCAAACCCAGGGATTCTGAATTTCATCCGCCCAATTTGGTTGTTGTTACAAGGCAGAAAAAAGCCCCAGGCCAGTGAGTTCACAGCAAGATCCGATAGTAGCTGCACTATAAACCTATTCAGATGAGATAAAATCTTTCTCGGTCACCACCTTCATACCTGCTGTAAGTCCATTCCCACACTGCACCAACTAACACAACTAACACACAGTGTCTGCTTTGCCCCAAGTCTGAAGATGTCCCTTCAGTCCTCTGAAAAGTTGAAGCTTCCTTTTAAAACTTAACTAATATTTTTGAAACCAACTCCACAGGAAATTCCCACAAGATGATGTTTGCATTATGGAGTGATTGTTTTACTTTGAAAATAATGTTTATACAGAGAATGGGGAGGCGGGGTTCAAACAATAAAAGTTTCCCTCCTGAGGCCCTCAGACTCTTTTTTTAGAAAAAATCTCTATCCCATTTAAGGCTCCCAAGTCACAATCAGACTCCCGAGTCTAACCCACCACCTACAGCTTTTTCAAACTTCCCCCCCCCCCCTCATTTTCTCTCTCTCACTCACACAATTTTCCACTCATCTTTTTTGCAATATTGTTGTCATATAGGAAGCCACACACGGTTGTGTGCAAACAAAGCAAGGTCCCACAAACTGCTGAGAGCTAAATATCCCCCTCCTTTAGATTCGCCCGAAAGGGTGAATTAACTCCTCCCTTAAGTCCCAGAGAGGTGGAAAATGAAAGAGTGAGGGATAGAGGGACAGGGAGAGAGATGAGACAGGATGAGGGAGGGAAAGAAGAGGCAAAGAAGAAAAAAACAGAGTGAGGAAGGGACAGAAGATAGTGAGATGTGGAGGATGGAGAGACGCAGTGAAGGAGGAAATTTCGTGGTGACTGAGTACGAAAAGTTGTGAGAAGTGGAGAAACTCAGCGAGGGAATGAGAATTAGGGAGAGATAGAGGGCTCTCTTATTGGAGATGGGGGAAGCTGGGAGCTGTGGGTGTTTGCTGGATGTTTATGCTGGGCTCTGAGAGCCTCATCTCCCCATCATTAAGAGGAAAGTTATTGGAACAGGAGCACCAAGTGTACTGGGTGGAGCTGCCAATGAAAGAAATAACAAGAAACCGTTTGTGTTGCTGCCCAACTGGAAGAGAAAGCGGGATGATGTGAATGTTGCCCTTGCCACCTTTTGCTGACTGGGAACGTCCCCCGATGAGAGCCAACCCACAGCAAGCTGCTGCTTCATCACAATCTGCCCGGGTGGGTGGACCCACACTGGCTGTCAATCATTCTGCTAGTCTGAGTTCCTATTGGCAGTCTTCATCTGACTGACGGCATCGTACACCAATGAAAAGTGAGAATTCACTTCGGTCCCGCCCACTGAGTGACGCGGCAGCGACTCGCGCTCACGTGGCGCGACCGTTAACGTTTTCTCCTCGCGGCTGGAGCGAGGGGTCTGACCTCACTCTCCGCCCACTAAACGTCATCGCATTTTGACCAATACGCGAGCGGGAAACCCGCAGCCCCAGCACCACGTGCGCCTTCGCGGGCCCGCTTCCCACTGCGCGCAGGCGCACTGCTGCTTGACGATTTCTAAGTGGCGGGAAGGCGGAATTTGTGAATGAGGGTAAGAAATTAAATAGAGAAAGTGTCTCAGCAATCCCGGGATGGATTTGTAAATTAGAATCCTGGTTCCAGAAATCATCCCGCAACCCATTTTCCTTTATGTTCTCATCAGTGGTCTCAGCAATTTGTTTCAGTTCAACGTAAATGTGATCAACAGCAGTGTGCTGCAGATGTTCATCTATTAGGCTGATAGCAATGTTCGATTGTTTACTGTTATATTGCTCAAAATCTTTACCTAAAGTTCATCTGTTAGTAAATATCGACTCATGTTCATGGTGTATTTGAAACAATTCAATCTAGCTTGTTCTTGCTGGTTTATGTGGATTATGGGGGTGATATTTATAAATTAGAGCTCCAGACTGATAATGGTTCAATGGGAATGGTCCTGCAATATTCACCCTTTCCTTTATCACCTGCTTTAGTGATGCCTCTGTCCAGATTATTAACTTCCATAACACAATTTAGATCTTCATCAACTTTAAACCCTCAAAAAGCTTATTCGTTTGAACATATTGGGATCTGGACAATTATGCTTCCTGATTGTTGGCATTCCTTTAAAGGAATACCACCGATTTTCCCCTCTCTTTCTGCAATGTAAAGTGGGACATATCATATCAGATCCATAGAACATAGAAAAAAACTACAGCATAACAAGGCTCTTTGGCCCACACATTGTGCCAAACCTGTCCCTATCTACTAGACTTACCTATAACCCTCTATCTTACTAAGTCCTGTGTACTTATTCAAAAGTCTCTTCAAAGACGGTGCAGGGAGTCGGGGGTAGGGTGTTAGACTGGACAGAGGATTGGTTGTCTAACAGGAAGCAGAGGGTGGGTATTAATGGGTTCTATTCTGACTGGCAGCTGGTGACGTAGAATGCCCCAGGGTTCAGTGCTGAGGCCTCAACTATTTACTATTTACATAGATAATCTGGAGGAAGGGGCTGAGTGCAGGGAGACTAAACTTGCTGATGACACCAAGATGAGTGGAAAAGCAAATTGCGTGGAGGGTGTGGAAAGACTGCAGAGGGATTTGGATAGGTTGAGTGAGTGGACGAGGACGTGGCAGATAAAGTATAATGTTAGCAACTGTGAGGTTATCCACTTTGGTAGGAATAATGGTAGGATAGCTTACTATTTAAATGGCGAAAAGCTGCAGCATGTGATGGTGCAGAGAGACCTGGGGGTCCTGGTGCATGAATTGCAAAAACACTATGCAGGTGCAGCAGGTGATTAGAAGAAGGCAAATGCAATGTCGTCCTTTATAGTTAGGGGGATAGAATGGAAAAGTAGGAAGGTACTGATTCAGCTGTATATGTTACTGGTAAGGTCACAACTGGAATACTGTGTGCAGTTTTGGTTGCTGCATTCGAGAAAGTATATATTGGCTTTGGAGGGGGTGCAGAGAAGGTTTACATGGCTGATACTGGAGATGAGGGCATTGGATTATGAGGAGAGACTTGAATAGGCTAGGTTTGTACTCTTTGGAGTTCAGAAGGCTGAGAGGGGATCTTATAGAGATGTATAAGATAATGAAGGGAATGCATAGGGTAGAGTTCAGAGACTCTCCCCACTTTGCAAAGATAGCAGGACTAGAGGGTACAGCCTCCACATTGCGGTGGGGGGGGGAAGAGAGAGAGAGGGGAGGGGAGGAGGTGGTGGTTCAGATCAGAGTTGCAGTGGAGTTTCTTCACACAAAGGGTGGTGAATCTTTGGAATTCTCTGCCCACTGAGGTGGTGGAGGCTTCCTTGCTGAATATGTTCAAGTCAAGAGTGGATAGGTTTTTGATTGACAAGCGAATTTAAGGGTTATGGGGAGAAAGCGGGAAAGTACTGAACCACTACAGATCAGCCATGATCTTATTGAATGGCGGGGCATTTTCAAGACGCTGGATGGCCCACTCCTGCTCCTATTTCTTATGTTCTTATGACCCTATTGAATCTGCCTCCACCACCACTGATGGCAGCCAATTCCACTCACCCATCACGTTCTGAGTGGAAAAACTTATCTCTGACATCTCCTCTGTACCTACTCCCTAGCACCTTAAACCTGTGTCCCCTTGTAGCAACCATTTCAACCCTGGGAAAAAAAAACCTCTGAGAATCCATCCGATCTATACCTCTCAAAATCTTATACACTTCAATCAGGTTACCTCTTATCCTTTGTCTCTCCAAAAAGAAAAGACTGACCTCCCTCAACCTATCCTCATAAGGCATGCTGACAGGAAATTGGCACTTTAGAGATCACTCACGATGTTACATTTTGCAATTCATCGTGCTTTTAACCATTGCAAAATGATCTGTCAACCTGCAGTCCCTTCACTGAACTACCCATGGCAAGATATATGTTTTGTGGTTGATTTGATAGTAATCAGGCAACATCCTTGTAAATCTCCTCTGTATCCTTTCAATAGCTTCCACATCCCTCCTGTAATGAGGCGACCAGAACTGAGCACAGTACTTCAAGATGGGTCTGATTAGGGTCTTATAAAGCTGCAACATTATCTACAACCTCCTAAACTCAATCCCTTGATTGATGACGTACACCGTACGCCTTCTTAATCACATCCTCTACCTGCGAGGCCGATTTAAAACATAGAACATTACAGCGCAGAACAGGCCCTACGGCCTTCGATGTTGCGCAGACCAATTAAGAAAAAGCAATGACCCTCTAACCTAAACCATTCCCTTTTCATCCATAAACTTATCTATTAACCCCTTAAACGCCACCAACCTTGGTGCATCTACAACTGCAGCAGGCAGGGCATTCCATACCCTTACCACCCTCTGGGTAAAGAATCTACCTCTGACATCCGTCCAATAACTATCACCCCTTAATTTAAAGCTATAGAACATAGAACATTACAGCACAGAACAGGCCCTTCGGCCTTCAATGTTGTGCCGACCAAAATAAAAAGCAATGCCCCTCCAAACTAAACCATTCCCTTCTCTTCCATATACTTATCAATTAACCTCTTAAACGCCACCAAACTTGGCGCATCTACAACAGCTGCAGGCAGGGCATTCCACTCCCTATCACTCTTTGAGTAAAGAACCTACCTCTGATATCCGTCCTATAACTCATACCCCTTAATTTAAAGCTGTGTCCCCTCGTGCTAGCTTTCTCCATCCTAGGAAAAAGGGCTATCACTGTCCACCCTATCTAAACCTCTAATCATCTTATATGCTTCAATAAGATCCCCTCTTAGCCGCCTCCTTTCTAACGAAAACAACCTCAATCCTTCAACCTCTCTTCATAGGACCTGCCCTCCATACCAGGCAACATCCTGGTAAACCTCCTCTGTACCCTCTCCAATGCCTCCACATCTTTCTTATAATGTGGCGACCAGAACTGCACAACAATACTCCAAGTGCGGCCGCACTAGAGTTTTGTACAGTTGCAACATGATGCTGCGGCTCCTAAATTCAATCCCCCTACCAATAAAAGCTAAGACTCCATATGCCTTCTTAACAACTTTATCCACTTGACTGCCTACTTTCAGGGATCTATTGACACATACACCAAGATCCTTCTGTTCCTCAACACTATTAAGAGCCCTACCATTAGCCCTATACTCTACACATTTATTGTTCCTGCCAAAGTGCATTACCTCACACTTTTCCACATTAAACTCCATTTGCCACCTCTCGGCCCAGCTCTGCAACTTGTCCAAGTCACTCTGTAAACTATAACACCCCTCTTCACTATCTACCACTCCACCGACTTTAGTGTCATCTGCAAATTTACTGATCCATCCCTCAATACCCTCATCCAGATCATTTATAAAAATTACAAACAGCAGGGGCCCCAAAACAGACCCCTGAGGCACACCACTTGTCACCGAACTCCACGATGAATATCTCCCATCAACCACCACCCTCTGTCTTCTATCTGCCAGCCAATTCCTAATCCAATTAGCTAAATCACCCTCTATTCCACACATCTGCATTTTCTGTAGAAGTCTTCCATGGGCCACCTTATCAAACGCCTTACTAAAGTCCATATATACTACATCAACCGCCTTACCCCCATCCACCTCTCTGGTCACTTTCTCAAAAAACTCAATGAGGTTAGTAAGGCATGACCTACCCTTCACGAAACCATGCTGACTATCCCCAATCAATTCATTTCTCTCTAAATAACTATAAATCCTACCCTAATAATTCTCTCCAATACCTTGCCCACAACAGAAGTAAGACTCACTGGCCTATAATTCCCAGGAAGGTCTCTCTTCCCCTTCTTAAACAATGGGACCACATTCGCTATCCTCCATCCTCCGGAACCACACCCGTAACCAACGAGGACCTGAAGATCAGAGCCAGAGGCTCTGCAATCTCCACTCTTGCCTCCCAGAGAATCCTAGGGTAAATCCCGTCCGGCCCAGGGGACTTATCCAACTTCAAACCCTCGAGAATTTCTAGCACATCCTCCCTATCTACTACAATACTTCCCAATTTGCAACCCTGTACCTCAGTGTTCTCCATAGCTACATTTCCAGCACTCTGCGTGAATACCGAAGAGAAATATTTATTCAGTGCCTCACCAATCTCTTCAGGCTCCACGCACAACTTCCCACTGCTGTCTATGACTGGCCCTAATCTTGCCCTAACCAATCTTCTATTCTTAACATATCGAAAGAAAGCTTTAGGATTCTCCTTAATCCTATCAGCCAACATCTTCTCGTGTCCCCTCTTAGCTCTCCTCAATTCACTTTTTAGCTCCTTCCTGGCTAATCTATAGCTATCCATTGCACTAACTGAGCCTTCAAGCCTCATCCTGACATAAGCCTCCTTTTTCTTCTTAACCAGCAAATCAACTTTTTTCGTACACCAAGGCTCTCTTACTCGACCATTTCCTCCCTGCCTGACAGGGACATACTTATCAAGGACTCGCAGCAGCTGCTCCTTGAATAAGCACCACATTCCAGATGTTCCCAGTCCCTGTAGTTCCCTAGTCCAATCTATGCACCCTAATTCTCTCCTGATGGCCTCATAATTACCCTTCCCCCAGCTATAACTACAGCCCCCAGCTTCATGCCTATCCCTGTCCATCACTAAGGTGAACGTAACCGAATTGTGGTCACTATCCCCAAAATGTTCACTAACTTCCAAGCCTAACACCTGGTCTGGCTCATTGCCCAGCACCAAATCCAATGTAGCCGCACCTCTAGTTGGCTTATCTACGTACTGAGTCAAAAAACCTTCCTGCACACTCTGTACGAAAACTGACCCCTCTAACGAGCTAGAGCTATAGCTATTTAAGAGTCGTCTAGACCGGGATCTGAAATATTTAAATGAAACTTGGAGTCAGACTGGCCTCGGTTAAAAATCAAAGCCCATTGGAGCAGCAGAGATGTATAAAGGTAGAATTCATCTAAGTGTTTTTGTTATGTTTTTTATTCATATGTGGGATATAGGTGTCATTGGCATTTATTGCCCATCGTTAGTTGTCCTTGAGAAGCTGGTGGTGAGTTCCCTTCTTGCAGTCCACTTGTTGTTGGTTAATCAACAATGCCATTCGGGAGGGGTTTCCAGGATTTGGACTCAGCAACTGCGAAGGAACAGAAATATATTTTCAACTCCGGATGGTGAATGGCTTGGAGAGGAACTTTCAGGTGGTGGTGTTCCCACATGTATCTGCTGCCCTTGTCATTCTAGGTAGAAGTGATCGAGAGTTTGGAAGGTGCTTTCTAAGGATTTTTGGTGAATTGCTGCAGTGCACTTGCAAATGACATGCACTATTGCTACTGAGTTTCGGTGATGGAGGGAGTGGGTGTTTGTGGAAGGGGTGCCAATCACGTGGGCTGCTTTGTCCTGGATGGACATTCTTGAATGTTGTTGGAGCTGCAGCCATCCAAGGAAGTGGGGGATATTTCATCACATTCCTGACCTGTGCCTTGTAAATGATCAACAGGCTTTGGGGTGTTAAGAGATGAATACTTAGCACAGTATTTACTGTACAAAACTCTAGTGCGGCCGCACTTGGAGTATTGTGTGCAGTTCTGGTCCCCACATTATAAGAAAGATGTGGAGGCATTGGAGAGGGTACCGAGGAGGTTTACCAGGATGTTGTCTGGTATGGAGGGCAGGTCCTATGAAGAGAGGTTGAAGGATTTGAGGTTGTTTTCGTTAGAAAGGAGGCGGCTAAGAGGGGATCTTATTGAAGAATATAAGATGATTAGAGGTTTAGATAGGGTGGACAGTGATAGCCTTTTTCCTAGGATGGAGAAAGCTAGAACGAGGGGACACAGCTTTAAATTAAGGGGTATGAGTTATAGGACGGATATCAGAGGTAGGTTCTTTACTCAAAGAGTGATTAGGGAATGGAATGCCCTGCCTGCAGCTGTTGTAGATGCGCCAAGTTTGGTGGCGTATAAGAGGTTAATTGATAAGTATATGGAAGAGAAGGGAATGGTTTAGTTTGGAGGGGCATTGCTTTTTATTTTGGTCGGCACAACATCGAAGGCCGAAGGGCCTGTTCTGTGCTGTAATGTTCTATGTTCTATGTTCTATTCTTAGCCTCTGACCCACTCCAGTCACCATGGTTTTTATGTGGTGAATGACAACACTTGTTTAAGTGTATGGAAATTTCCCATCATGCTCTAAGAGGGGCGTCTCACCCACAGAGAGAAAATGCCAGATATTCTGACACCCACTACTTGTGCTTTTGGATACTTAAGATATTCGATGTGAGACTCAGGGTATAACTTCCTGCCAAAAGTCAGAAAATTACTATTATGTATTAAAAAAAGAAAGCAATATCAATCAATGTGCTAACAGCATGATAAACAATGTGCAGAGCCCTATACCATCCATAATTATGCCAATGTTCTGAACCTCTGACACTTTCCATTAGAATTCGTACTATTAATCCTAAAGCCTTATATAACATTCCACCACAATTATTCTCAAACCAAACCTCGGCAAATTGTCCAAACTGTGTCAGGTCGCATTAGGATTTCTTTGACCGCGATTTAGATAGTCTAATTATAAATCTTTCCCTGATTAGCTTGTCCTAAATTCTCTCTAAAGTATTCTATCGTCCAATTCCCGTGGACGCGACAAAGATTTTATTCTGTTATTTCCCATCATTGTTTTTAAAACTTTGATTAATGCTTTGAGCATGCATTTGTAATGCAGTCACCACATATTGAGTAACAAGTTGTAGGAACAATGATGATGAACAGCATTCTGATGATGATGATGATTATTATTATTATTAACCTCAGCCATTACCGGTTGGGATAATGTTTGAAGTTTAAGATTTAGTTGTACCAAATCAATAGTGTAAACAATGAACGCTGCTTCACGGTAAACAGCTGCTAAATCATTAATTCAGCACCTGCCCTGGAAACCTTTGGAATCACCAAACCGTTCTTGTACCTCCTTTGTCAGTTCTTGACTTCACAACCTCTGTGTTAAATGAAAATATAATTATCTCAGTTGAAAAGGGACACCAATCTTGGAAATGAGTTTTAGTGAAATTAATACAACTGCTAATACAATTCATATAATTCATTATATTTTCATTCAGTTCATTCTAATACAATTCATTCTAATTCGATTCATAACAAATATTATCATACGACATTGTGTTTGTATTTATTATAACTAAACCATTTTGATGTGTAAGAGTATTCATAGGACATAAATAATTCATTGTGGAGATGAGGGAGCAGAGTAAAATTCAGATTCAGATGTACAATGTGCCAAGAAAGGTACTGAAGGTTTAACTATCTAATGTGCTAACCCTCTGACAGTGTGGCAGTCCCTGAGCACTGACATCTGACAGTGTGGCTCCCCTTCAGCATTGACCCTCTGACAGTGTGGAAATTCTTCAGAACTGATCCTCTGACAGTGCAGCACTCCCTCAGCACTGACCCTTCTGACAGTGCAGCACTCCCTCAGCACTGACCCTTCTGACAGTGCAGCACTCCCTCAGCACTGACCCTTCTGACAGTGCAGCACTCCCTCAGCACTGACCCTTCTGACAGTGCAGCACTCCCTCAGCACTGTAGTGCTCCTTCAGTAGTGCACTAGTGTTAATCTCAAGTGTTCTGTGTTCACAGTGCCAATTTTCCAAAATATTAGGCCATAATGTAATAGGTCACGAACCTCAAACTTCCTATGGGCCATGGTACACCCACAATCACTTTAACATTCAGTTACGTTCACCTTAGTGATGGATAGGGATAGGCATGAAGCTGGGGGCAGTAGTTATAGCTGGGGGAATGGTAATTATGAGGCCATAAGGAGGGAATTAGCGTGCATAGGTTGGACTAGGAAACTACAGGGACTGGGAACATCTGAAATGTGGAGCTTATTCAAGGAGCAGCTACTGCGAGTCCTTGATAAGTATGTCCCTGTCAGGCAAGGAGAAAATGGTCGAGTAAGGGAACCATGGTGTACTAAAAAAGTTAATTCGCTGGTTAAAAGGAAAAAGGAGGCTTATGTCAGGATGAGGCTTGAAGGCTCAGTTAGTGCACTGGATAGCTATAGATTAGCCAGGAGGGAGCTAAAGAGTGAGTTGAGGAGGGCTAAAAGGGGACACGAGAAGACTTTAGCTGATAGGATCAAGGAGAATCCTAAAGCTTTCTTTAGATATGTTAAGAATAGAAGATTGGTTAGGGCAAGGTTAGGGACAGTTATGGACAGCAGTGGGAAGTTGTGCGTGGAGCCTGAAGAGATTGGAGAGGGACTGAACAAGTATTTCTCTTCGGTATTCACGCAGGGAGATGTAAATGTAGTTGTGGAGAACACTGGGATAGAGGGTTGCAAACTGGAAAGTATTGAAGTAGATAAGGAGGATGTGCTAGATATTCTTGAGGGTTTGAAGTTAGATAAGTCCCCTGGGCCGGACGGGATTTACCCTAGGATTCTCTGGGAAGCGAGAGAGGAGATTGCAGAGCCTCTGGCTCTGATCTTCAGGTCGTCGTTGGTTACGGGTGTGGTTCCGGAGGACTGGAGGATAGCGAATGTGGTCCCACTGTTCAAGAAGGGGAAGAGAGACCTTCCAGGGAATTATAGGCCAGTGAGTCTTACTTCTGTTGTGGGCAAAGTATTTGAGAGAATTATTAGGGATAGGATTTATAGTTATTTAGAGAGAAATGAATTGATTGGGGATAGTCAGCATGGTTTTGTGAAGGGTAGGTCGTGCCTTACTAACCTCATTGAGTTTTTTGAAAAAGTGACTGAAGAGGTGAATGGGGGTAAGGCAGTTGATGTGGTATGTATGGACTTTAGTAAGGCGTTTGATAAGGTGGCCCATGGAAGACTTCTGCAGAAAATGCAGATGTATGGGATAGAGGGTGATTTAGCTCATTGGGTTAGGAATTGGCTAGCAGATAGAAGACAGAGGGTGGTGGTTGATGGGAGATATTCATCTTGGAGTTCAGTGACAAGTGGTGTACCTCAGGGGTCTGTTTTGGGGCCCCTGCTGTTTGTAATTTTTATAAATGATCTGGATGAGGATATTGAAGGATGGATTAGTAAATTTGCGGATGACACCAAAGTCGGTGGAGTGGTAGATAGTGAAGAGGGGTGTTCTAGTTTGCAGAGAGACTTGGACAAGTTGCAGAGCTGGCCGAGAGGTGGCAAATGGAGTTTAATGCGGAAAAGTGTGAGGTAATTCACTTTGGCAGGAATAACAAATGTGTAGAGTATAGGGCTAATGGTAGACTCTTAATAGTGTTGAAGAACAGAGGGATCTTGGTGTATGTGTGCATAGATCCCTGAAAGTTGGCAGTCAAGTCGATAAGATTGTTAAGAAGGCATACGGAATCTTAGCTTTTATTGGTAGGGGGATTGAATTTCGGAGCCGCAACGTCATGTTGCAACTGTACAAAACTCTAGTGCGTTCGCACTTAGAATATTGTGTACAGTTCTGGTCCCCGCATTATAAGAAAGATGTGGAGGCATTGGAGAGGATACAGAGGAGATTTACCAGGATGAAAGGCATGGAAGGCAGGTCTTATGAAGACCTGTATGGAAGGCAGGTCTTATGAAGAGAGGATGAGAGATTTGAGGTTGCTTTCGTTAGAAAGAAGGCGGCTAAGTGGAGACCTTATTGAAACATATAAGATGATTAGAGGTTTAGATAGGGTGGACAGTGATAGCCTTTTTCCTAGATGGAGAAAGCTAGCACGAGGGGACACAGCTTTAAATTAAGGGGTGATAGTTATAGGACGGATATCAGAGGTAGGTTCTTTACCCAAAAGGGTGGTTCGGGAGTGGAATGCCCTGCCTGCAGCAGTTGTAGGTGCGCCAAGTTTGGTGGCGTTTAAGAGGTTAGTAGATAAGTTTATGGATGAAAGGGGAATGGTTTAGGTTAGAGGGTCACTGCTTGTTCCTAATTGGTCGGCGCAACATCGAAGGCCAAAGGGCCTGTTCTGCGCTGTAATGTTCTATGAATCTTTCCCTGCATCTCTCTGTGTGTCTACTTTCATTAACACTGGTCAATTTGTCTGTCGCTTTCTCCCTGATATTGCCACTGTCTCCCATGCAGAGGTCTCGCCCTGAAACACACAACTTCTCACAGACATATTTCCTCACATTATCTCACACAGATAATCACACAGTCAATAAATTTTACACGCTCTCTCTCTCTCGCACACACGCACACACTCTCAGATTCTCTCACACTACCTCCAGAATCACACAGTAAATCTTACACTCTCACACTCATAGATACTCACCTGCCCTAACTCAGTTCCTGATAGGAGATTCAGTATCGCACCCTCTCTAGTTGGCACCTAGTTGATGTAGAAAATTTTCCAACACATTTAACAAACTCTACTACATCTAAACTTTTAACAGTATGCGAGTCCCAATCTATATGTGGAAAATTAAAATCCCTTACTATCACAACTTCGCAGTTGTCAGCTATCTCTCTGCTGATTTGCTCCTCCAATTCTCGCTGATTATTGGATGGTCTATAATACAACCCCATTAATGTGGTCATACTCTTCCTGTTTCTCAGCTCCACCCATAGGGCCTCTGTTGACAAATTTCCTAATCTATCCTGCCTGAACAATGCCACCCACTCACTCCCTCCCTCCACCACACCCACCCCAATCCTACCTTTTATCCCTCTGCCTCTACAACACCTGAAACATTGGAATCCTGGAACATTGAGCTGCCAGTCCTGTCCCTCGTTATAGCCAAGTTTCACTAATGGCTATAATGTCATATTTCCACATGTCAATCCACACCTTCGGGTCATCTGCCTTCCCACAATATTCCTGGCATTGAAATAGACACACCTCAAAAGATTATTTCTGCCACACTCAAACCTTCCATTTGTGATTTTGCTAGAAATAACCTGTCTTTTTACCCCCCCTCAGCTCTGGTACTCTGGTTCCTATCCCTCTACAAATCTAGTTTTAACGCTCCCAATAACACAAGCAAACCTCCCTTCAAGTATATTGGTCCCCTTGTAATTTAGGTGTAACCCGTCTCTCTTGCATAGAACTCACCTGCCACAGAATGATCCAAGAATCGGAAACCCTGCCCCCGATGCCAATTTCTCAGCCACTTGTTCACCTGCCCAAGCATCCTACTCTTACCCTCACTGGCATGTGGTACAGATAGCAATCCTGAGATTACTACCCTAAGGGTCCTGCTTTTTAACTTCCTTCCAAGCTCTCTATACTCTCTCCTTAGGACCTCCTCACTTTTCCTACCTACGTCATTTGTATCAATGTGTATCACAACATCTGTCTGATCACCTTTTTGCTTTAGAGCGCTGTGCACGCGATGACAGACATCCCTGACCTGGCACCTGGGAAGCAACAAACCATGCGTGGTCACTATCTCGACCACAGAACTTCTGTCCATGCCTCTGCCCATTGTGTCCCCTATCACTACCATTCTCCTCTTCTTCCTGCCACCCTTAGACACTGAGAGGTACAGACACCTTGTGTTGTACCTGTTAATTCTGATACTTTCGATCAGTTTGCTTACTGCAAAGTTTTACACAGGTGCCCCTACTAGCAAGATGGACAAAGGATAAACACAAATAAATGTTCACAGGTTTATTAATAATAACACTATCAACTCTTAAATTACCCACAGAAAACAAGAAGATACCTCAGGTATAAGTACTTGCAAAGGTGGTTTGGTTAAAACTGCAGGCTCGATTCTCTGAGTTCTTCTGGTCTGTCATCGTGAATGTGAGTCTTGATTGGCAGCTTCTTCCTTCCTTCCCTTCTCTGATCAGTTTTCCGAATAGTCAAGGTCATTGCCCTTTTCGATGCTGGTGTCTGAAACTCTGTCCCTTTATCGCCTGCCTGCTTGCCTTTCCAGAAACTTCTTTGCGTTCTGGCCAATGAAGTCCGAGGAGGGAGTTCCAATATCCAGTGGGTTTCTTGATGTCTGCCTGACAGGACATCAGGGTCCGCTCCCAGGTGTCCACCTCCATGCTGTTGCTTACATGTAACCGGTTATCAGATAAGCTAACTGCAGTAACTCTCGGTGACAGAAAGTCTGGCCCGATCTGGGCCTCTAACAATAGGCTGGTGCATTTCAGTTGGGTGCAATGATCTTCTGTTAAGTATCAGTAGGGTGCAACGATCTTTGATAGGTGATTGATGAATCAGGCCCAGACATGTTTGTGTGTTGTACAATTGGCCTTCCTGAGGTTTGACGTTTTGATTTTAATATGCCCAATTCTTTAACTTAGGATATCCAATTTTATCAGCCTTAAAACTAGGCCCTGGTTATTTTAATATTGATACAGACACACACATAGATTCTGACAGATACACATATAGGCACTGATAGAAACACACAAAGACTCTGACGAACACACACACACACACACACACACACACACACACACACACACACACACACACACACACACACACACACAGAAATATGCACACAGACTCTGACAGACACACACAGACACTGACAGACACACACAGACATAAACATTGATAGACACACAAAAACACTGACAGACATGCACACAGACTCTGACAGAAACACACACAAACACTGACCGACACACACTGACTCTGACAGACACACAAAGACTGACAGACAGATACACATAGACACTGACATACACACACATAAACACTGACATACACACACACTCTGAAAGACACAGACCAGCACACACACAGACACATCAACACAGACTCTGACAGACACACACATAGACGTAGACACTAACAAACATGAGCACAAACTCTGACAGACACACAGACACAGACACACGTAGACTCTGACAGACACTTACACAGATGTAGACACTAACGGACACACACACAGGCTCTGACTGATACACACACAGAGGCACTGACAGACACATACGCATAGATACTGACAAAGTTACACACACATGACACTGACAAACGCACACACAGAATCTGATAGATAAACACATAGATACTGACAAACATACTGCGACACAGGCATGCAAACACACACACTGATAGACACATATGCACAGACTCATGCACACACGTACACAGATACTGATAGACAAACAAACAGAGTCTGACACACACACACAGAAAAAGTCTGAAAGGCATCCACAGGCACTGATAGATAGACATAAAGACACACACACACACAGACTCTGACGGACAGACTTAGAAATGTGTCTTTGAAATGTTTCTTCTGCCTTCAATGCGAGCGTCTTCCAGAAGAGAGTTCCCCAAAAAGGAGCTGCTTGGCTATGCACTTGTCTGACATACGGATGACATGACTTGCCCACTGTGTCTCGCTCTCATCAGCAGTGTGTAACTGATGGTAGACTTGCTCTAGAGAGAACTTCAAGATACACAAACACACACAGAAACACATACGGACTCTTGCAGATGCACACAAGAACTGACAGACACTGCTCATAGACTCTGACAGACACACACTCATAGACTCTGACAGACATACTTAGCCTCTGACAGACACATAAACATATAGAAATTGACAGGTACACTGACACACACTGACACACACACACTGACACACACACACTGACACACACAGTCACAGCAGAAACTCAAACAGACTCTGACGTACATACAGTCCGACGCTAACTGTCAGACTCTCTCACTCTCTCACTCACATGCACATACACACACAGACACTGACAGACACATATACGCATATACTTACATACTGGTACAAACAAACACACATCAACTTTCTGATTGGTTGAAGTGTCTGTCACTCAGCGAATGGAGCTCCTGGATTTCTTCTTGGGCGGTTGTTAACTGCCGGTGTTCTGATTGACTGACATGGCTCTCAGTCAGAAAGCTCAGCCCCTGATTGGTTCATCCGCAGTCAAAGTGTGGAGACCAGTCATTGATGGGCTTGACTGTCAGGAAGTGAGTGGCAACTCTGGCTGGTTCATGCAAACATTCGTTTGGCCTATGGCTGGGCGGTCAATTAGCAATTCAATCTCTGATTGGCTGAGGCCATCAATGTGTGATCTCGGTCTCTGGCTGTCAGTCAGTTTTGTTTCTTCATTAATTGAATAATTGATGTAACTGGGTATTTCAGTACGATTCTGACCTGCTCCCTGAATTTGGATTGAGTCACCATGTAAATAAATGTATTTGTGCAGCAATTTAAATTGTACAACATTGATCCGACTTGTTGAAATGTATATTCTGGAAGAGTGATAGAAACTAATCCTTTCACTTTGGAATAGATAAAAAATATAATATACACGGCCCAGAGGAGAATGAAAGCTCCAGATATGCTGAAGAGTAAAATCATTGATTTCTTTCTGCTCTCCATCTCGGGGTCTCTGCGATTGTCTCCCTGAGTGTGAGCCCTCAGTCCCTTCCGGACTTGACTGACCACTAAAATATGTCTGACTGTCAGAGCATTGATCAACAGGATTAAACTGAATGGGAGCAATGGTGTTAAAATCCGATCAAACCAGGAATATCCAACCCACCCAGGATCAGTCCAATAGTTATCCTTTGTCTGACACAACCACTGGACATTATCGATTATCTTTCCTGGTTCATGTATAAAGTAGAAGGGGATATTTTTCACAGAGAGCAGGATGCTGGTTGTTGCCAGAACCACAGCCGCAGTTTTTCTAGTGCAGTATTTAGTTTTCAGTTTCTGGCAGCCAATGGCCACAAATCGATCAAAGGAGAAAGTGACAGTGAACCAGACAGAACAGTCTGTGGCTGTAGACAGCACGACACCTATAACACGACACACAGAGGTGAGGGACAGGAAATTTGTAGGTAAATAATAATCATTTATCATGGTGAAAATTGGTTCAGTGATGATAAACAGTAGATCTGCTATTGCCATTGCTACCAGGTAGCGAGTGGTACAGGACGAAAGGCCACAATTTCTCCAACTCAGGATCACAATTCCCAGTAAATTAACTGCCAGAGAAAAAAGGTCAAGAGTGAGAAATTAATGAATAAGCATTCTCCATGTGTGAACAGACATAAGGTAGAGGATTTCAGCATCAATCCAATGGACAGGTGTTCCTGAGATGTGGTTAGAACATAGAACATTACAGCGCAGAACAGGCCCTTCGGTCTTCGATGTTGCACAGACCATTTAGGAAAAAGCAATGATCCTCTTGGAGGAGTTGTGTGTGAGATTAACATTTCAGATGGGAAAGTAGCCAATATAACACCACTGGTAAAGTAGGGACTGGGGGACGGACAGGTTCGAATTACACATCTCTCACTTTGATGGAGCAAATCTGCAATTTCGGATCATTCAGATATTTCAGAGAGAGATTGCATTTTTCATCTGACCTGTTTTATAGGATCAGTTCAGATTGTTAGGCCCAAAGTGGACAGAGATACACCAAAGAATGGCAATTAAATCTGCAATCCCTTCCTGCACCCAGTAATCAGAGCGCACCCCAGATTGAACACTTCCCTGGACTGGACAGCTGATGGAGTTGGAATTCAATTCAGGATTTTTCAATTTAACTTCCCCTCTCCAAATTTCCACACTCATCTGCAGTTTTTCAGATTATGTTCTCTGTCTGTCTCTATTTTTCCTTTTTTTTTTTTCGCTCTCTCTCTCTCTCTCTCTGTGCCTTCTCCTTTGCTTCCATATCTATCTGTTGCTAAGCTTTTCTTCTCTCTGACCAGCTTTATTCCCCTGGATTTCTCTATTATCCAGTTTTTCCTTCTCATTATGGTTTTAATCCCTATATCGCTATCACTCTCCAATTGTTCTCTTCCTCCTGTTTCTCCCCATATCTCTCTCTCTCTATCTCACCCCAGTATTGCTCTTTCCATCTCGCATTCTCACCATTTCTGTTCACCTCCCTTCAGAATCTCTCCTTTCCCTTTCCAGCTTTCTTTGCGGGCTTTTAAGGACAGCGTGATCCCATGGGCAACACTGTGACAATATCAAGACAGGAAAAAGTTGGCAGGAGGGCATTTCATTCCCCTAGCCTCGCACTTGGTGTAATCCTCCACCTGACGACATGTGAATTCTACATTTGGATACATATCCCTCAGTGACAGAAATAGATAAACTCCCCTCTTTAAACTGAGAACAGGATGGGCCCATTCCCTTGGTATACTTTTTTTTTAAATGAGCCTCCCAGTAATTATTCATTAATAAATTAATTGATGTATTGATTTATTGATCTGCTGATTGATTTCTGGGAATAAGGCTCTGACTGAGGCTATTCTTCAGAGACAGGGAGTAGGGTGCTGATCCCTAACTGGAGATTTCCAGACAATGCAGATCTTCCCATTCCCTCACAGCAATATGATTTGTGGTTATTAGCAACGTGAGTCAGAAATATTGCATCACTTAGAACATAGAACATTACAGCACAGAACAGGCCCTTCGGCCTTCGATGTTGTGCCGACCAATATAAAAAGCAATGCCCCCCCAAACTAAACCATTCCCTTCTCTTCCAATATACTTATCAACTAACCTCTTAAACACCATCAAACTAGGCGCATCTACAACAGCTGCAGGCAGGGCATTCCACTCCCTAACCACTCTTTGAGTAAAGAACCTACCTCTGATATCCGTCCTGTAACTCATACCCCTTAATTTAAAGCTGTGTTCCCTCGTGCTAGCTTTCTCCATCCTAGGAAAAAGGCTATCACTGTCCACCCTATCTAAACCTCTAATCATCTTATATGTTTCAATAAGGTCTCCTCTTAGCCGCCTTCCTTCTAACGAAAACAACCTCAAATCCCTCAGCCTCTCTTCATAAGACCTGCCCTCCATACCAGGCAACATCCTGGTAAACCTCCTCTGTACCTCTCCAATGCCTCCACATCTTTCTTATAATGTGGGGACCAGAACTGCACACAATACTCCAAGTGCGGCCGCACTAGAGTTTTGTACAGTTGCAACATGATGCTGCGGCTCCTAAATTCAATCCCCCTACCAATAAAAGCTAAGACTCCATATGCCTTCTTAACAACTTTATCCACTTGACTGCCTACTTTTAGGGATCTATTGACACATACACCAAGATCCCTCTGTTCCTCAACACTATTAAGACCCCTACCATTAGCCCTATACTCTACACATTTATTGTTCCTGCCAAAGTGCATTTCCTCACACTTTTCCACATTAAACTCCATTTGCCACCTCTCGGCCCAACTCTGCAACTTATCCAAGTCACTCTGTAAACTATAACACCCCTCTTCACTATCTACCACTCCACCGACTTTAGTGTCATCTGCAAATTTACTGATCCATCCCTCAATACCCTCATCCAGATCATTTATAAAATTACAAACAGCAGGGGCCCCAAAACAGACCCCTGAGGCACACCACTCGTCACCGAACTCCACGATGAATATCTCCCCTCAACCACCACCCTCTGTCTTCTATCTGCCAGCCAATTCCTAATCCAATTAGCTAAATCACCCTCTATTCCACACATCTGCATTTTCTGTAGAAGTCTTCCATGGGCCACCTTATCAAAAGCCTTACTAAAGTCCATATATACTACATCAACCGCCTTACCCCCATCCACCTCTCTGGTCACTTTCTCAAAGAACTCAATGAGGTTAGTAAGGCATGACCTACCCTTCACGAAACCATGCTGACTATCCCCAATCAATTCATTTCTCTCTAAATAACTATAAATCCTACCCTAATAATTCTCTCCAATACCTTGCCCACAACAGAAGTAAGACTCACTGGCCTATAATTCCCTGGAAGGTCTCTCTTCCCCTTCTTAAACAATGGGAACACGTTCGCTATCCTCCAGTCCTCCGGAACCACACCCGTAACCAACGAGGACCTGAAGATCAGAGGCAGAGGCTGTGCAATCTCCTCTCTTGCCTCCCAGAGAATCCTAGGGTAAATCCCGTCCGGCCCAGACTTGAACTTCTTTCAACACAGTGCACAAGAGAGAGAGAGAAAGAAGCAGGGATATGGAGAAATAAGAAGTTGGAACGAGAGATGGAGTAAGAGGTGGTAGGTGTGTTGCAAAGACCCGGACCTAGACAAGAATATCCATCTTTTCAATGAGAGAGAGCAGTGTAAAAAAGAGAAGGAAGGAGATGAACAGAGACAGTGGGAGGCCAGAGGGAAGTGTAAGATCAAAGCAGAATTGGTGATGAAAGGTGAGCATTTGAAACAGAGAGACAGGATGTGAGGGTTTCCACTGTGTAGGCACTAGCTGCAGCTCCACTCAAACACTATTAGGTAGTCTGACTTGTGATAAAATCACCTGGGAGGATTGAAAAAGTGTCCTGAAGGAATCAGAAACCCTTTGCAAACTAAAAGAGAGGTTGAGCAGATTCTAGTGACTGAGAAGGTACTGGAACCTCTTCTATTTGTAATATATTTAAATGACTTGGAAGAGAGAGTAAGTGGTGTGATCAACAAGTTTGCAGACGATACAAAGATGGCTGGACTCGCGGATAGTAAGGCGCATTGTCAGGCAATACAGCAGGACATAGGCTGGTAGCTTGGGCAGAAAGATGGCAGATGGAATTCAATCCTGATAAATGTGAGGTGATGCATTTCAGGAGAAAGAATGTAGGGTGGAGGTATATGATAAAGGGTAGACCTGTTGAGAGTATAGAAATGCAGAGGGACCTGGGGGTGCAGGTGCACAAGTCTCTGAAGGTGGCAGAGTAAAATGGAGAAGTTTGTGAAGAAAGCATATGGTGTGCTAGCCTTTATAGGAAGGGGTTTTTTATACAAGAGCTGGCCTTTAATGTTGCAGTTGTATAAAACGTTGGTTAGAGCTCATTTGGAATACTGCGTCCATTTCTGGTCGCCTTACTACCAGAAGGATGTGGAGATTCTGTAGAGAGATTACCAGGATGCTGCCTGGTATGGAAGGTCTGAGTTACAAGGAGTGGTTAGGCAAATTGGGGATGTTTTCCTTAGAAAGACGTAGACTTAGAGGAGATCTGATAGAGGTGTACGAGATTATGAGGGGTATAGATAAAGAAAACAGGGTTAAGCTTTTTCCTAGGATGGACTCGAATAACATAAGAGGTCACGGGCTTAGGGTGAGGTGGGTAAGATATAATTTGGATGCTAGAGGGAGCTTTTCACACAGAGGGTGGTGGGGGTATGGAATGCGCTGCCAAGTAAAGTGGTGGAGGCAGGCAGTCTGGAGTTATTTAAGAAATACTTAGATGCGCACATGAACAGAATGGGCATGGAAGGGTATAGAAAACTCATTTAAAATAGGGATCATGAGCCTTGGGAGTTCCCTGGGAAGTGTGTAAATTGTCGATGATATTGATGTATTTGTTTTATCATACAGGTACTTCGGTCTGCCTTGTTGTCTAACAACGGGCATACACGCGATGGATCGTGGGAGGGCTGCTCTTGAATTTTTTGAGAGTATCCTAGTGCTTCACGTCATTAGTGTATGCTTGACCTGGACCATTTGATGGGCAACATAACAGCTCAGTGACTATTGCTGTGCTGTGCAGATGCATGGATTTGGGCCTGTGTGTGTGGGAGTTTGCACAATCTCCCCATGCTTGCGTGGGTTTTCTCCGGATGCTCTGATTTCCTCTCACATCCCAAAGATGTGCTCTTAGGCTGATTGGCTGAACAAATTCTCCCTAAATTGTCTCAAATTTGGTTCTAATGCATTGATCTATAATCATAGGCAGGGATGTCAGGGATCATGGGTAAAAGTGGGAACATCGAGGTGGCGGTGCGGGCTCGTTAGGCCGAAGGGCTTGTTTCCCGTGCCATTTTGTTCTTTGTTCTTAATCCTAAAACTATGACCCCTAATTCTCATCGCCACCACCCCGGTAACATTTTTTTTTCCTGAATCAATCCTTCCTCATTCTGTTAGAATTTAATATGTTTCTGTGAGATCCCTTCTCACTCTACAAATTTCCACTGAATATAATCCTAACCAATCTAATCTCTCCTTAGATGATAGACCTGCCATCTCAGGAATCACCCTGGTAAACCGTCGCTGTACTTCCACTATAGCGGGACATTCTTCCTCAGATAGGGACATCAAAGCTGTACAAAAATCTCCAGGTGTGGCCTCACCAATGTTTTATAAATTGTAGCAATCATCCCTATCCCTAAATAGGAATCATCTTGCTATGAATGCTTACACACCATTTGGCTCCATTACTGCCTGCCCAACCAGCCTGGTTCCTTGCAGTGAATGATGCATGAGGAGACCAAAGTTTTGATGAGTATCCCCTCTCTCAATTTACACCAATTCAACTAATACCTTGTCTTCTTCATATTCCTGTCAGAGTCAATATCCTCACAGTGATCCACATTAAACTGTATCTTCCATGCATATGATCACACACTCAACCTATCCAAATCACGCTAAATATTCTTTGCATCCTCCTCATATCTCACCCTCCCACCTAGCTTTGTACCATCTGCAAATTAATAATGATGCATTCAGTTTGTCCTTCTGGATACTAAGTAAAACACATCCACTTGTTCTCCTAGGTGAACTCAACTAGTTCCATCCTTAAACAATTCCAGGATATTCCAATCATGATTTCCCTTTTGCATGCTGACTTTGTCTAATTATGACACTGTCTTCCAAATGCTGAGTTATGAAAGTCTTTGAATTTGACTCTTCCATCTTCCTCAGCACCAACATTAGGCTCACTAGTATATAGTTCACTGTTTTATCTCTACGTCCATGTCTGAATACGAGGCTTGCATTAGCTACACTCCAATCTGTAGGAACCAGCACATAGTCCTATAAAATTGGAAAATAACTACCATCAGGTCTGCTAGTCCCAGGAAGACTTCCTTTTAAGTACTCTGGGATGAAGATTATCAGGAGCTAGACATTTATCCATCTTCAATCACATTATTTTTCCCATTCTCTATAAATTCAAATTCAAGCTTCTCTTAAAATGTATTTCTCTCTGAACTTTTGAAATAGAACATAGAACAATACAGCACAAACAGGCCCTTCGGCCCACGAGTTGCGCCGATCACATCTACCAATCCACAGACCTATCTATAACCCCCTATCCTATTCTTTTCCATATACTCATCCAGAAGTCTCTTAAAACACCCCAGTGAGTTTGCCTCAACAACCTCCGACGGCAGTCGGTTCCATTCACTCACCACCCTCTGAGTGAAAAACCTAGCCCTGACATCTCCTTTGTATTTGCTTCCCTGCACCTTAAATCTGTGTCCTCTCGTAGTGACAATTTCAGCTCGGGGAAATAGTCTCTGAGAGTCCACGATTTCTATTCCTCTCAACATTTTATAAACCTCTATCAGGTTGCCTCTCAACCTACGTCTCTCCAGTGAGAAGAGTCCCAGCTCCCTCAAACTATCTTCATTAGGCCTGCCTCCCAATACATGCAGCATCCTTGTAAATCTCCTCTGAACCCTCTCAATAGCTTCTACATCCTTCCTATAATGAGGCGACCAGAACTGCACACAATATAGAGCTGCATCATTACCTCCTGACTCCTAAACTCTATTCCTCGATTAATGAAGGCCAGTACACCGTACGCCTTCTTGACCACTTCCTCCACCTGCAAGGCAGATTTAAGAATTCTATGGACCCGGACACCGAGATCCTTCTGCTCTACAACACAGCTAAGACTCCTAACCCTTATATTAACATAGAACATTACAGCACAGAACAGGCCCTTCGGCCTTCGATGTTGTGCCGACCAAAATAAAAAGCAATGCCCCTCCAAACTAAACCATTCCCTTCTCTTCCATATACTTATCAATTAACCTCTTAAACGCCACCAAACTTGGCGCATCTACAACAGCTGCAGGCAGGGCATTCCACTCCCTAACCACTCTTTGGGTAAAGAACCTACCTCTGATATCCGTCCTATAACTCATACCCCTTAATTTAAAGCTGTGTCCCTCGTGCTAGCTTTCTCCATCCTAGGTAAAAGGCTATCACTGTCCACTCTATCTAAACCTCTAATCATCTTATATGTTTCGATAAGATCCCCTCTTAGCCGCCTCCTTTCTAACGAAAACAACCTCAAATCCTTCAGCCTCTCCTCATAAGACCTGCCTCCATACCAGGCAACATCCTGGTAAACCTCCTCTGTACCCTCTCCAATGCCTCCACATCTTTCTTATAATGTGGGGACCAGAACTGCACACAATACTCCAAGTGCGGCCGCACTAGAGTTTTGTACAGTTGCAACATGACGTTGCGGCTCCTAAATTCAATCCCCCTACCAATAAAAGCTAAGACTCCATATGCCTTCTTAACAACCTTATCGACTTGACTGCCTACTTTCAGGGATCTATGCACATATACACCAAGATCCCTCTGTTCCTCAACACTATTAAGAATCCTACCATTAGCCCTATACTCTACACATTTATTATTCCTGCCAAAGTGCATTACCTCACACTTTTCCACATTAAACTCCATTTGCCACCTCTCGGCCCAGCTCTGCAACTTGTCCAAGTCTCTCTGCAAACTATAACACCCCTCTTCACTATTTACCACTCCACCGACTTTAGTGTCATCTGCAAATTTACTAATCCATCCTTCAGTACCCTCATCCAGATCATTTATAAAAATTACAAACAGCAGGGGCCCCAAAACAGACCCCTGAGGCACACCACTTGTCACCGAACTCCACGATGAATATCTCCCATCAACCACCCCCCTCTGTCTTCTATCTGCTAGCCAATTCCTAATCCAATTAGCTAAATCACCCTCTATTCCATACATCTGCATTTTCTGTAGAAAATGTTGTACTTCTTCATCCCATTATTCCTGCCAAAATGGACCACTGCACATTTATCTGCGTTGAAGTCCATCTGCCACTTCTCCGCCCAGTCTTGCATCCTGTCTATGTCCCGCTGCAACTTTTGGCATCCCTCCAGACCATCCACAACACCACCGATCTTTGTATCGTCGGTGAACTTGCTAACCCATCCCTCCACTTCCTCATCCAGGTCATTTATGAAAATGACAAAGAGCAGGGGTCCCAGAACAGATCCCTGGGGCACTCCACTGGTTACCGACTTCCATGCAGAACAAGACCCATCCACAACCACTCTCTGCCTTCTGCCGGCAAGCCAATTCTGGATCCACGAAGCCAAACCCCCTTGGATCCCATGCCTCTCACCTTCTCCAGAAGCCTTGCATGTGGGACCTTATGAAACACCTTACTGAAGTCCATGTACACTATGTCCACCACCCTTCCTTCGTCAATGTGTTCAGTCACATTTTCGAAGAACCCAACTAGGCTCGTAGTGTTATTCATTTCTTCTTTCCTGAAGATTGAAGCAATGTACAATTTAATTCCTCAGCTGTTACTTTGTTTCATGTTATGGGATATCCCATTTCTGACTGCAAAGGTCCTACTTTGGCAATCTGCTTCTCTTTATATACTGATAGACATTTTTTAAAATCAGTTGCTATGTTCCAGTGTAGATTACATTGATCCTCTATTTTTCTTTCCTTAATCAATCCCTTGCCACTCCCAAAAGATTGGATTGTTAAAAGCATTTCTATCCTTGAGGGTGAATCTATGATGTGTTTTAGCTTTTCACAAATTCAGACCTACAATTGTGTTTCAAACCTGGCTGCTCCCACATTGTAGTGTGATTGTGGGATCTTGCAGTAGGATTTCTGAAATGACACAGGAAAATTTTATTTTCCTCAGAGTCCTTCTAACCCTATGGCTACTGACCTTAATCTACATCCTTCAACATTGACTACTCTGCTAAGGGTAAAACGTTTCTTCTTAATTATCCTATCCATGTCCCTCAATGGCATCCATTCTCTGCACTCATTCTTCTAATGAAAACAACCCCAGCCTAACCAGCCTGAATTCATTGCAGAAACACTGCAGCCCAGTTGACATTCTGGGTTTCTTCCAGAGCAATCACACCATTGTCTAGTGAGGCCAACAGAATTGCTCACAGTACTCAAGCTGAAAACAAACAAATGCTTCATACATCTCGTCATGACCTTCCTGCTCAATCTTCTATACATCAGCTAGTAAAGAAAATTGTCTGCCTTCTTAAGCGGCTGTTCATTAGAAGTGACTCACTGGAATGGAAAGCAATGAAAGGTTTATGTTTTTTGATGAGTTTAATCAGAAATTATATTTTAAAAAAATCCAAAGTCCAGTCAAACATAACTAACTTCAAAAGAGTAAAAAAAAAGTCAAGTAACACTAAACTGTGATAAAGAGCATTCAGTGCATATTCCAAAATTACGATCATTCTTGACAATGAAGTTATTCATCAAATAATTTTAGCAATTATCACAAATGATATGGTCAATGTCCAACACATGGTGTTTCTAGATGCTTTCAGTAAGTTAACGCATAATAGATTTTAGTAATCTCAGGGCAAGTGGAGTTAGAAGACCAGCAGCAGAATGACTAGAAGCTGGTTACAAAGACATGACATGGGGAGTAATTCCACAGTACAAAGATGTGCAGGTTAGGTTGATTGGCCTTGCTAGAAAATTGTCCCTTAGTGTCCTGGGATGCATAGGTTAGAGGGATTAGTGGGTAAAAGATGAAGGGATATCGGAGTAGGGCTTGGGTGGGATTATGTTCAGTGCTAACTCAATGGGCCAAAGGGCCTCTTTCTGCACTGTAAGGTTTGATGATTCTATAATGATCTTTACCCTAACAAATATACCCTGCAATACTTGTTCACTAGGTGTCAGGTAATCCAGTCTGGTTAGTGATCCACATTCAAATTTTGATTACATTATTATTCCCACCAAACATTATTTCAGAGAGATCATCTTCACTGATGTCAATCTTAAAATAGATAAGATTGAGCAGTTCACTATTCAATACGTTAATTTCATTGAGTCGTGAACCCGTGCGTAACACACAGAGGCTCGCTGTCAGTTGATGAAAAGGATTAAAACCACAGAGATATTTCAAGCCATCTGATTTAAGCAACATACATCATTTACCTGGAGTCTGTATAACAGTGACAATGGGATCAGCATAGAGCATTTTCACTCAGAGTTTAAAATCAGAGAGCTGCTCACACACAGGTTTACACAACCTGAATGGTTAGAGTCACTTACCAGGAACAGCAACAATGGCAATGATTGGGTAGAATATTTTCTCAGCTATCTCGAATGGGTAATGCATCTTCAATGTGAGGTGATGTCCTCTTCGAGCTGCGGGCAGTCCCTCTGTCTTAAACTCTGAGGTTATGTGTTCCCAAAGCCTTTAATTTATACACTGTAAATTCACCTCTGGGACGTTGTGACAGTAACCTGGTTTGAAGTTTTTTTTAAGTGCATGAACAAACAGATTATGACATTGAGTTCAGTAATGCAAACTGTTTATTTTTAGGCTTGCACTTACGTCTTTATCTGGCAGCTCATTCCACCCTTCCACCACTCTATGTGTGAAGAAGCCTCTCCTAATATTCCCTTTAAACTTTTCTCCTTTCACCCTTAACCCATGCCCTCTTTTTTTTTTCTTCCCTAACCTCAGTGGAAAAAGCCTGCTTGCATTTACTTTATCTATACCCATCAAAATCTTATACACTCTATCAAATCTCCCCTCATTCTTCTACGCTCCAGGGAATCAAGTCCTAAGCTATTCAATTTGTCTCCGTAACTCAGCTTCTCAAGTCCTGGAAATATCAGAGATTGAACCTTCTCTGCACTCTTTCAACCTTGTTTACATTATGATGTGATATAAATGGGTTAGAGTTTAGCATAAATTGCAGAATTCTGTTGATCAATAATTTGGAACTATTTAGTCTGCAAAGAAATTTGTTTTTTTTTTAATCCCGAAATCTAATGCAGCTCCTCAAACTGAGAAAAATACTCAGAAACAATGGAACATTTCAGAATATTCAGGCCCTGCAGCAGTTACTAACACATTACCTCTTTGAGCAGTAAAATAACCAATTTAACTGTGACAAACAATGTACAGGCTCCAAATGACACTGGACGCACATTGAATATAGTGTTCAGAAATGCGCTCAGATGTGGAAGGAGAGGAATAAGCATGAGAGAGAGATGATTTGTGGGATGGACTGAACTTAGGGTGTGAAGCTGGTAAAATGAATAGGTAAGAGTGAGAGAGGAAGACACTGAGCGAGTGAAAGTGAAAAAGAGGAAGCAAGAAAGATAGTCTGGGTGAGAGTGAGGGCGTGATGAAGGGGGAAGCCATTATTGTGAGAGGAAAGATACTTATAAACAGTATTTTAATTTAGAGACAAGTCTGCTTTGTTTGCTGAGGGGTTGAAGAAACTAGGATTGTTTTCACTGGAAAGAGAGAGGCTGAGAGGAGACCAGAGAGAGGCTGAGAGGAGACCACAGAGAGGTCTACAAAATTGTGAGACACACAGAGAGGGTGGATAGTCGGAGGCTTTTCTCCAAGGGTGGAAGGTTCAATTACAAGGAGGCACATGTTCAACATGGCAGGAGAAAACATTAAGGGAGATGAGCATGGGATATATTTCACACAGAGAGTGTTGGTGTCTGGAATGTGCTGCCAGGACTAATATATCTGATTCCAGCACCTAATGCCTAATGGCACATTAATAGCATTTAATAGACATCTGGATTGATACATTATTGGAAGTAAGAGGGATACAGACCAAGTAAGTGCAGAAGTTTTTTTTTAAATAGGGCATCATTATCAGCACAGGTTTGGAGAGAGTTGAAGGGTCTGTTCCTGTGCTGTTTGTTTATTTGCCCATCATCCTTTGAAAGTGTGCATCAGAAAGATGCAACAAGGGAGGAGAGAGTTAGACAAATCAGATCACAAGACTTACAGTAAAGGCTCAAGCAGGATGATCCATCAAATAAAGTCATGCAACGTTGGTCTGAGGAATCAAAAAGATCTCCTACGGGGCTGCTTAGAATCTGTGGACTGGTCAGTATTTAAAAACACTGTGACCAGCCTGAATGAGTGTTGTCATTAAAGTAACTAACTTCATTAGGAAATGTGTAGAAGATTGTGTGCCCAAGAAAATATTGCATGTGTGAACCATGGATGAACAGGAATATCCACTACTTGCTGAAGTCCAGGTCTGAAGCATTCAAGTTTGACGACCCTGACTGATACAAGATAGCCAAAAATGATATGCACAGATCCATCAAAGATGCCAAAAGCCAGTACTGAAACAAGCTAGTACCCCATGTTAGCAATAGGAGCCTCCACTGATGACGCTAAGTTCTGCAAGACATAGTAGGCTACAACATGGAGGCATGTAAAATTGCTGGCTTCAATGCACCCATTTCTAATAAGCTCAATGCGTTATATGGCATGTTGAGCATGAGGTCAGCAAGAGCATTCCCTCCATACTTGGATGAAGCTGTGACTGAGGTCACCATTGCAGCTGTCAGAACAGCTTACTCAAAAGTCAACCCATAGAAAGCAACTGGTTGGGATTGGATTATGTGGAGATGACAGCGTAAAATTGCTGAGCAGAAACTGATAGCCAGGTTCCGCACACACGAGGACAGCCTCAATTGGGATCTTGGATTCATGTCGCACTATCTATAACCCCCATGACTTGCTTAGGCTTGCTACATCTCACTAACTGTTCTGTCTGGAGACAATACACATTTTTTTAACCTATGCTTAATGCTATCTCCACTCACATGGTCTGCATCTTTAAGATTTGATTAGCTGACTAGCTATTAAAATGCGCATTTTAATTGGTATTCTGTGAACTATGTGTGCCTTTATATGATCGGAACTCTGTTTGAGATCAGAACTCTCCATTTACCTGACCAAGGGGCAGAGCCTCAAAATCTTGTAGTGTTTACTACCAAATAAGCTATTGGACTTTAACCTGGTGTTGTGAGACTTCTTACTGGATGGGGAACCCAGGCATATACTCAAACCCTGCGGGAATCAGCTGGCGGGGGTATTTGCAATCATCTTCAAACTTTCTTTACGACAATCTGAGTTTCCGATCTGCATCAAGAAGATGATTATCATCCCAGTACCAAAGAAAAACCAAGTAGTGTGCCTTAATGACAATTTTTTGCTGTCTCTGACAGCCATCAAAGTAGAATGGGTCGAGAGCTTGAAGTTTTTATGAGTCCAGATTAGCAACAACCTGTCCTGGTCTCCCCAAGCCAACATTATAGTTAAGAAAAGCCACCAACGCTTCTACTTCCTCAGAAGATTAAGGAAATTTGGAATGTCAGTTATGATTCTACAGATGCACTATAGAAAAATTTTTTTCTGGCTGTATCACAGTTTGATATGGCTACTGCTCTGCCCAAGACTGCAAGAAACCACAGAAGATTGTGAATGGTTTAACTAACACGTAACAGTGAACCCAATAATATTGTCTGAGGAACACTACTGGTCACAAGCGTCCAGAGAGAATAACAACACTCTAAAACCATTCTCCGTCTTTTGTCATCAAGTCAGTTTTGTATCAATTTGGCTACCTCACTCTGAATGCCGTGCAGCTAAACCTATGTGTCCCCTTGCCAAAGGCTTTGTTACAAGAGGACAAAGGTAAGGTGCTGGGAAGGAGGTACAGAGGAGATGTCAGGGGTAAGATTTTCACCCAGAGGGTGGTGAGTGGGTGAAATTGGCTGCCATTGGTAGTGGTAGAGGTGAACTCACTCGGGTCTTTTAAGAAATTTCTGGATGAGCTCATGGGATTTAATGGGATTAAGAGTTATAGATAGGCCTGGCAGGTATGGATATGATCGGCCCAACTTGTGGGCTGAAGGGCCAGTTTGTGCTGTAGTATGTTCTAAGTTAACGTCCATGTAGACAACATCGTCTGAACTGCCCTCTTTTGCCTTCTTGGTTACCCTTCAAAAACATCAATCAAATTTGTGGCACATGATTGCTTCCCTTTGCCCACTTTCTGTCAATTTTAGCTCACTCCCTCCTCACCCTTCCCACACCCATCTCCCACACACACACACACACACACACACACACACACACACACATTTTCATTTGTCTCAATTTACCCTCTGATTTCAGCTTCCCTGGCCCTTGGCCATTTATACCTTCTATTCCCACCATGGACTGCCATTAGGAAACTTTCCCCTGCTTGTGTGGCTATCATTCACCTTTCATTCCCTTAGCCCTCATCATCAAATTAACTCAAAGTATATGCCTTTGAGCTTTGACAAAGAGTTACCTGGACTCGAAAACGTGAGCTCTTTTCTCTCCTTACAGATGCTGCCAGTCATGCTGAGATTTTCCAGCATTTTCTCTTTTGATTTCACATTCCAGAATCCACAGTGATTTGTGTTTATGAAGGTACCCCAAGCGTTTGGACACAGAGCAACGTGCCAGCTACTCTTCAATGACCCAATCAAACACTGCCAGGTCAGGCAAAGTACATTATAATTTGCAGAATAACATTTCTTCTACAACATATACGAATAGAACAATTAGTTGGACACTTTCGTGTCTGCTTCTCCAGTCGATTAGATTATGGTCAATTAGTTGTGTTTGTCTCCCTTAACCCTGTGAGTATTCATCGTTCATCTTCCATTCAATTTCCTCTTGAAGTCCGCAGTAGATTTCACTTCTACCTCATGGTCAAGCACTAAATTCCAGATGCTGCCCACTCACCACATTACAAGCACTTCCACATGTTGCTTCTGTCTCCCACCTTAAACTAGCATCCTCTGGCTGAGAGAAAGGGTATGCAGCTTATAGGAGATGGATTGTAGTGAGAGCTGGGTGGGGTGTGGTAGGGGGAGTAGTGCTGTTGTAATGAGGAGTGTAAAGGTGAGAGGGGTAATATTGAGGTAAAGGGCAAGGTTTCCGTTGGGGAATGTTGATGTGAGAATAAATGCATTTTGTTGAGATGGGAGTGTTCTTCTGAAGGGAAGTGTATTGAGATGAGGTAGATGAGTGTTGATTTGTGGGAGGGATGGTGTTGAGGTTGGTGGGGGATTTTTGAAGTGAAACCAGGATGGGAGAGGTGTGTTGAGGTGACAAGGGTGTGTTAATGTGAAGGGGAGCATTGTGGTGAGAGAGGGAGAATATAGATTTATATCATGATACGCTTATCAGTCACTCCCAGGGTGTTTGCAGCAATGGTCAGGTGCAAAGGCTCTTCAGCCTTAACACCCTCAACTCTCTCAAATCAACATTCACCCATCTCATCTCGATTATGAGAAAACCTCACAAATTCGATAGGGGTCTTTTAAGAGACTTCTGGATGAGTACATGGGACTTAATAGGATTGAGAGTTATAGAGAAGCCTAGTAAGCAGCAATATGATAGACACAATTTGTGGGCCGAAGGGCCTGATTGTGCGGTAGCTTTTCTAAGTTCTATGTTCTAATATGGCAACAACTCAGTACCACACACAGAGTAATATGGTAACAACTCAGTACAGCACACGGGGTAATACAGTAATAATTCAGTACCACATGCAGGGTAACACAGTAATAACTCAGCACAGCGCACAGGGTAATACGGTGTCTCTTCAGTATACTGTACAAAGTGTGGAGGGCAGGAAGAACGCTGTTATACACAGAACAAATTCCATCTGCACCATTGCACACCAAACTCAATTTTATTACCATGTCAGAGTATTTCCACACACCAGAACCCCATCTACACACACTTCAAACTGTACACCCTGAAATAGGGAGCTAGTAAAGTATAAGTTCAAAATACAGAGGATTAGTCACGTGTCAATAAAATACCCACAAGCTTATACCCATCTAACTTTTACAAGATTATGCTGCCTCTACACTGTCCAATCAAACACCCTGATTGTAGGTGCAGCACAGTCTGAGATAGACAGGAAATCTCCTTCTACATTTTCTATCAAATATCCTGATTGTAAATGCAACACAGTCTGATACACACAGGAAATATCCTCTACACTGTCCCGTCAAATACCAGTAATGTAAGTGCAGCACAATCTGAGATGCACAGGAAATCTCCCTCCATACTGTCCCATCAAATACCTTGAGTACAGATGCAGCACCAGCTGTGATACACAGAAAAAGTTCCTCTACAATCAATAAACTTCACATCAGATACAGCACATGGGGTTAGGCAGAAAATGTCCCCCTACACTAGGAACTCCAGTGCAAATGTAGTACAACATTATATACAGTTCTGAGCTCCCTGTGCAGTGCCACAACACCCTGCCAATATGGGTGAACCACAGTTCAGTACAGATGCACGTCATCTCAACACTGCCCTTTGAAACATGGCAGGAGCAGGAACTGTTTATAGAGTACACACTATTCTGCATTACCCCACTGAACAGTTGAATCTAAAATGTTTTTACTCTGATTCAAACATTTCTTCTGAGTGTGCAAGGGGGCATTTTACATTAAACATCATTTGAATATTCTAATGAGTGATAGAATGCAGACTTGTTCTGCACTGTCAAATCAACCGATTCAATTGCAAAGTACCTTCTTTATTGAATAAATTTCCATCACTGCCCATTAAATTATTCCCACAGCAGGAGAAATGTCTTCCCGCAGAGATGTGTGGATTGGTGGAATTCTCTACCACAGAATGGTTGAGGCGAAAACTTTGCCTTGTTCAAGAAAAAAGTAATCAGAACTCTTGGGGCTAAAGAGGTCAAGAGATTTGGGGGTAAAGGTGATAATGATATTAAATTTCATAACCTACCATGATTAAAATGAATGGTGGAGCAGGCTCGAAGGACCAAATGATCTTTGCTGCTTCTAGTTATTTGTTTTCCATGTGTTGACTGCCTGAGCAATGTGAATTTATGCATTACAGGATGTTATATAGAAACAAATAGATGGAGTGAGGGAGAAAAATACAGCATTTTGACCTTTTGGCTAAAATGCAAATTAGATCAAGCCTTGGAGGTGGAGCTATACCTATTCCAATCAGTTTGGATCAAGCCCAGGATAGGTGGTGAGAGCCCTGTTTTGTCAGCTTGGATCGGGAATGTCCCAACTTGTGGGAACTCTGAATTGGCTTTAATTTGACTTGTTTGGATTGGAATAAAGTTGCGAAAAAAGTTACATTGTTCAAAATCATCCAAAGAATCAAAAGTTCATCCATTAGTAAGTATTGATTCTTGTTCATGGTGTATTTGAAGCAATTCAACCTAGCTTGTTCTTGCTAGTTTATGTGGAGTGTTGAAGTGATATTATTAATTAGAGCTCCAGACTGATAATGGTTCAATGGGAGTGGTCTTGCAATATTTACCCTTTCCTTTATAAGCTAGTTTAGTGATGCCTCTACCCAGATTCTTAACTTCCATAACACAATTTAGATTTTCATCAACTTCAAACCCACAAGAAGCTTGTTTGTTTGAACGTATTGGGATCTGGACAAATAATTACACTTCCCGATCGTCGGCATTCCCTTAAAGTAATACCACCAAATTTCCCCTTTCATTCTGCAACATAATGTAGGTCATTATCATATGATATTACCAGGATGTTGCCTGGTATGGAGGGCAGGTCTTATGAAGAGAGGCTGAGGGATTTGAGGTTGTTTTCGTTAGAAAGAAGGCGGCTAAGAGGAGACCTTATTGAAACATATAAGATGATTAGAGGTTTAGATAGGGTGGACAGTGATAGCCTTTTTCCTAGGATGGAGAAAGCTAGCACGAGGGGACATAGCTTTAAATTAAGGGGTGGTAGTTATAGGACGGATGTCAGAGGTAGGTTCTTTACCCAGAGGGTGGCAAGGGTATGGAATGCCCTGCCTGCTGCAGTTGTAGATGCGTCAAGTTTGGTGGCGTTTAAGAGGTTAGTAGATAAGTTTATAGACGAAAAGGGAATGGTTGAGGTTAGAGGGTCATTGCTTTTTCCTAATTGGTCGGTGCAACATCGAAGGCCGAAGGGCCTGTTCTGCGCTGTAATGTTCTATGTTCTGTGTTCTATGTTCTATGTCAGATCCATATACCATCCATAATTATACCAATGTTCTGAACCTCTAATACTTTGCATTAGAATCCGTACTATTAATCCTTATGGAACATTCCACCAAATTATTCTCAAACCAAACCTTGACAAATCATCAAAACTGTGTCAGATCGCATTAGGATTTCTTTGTCTGCAATTTAGATAATCTAATTATAAATTACTAATCCAAGGAGGAATCTTCCCCGATTAGCTTGTCCTAAATTCTCTCTAAAATATCCTATCATTCAATTCCTGTGGACACGACACGAGATTCTATTCTGTTGTTTCCCATCATTAATTGCTTTCTCTTTAGTAGATTGATTAATGGTTCTAGCAGACATTTCTAATGCTGTCACCACATTATTGAGTGACAAGTTGTAGGAACAATGATGATGAACAGCATGATGATGGTGATGATGATGATTATTATTAATAGTAACCTCAGCCATTACTGGTTGGGATAATGTTTGAAGTTTAAGATTTAGTTGTGCCAAATTAACAGTGTTAATGATGATGATTATAGAACATAGAACATTACAGCACAGAACAGGCCCTTCGGCCTTCGATGTTGTGCCGACCAAAATAAAAAGCAATGCCCCTCCAAACTAAACCATTCCCTTCTCTTCCATATACTTATCAATTAACCTCGTAAACGCCACCAAACTTGGCGCATCTACAACAGCTGCAGGCAGGGCATTCCACTCCCTAATCACTCTTTGAGTAAAGAACCTACCTCTGATATCCGTCCTGTAACTCATACCCCTTAATTTAAAGCTGTGTCCCCTCGTGCTAGCTTTCTCCATCCTAGGAAAAAGGCTATCACTGTCCACCCTATCTAAACCTCTAATCATCTTATATGATTCAATAAGATCCCCTCTTAGCCGCCTCCTTTCTAACGAAAACAACCTCAAATCCTTCAACCTCTCTTCATAGGGCCTGCCCTCCATACCAGGCAACATCCTGGTAAACCTCCTCTGTACCCTCTCCAATGCCTCCACATCTTTCTTATAATGTGGGGACCAGAACTGCACACAATACTCCAAGTGCGGCCGCCACTAGAGTTTTGTACAGTTATTATTATTAATAATAACCTCAGCTATTACTGGTTGGGATAATGTTTGAAGTTTAAGATTTAGTTGTGCCAGATTAACAGTGTTAACCATGAACGATGCTGAACGGTAAATGTTTGCTAAATCATTAATTAAGAACAAAGAACAAAACAGATGGGAAACAATCCCTTCGGCCCAATGAGCCCACGTCACCACCCCGATGTTCCCATTTCTAACCATGATTGCTGTCTATGTTTATAGATCTATGGATTAAAAACCAAATTTGAGACAATTTAGGGAGAATTTGTTTTGCCAATTAGCCTAAGAGCACATCTTTGGGATGTGGGAGGAAACCGGAGCACCCGGAGAAAACCCACGCAAGCACGGGGAGAATGCTCAAACTCCCACAGACACAGGCCCAAATCCATGTATCTGCACAGCACAGCGATAGTCACTGAGCTGTTATGTTGCCCATCAAATGGTCCAGGTCAAGCGTACACTAACGACATGAAGCATTAGGATACTCTCGAAAAAAAAAATCCAAGAGTAGCCTTCTCATGACCCATCACGTGCATGCTCCTTGTTAGACAACAATGTGGACCAAAGCACCTGTAGGATAAAAAACAAGTACATCAATATCATCTATTTATACACTTCATAGGGACTCCCAAGGCTCATGATCCGTATTTTAAATCAGTTTCCTATATCCCTTCATTCCCATTCTGTTCATGTGCCCACCTAAGTATTTCTTAAATAACTCCAGAGTACCTGCCTCTACTACTTTACTTGGCAGCGCATTCCATATCCCCACCATCCTCTGTGTGAAGAAAACTCCCTCTAGCATCCAAATTATACCTTACCTCCCCTCACCCTAAGCCCGTGACCCCTCGTGCTGTTTGAGTCTATCCTAGGAAAAAGCTTAACCCTGTTTACTCTATCTATACCCCTCATAATCTTGTACACCTCTATTAGATCTCCTCTAAGTCTACGTCTTTCTAAGGAAAATAGTCCCAATTTGCCTAACCTCTCCTCATAACTCAGACCTTCTATACCAGGCAGTATCCTGATAAACCTCCTCTGCACTGTCTCCAGAGTCTCCACGTCCTTCCAGTAGTAAGGCGATCAGAACTGGACGCAGTATTCCAAATGTAACCAATGTTTAAAACAACTGCAACATTAAGGGCCAGCTCTTGTACTCTATACCCCTTCCTATAAAAGCTAGCGTACTATATATGGAAGAGAATCCATACTGTATATGGAAGAGAAGGGAATGGTTTAGTTTGGAGGGGCATTGCTTTTTATTTTGGTCGGCACAACATCGAAGGCCGAAGGGCCTGTTCTGTGCTGTATTGAACTATATGCTTTCTTCACAAACTTCTCCAGTTGCTCTGTCATCTTCAGAGACTTGTTCACCTGCACACCCAGGTCCCTCTGCTTTTCTATGCTCTTAATAGGTCTACCCTTAATCGTATACCTCCCCTCTACATTCTTTCTCCCCGAAATGCATCACCTCACATTTATCAGGATTGAATTCCATCTGCCATCTATCTGCCCAAGCTACCAGCCTATCTATGTCCTGCTGCATTGCCTGACATTGCTCCTCTCTATCTGCAAGTCCAGCAATCTTTGTATCATCTGCAAACTTGCTGATCACTCCACTTACTCCCTCTTCCAGGTCATTTATATATATTACAATTAGAAGAGGTCCCAGTACCGAGCCCTGCGGGACACCAAGTAGAAAAACAGCCTTCCACTAAGCACCTGCTCTAGAAATCTTTGGAATCACCAAACCATTCTTGTATCTCATTTGTCACTTCTTGATTTCACACCTCTGTGTTAAATGAAAATATAATTCTCTCACTTGAAAGGGACACCAATCTTGGAAATGAATTTTAGTGAAATCTAATACAACTAGTACCAAATCATAACAAATATTATCATACAGCATTGTGTTTGTATTTATTATAACTAAACCATTTTGAGGTGCAAGAATATTCACAAAATTCATTGGTGGAGATAAGGGAGCAGAGTAAAATTCAGATTCAGATGTACAATGTGCCAAGGAGCAACAGTGTAACAGTCGCTAAGCACTGACCATTTGACAGTGCTGCACCCCTTCAGCATTGACCCTCTGACAGTGTGGAATTTCTTCAACATTGACTCTCTGACAGCGTGGAATTCCCTCAGCAGTGATCCTCTGACAGTGCGCCACTCGCTCAGCACTGTCCTTTGACGGTGCGGCACTCCCTCAGCAGTGACACTCTGATGTTGCGGCACTCCCTCAGCACTGACCCATTGACGTTGCGGCACTCCCTCAGCACTAATCCTCTGACAGTGCAGCACTCCCTCAGCACTGACCCTCTGATGGTGCAGCATTCTCTCAGCACTAAACCTCTAACAGTGCGACACTCCCTCAGCACTAATCCTCTGACGGTGCGACATCCCTCAGTATTGATCCCCTGACAGTGAGGCATTCCCTCAGCACTGATCAACTAACAGTGTGCCTTCAGCCGTGCATCAGTGTTAATCTTAAGTGTTCAGGTCTCTGGAACATTCCTAGTAAATTATCACTGCCAGGTAGACACATCGTGAAGAGCAACGACAAGAGCCAGAGCCAGAAAAAAGGATTAAAAACTTACTGGAATTCGGGAAAATTCAATACAGTAAGTGCTTTCTTGACTCTGTTGGTGAAGCAGTTGATGTAATCCAGGCCTGTGTTAACTTCAGGCAAGTGCTCTCCCCGTCTCTTTCTGGAAGCGAGCACTGTGTTCCCTGTTCACTGAGTTCACCAACTCCCTCAAACATAGTCTCATGCGTAGGCTCATAAACAAACGTTCACATACACAATTTCACTGAGAACTTCTTCCTCTCTCTCACTTTCTCACACACACACACACACACACACGAGAATATGCCAACATACACACACTCAAAGAACAAAGAATGCACAATGCAGCACAGGAACAGGCTGGACTTTAAGCCTGTGCCAATCATGTTTATCTGTCTAGACCAGCCGCCTATATCCCTCTATTGCCCGTTTGTTCATCCGCCTATCAAATAACAAAGAACAACACGGGAAATAGGCCCTTTGGCCCAATGAGCCCGCCCCACCATTTTAACAGTGTGAGTTCTCACTTCCACCTCTGACCCTTTTCTATGTTTATGAAAGTTCACATTGGAAACCAGATTGGGGAGACAATTTAGGGACAATTTGTTTCACCAATCAGTCTAAAAGCACATCTTTGGGGTGTAGGAGGAAACTGGAGTACCCGGAGAAAACCCATGCAGCAGAGGGAGAATGTGCAAACTCCCACAATACTGGCCCAGATCCATGTTTCTGCACAGCAAACAGTGATAATCACCAATTGCCCATCAACTCGTCCAGTTTAAGCATACACTAATGATGTGAAGCAGTATGCTACTTTCAAAATCCGAGAGCAGTCCTCGCACGACCCATTGCGTGTATGCCCCTTGTTGGACAACAAGGTGCACCGAAGCACTGTGGAATAAAAGAGAAATACGTCAATATCATTCACAACTTATGCAATTCTCAGGAACATCCAAAGGCTCATGGTCCCTATTTAAATCAGCCTTCTATATCCGTCCATCCCTATTCCGCTTATGTGCCTATCTAAGTATCTCTTAAATAACTCCAGCATGCCTGCCTCCATCACCTTACTTGGCAGTGCATTCTATACACCCACAACCCTCTGTGTGAAAAATCTCCCTCTAATATTCAAATTATACCTCGCCCCCCCCATCCTAAGCCTGTGGCCACTCGTAATATTTGATTCCAACTAGCAAAAAGCTTACCACTGTTCACTCTACCTATACCCTTCATAATCTTATACACCTCTATTAGATCTTGTCTCAGTCTCTGTCTTTCTAAAGAAAACAGCCCCAATTTGCCTAACCTCTCCTCGTAACTCAGACCTTCCATACCAGGCAGTATCCTGGTAAACCTCCTCTGCAGTCTCTTCAGGGTCTCCACGTCCTTCCGGTAGTAAGGTGACCAGATCTGGACGCAAGACTCCAAATGAGGTCTAACCAACATTTTGTGCAAATGCAACATTAAATGCCAGCTCTTGTACTCTATACCCCTTCCTATAAAGGCTCGCATACCATATGCTTTCTTCACAACCTTCTCCACCTGTACTGCCACCTTCAAAGATTCATGCACTTGCACCCCCAGATCCCTCTGTGTTTCTATACTCTTAATAGGTCTACCCTTTATCATATAACTCCCCACTACATTATTTCTCCCAAAATGCATCACCTTGCATTTATCAGGATTAAATTCCATCTGCCATTTATCTGCCCAATCTACCAGCCTATCTATGTTCTATCATTTATTTTTCAGCTCCCACCTGAATTAGATCGACCAAAATGCACCACCTCGCATTTGTCTGGATTAAATTTCATCTGCCATTTCCCCACCCAATTTTCCAGCCTATCAATATCGTTGTATTTTCTGACAATCTTCATCACATGTAAACACGTTTGTGTGTATACATTCTTGCGTGAATACACATTTTTATATATTTGCTGACACACATGCACATGCATGCGCACACACGGACATAACATGCACACACATGATCTTTCACGCATGTGCTGACAGAAGAACAGGAATCAATGCACACAAACACACACAAAATTTTGCACGTGCATGCGCACAAATAAACACACACACATGCTCTGGAGATGCACACACACACACTCACATGCTTAGCTCTCCCATAATTATTTACATGTTCATTTATTTAAAGCACTAAAATGACCTCAGTAAACAGCCGATCTCTGTAATAAGAAGCCCTGTATTATGAATAAAATTGAAGCCCGGAGTAAACAGAAAAAAATCATAAGAACTAAGAGCAAGAGTTTGCCATCTGGCCGTTCGAGTCTGCTCCGCCATTCAATAAGATCATAACTGACCTTTTTTGCAGATTCAACTCCACTTACCCGCTCATTCACCATAACCCTTAATTACTTTACTGTTCAAAAATCTATCTATCCTTCCCTTAAAAAAAAAACATATAATGAGGTAGACTGAATTATCCCTCACCCAGTTTCTGACTCCCTCACCACATCTCTCCCTCCGTGTACCATATGTCCCTGATTGAAACTTCTCTACCTCAGTCAATCCATTTCTCCTTCAATTGCACCTTGTTTCTTTCATTCACTCTGTCTCTTCCTCCTTCATCTCGTCTCTGCAGACGTCACTGTCTCCTCGATCATCTGCCCCTCAAAACATAGTTCCCTCCCTCCATTTCTCTCACCCCTTCAACCCAGCTTTCCTCCCTTGCCAGCACCATCTTTCCATCCTTCAGCTTGTTTCTCCTCCATCGCCTTATCCCCTCCCTCACCCCTGTTCTCTCTCCATCGCCCCTGTTGCCCCTCCATCGCCCCTAATCTAACTTCCTATCCCCTGCTTTCCCTCTCTTGACACTGATGCCCCTCCATTGCCCTTGCTCTCTCTCCCTCACCCGTACTCTCCTTCCCACGCCCCTGCTCCCCCTCCATTGTCATTGCTCCCCCCGCATCATCCCTACTCTCCCTTCCTCACCCCTGCATTCCCTCCCTCATCCAGAATCTAACTCTCTGTCCCCTGTTGTCCCTCCCTTGGCACTCCTCTGTCTCCATCACCTCAGGTCTACCTCCATCACTCCAGGTCTCCCTCCATTGTCCCTGCTCTCCCACTGTCACCCCTGCACTCCCTCCATCACTCCTGCTCTCCCTCCCTCGGCTCTGCTCTCCCTCCCTCGGCCCTGCTTCACATCCCTCACCCCTGTTCCCTGTCCCTCGCCCTGCTCCACGTCCCTCACCCCTACTCATCTCGCTCGCCTCTGGTCCCCATCCCTCACCCTGCTCTCCCTCTCTCGCCACTGCTCTAACTCCATCCTCCTGGCCTCCCTTAGTCATTTCTAGTCTCTCTCCATTGCCCCTGCTGTCTCCAGTCCCTTCTCTCTCTCCACCACCCCTGCTCTCTCGCCATCACTCTTGTTCTCCCTCCATCGCCCCTGCTCTCCCTCCATCGCCCCTGCTCTCCCTCCATCGCCCCTGCTCTCTCCCCTATCCCTGCTCTCCTTCCACCACCCCCGATCTCCCTCGCCATTGCTCTCCCTGACCTCTGTTCTCCTTCAATCATCTCTGTTCTCCCTCCCTCGCTCCCATTCTCCCTACATCACCTCTGTTCTCCTTCTCATCCCTGCCTTCCCTTCATCGCCCCTAATTTACCTCCCTTGCCCATCTCTCCCTCCATTGTCCCTGCTCTCCCTCCATTGTCCCTGCTGTCCCTCCATCGCCCCTGCTCTCTGTCCATTGCACTTAATTTATCTCCGTCACCTGTACTCTCCCTTCCTTGCTCCTGATCTCTTCCATCAACCCTGCTCTCTGTCCATCACACTTAATTTCTCCCCCTCACCCGTACTCTCCCTTCCTGTTCTTCCTCCATAACACATGATATATCTCCATCACCCTCATCTTCATCCATCACCCATGTCTTTCATGCTCCTACTGTCATACCTTTCCTCATTCCACCATTTTGTCTCTCGCCCCATCTCCAGCCCTCACGTCATTTTTTCCTCCCTCAACAGTTCTTTCACTTCCTCGACTTAATCATCCCTCCTTAAACCAAAACTCCATCCATTACCCCATCTCTTGCCGCTCACCCCATTACTTACCTCCACCCATTGATCTCTCCTTATCTTGATCCTTCCCTCCGTACCTTGCTCCTTCTCACCCCTTGCCCTTTTCTCGTTATGCAAACCTGTAACTCCCATACCCAAGGTCTTCCTCTTTGTCATATCCTATTTCACCTTTGCTCTTCCCATACTTTCTCGACATTTTCCTTCCTCCCTCTCCCTCTCACACACACACTCACACTCTCTCTCACACATAGGCACTCATCCAAATTCTCAAACAGACACTGACACAGGCACTCACACACATACTCACACACCCTCACGCACAAACATGCTTGCACAATCTCCTACACTCACGCACATGGACACACTCAAGTACACTAGTGCACACACACAATCACTCCCACACTCTTACATACTGTCTCACACAAATACACATGCACACACATTCAAACACACTCACACTGTCTCACACACTCATACACACTCTTCCACATTCAAATATCCACGCACACACATTAACGCAATCACACATACTCTGACACGCACTCACACAGAATCTCACATATACTCTCACACACATGCACATCCCACCTCTGTCATATAAACAGGCACACAAACACACGTATATACACACACACACACACACTCGCAAACCCACACACACACACACACACACACACACACACACACTCGCAAACACACACACACTCGCAAACACTCACACACACTCACAAATTCTCACACACACTCATACAAGCTAATACATACACAAAGACACGCACAATTACACAAACACACAGTCAAATACACACCCACACACATACACAATCTCATAAACACACTTCGACATATGCATTCACTTACGCTCACTCACACTCACCCACAGGCGCACACACTCTCAAACAAACTGTCACACACCTGCACACACACACACACACACACGCATTAAAGGATTCACATGCACTTTATCAAACATATACTCTCGTGCAGACACACTAACACATATTCTTCTGTTACATTCACTTCTTCACATTCCTCATTCATAAACTCTCCATCTCTCCATCTCTGACCCTCTCAAAGTGTGACATCTCCATCTGTCACAATTTATCTTTTTCCCTCTTACCTCAGCTTCTCTCGGCTCTTTTCACATCATGACTTCTGCTTTCTCTATCTCTCAGCCTATCCCTCTATCTCACCGCTCCTGTGTCTCTCCCACCCCATCAAAGTTTGTCCCGCAGCAAAGCTCCAGATCAGTGTCTCTCTCTCTGTCTCTCTCACTTTTGAGCCCATATCTCTCCCTCTCTATCTCATTCAAATTGCATATCTCACTTACTCACCTTATCTGTCTTCCTCGACTTATTACTCTCTCTGTAAACATCACACTCTCAGCCACATTGATTCCTTTTGATTTGATTTATTACTGCCAGATGTATTATGCAGTGAAATGTACTATTTCCTGAATGCAAAACAGACAAAACATGTATATAGAGAAAAAAAAAGGAGCGGGTGAAGAAGGTTATGTTACATTCATAGTTTGGCTGTAAAGAAAAGTACACTTAATGTGAGGTAGTTCCATTTAAAATCCTGATGGCAGCAGGGAAAAAGCTGTTCTTAAGTCATTCGGTACGTGACCTCAAACTTTTTTTTGCCCGATGGAAGAATGGGGAAAAGAGAATGTCCAATGATCATGGGTCCTTAATAATGCTGGTTGTTTTTTCGGAGGCAGCGGGAATTGTAGACAGAGCCAGTGGATGGGAGGCTAGGTTGCATGATGGATTGGGCTACATCCAAGTACCTTTGCAGTTTCTTGAAACCTTGGGCAGACAGCAGCCAGATTAAGCTGTGCTACAACCAGAAATAATTATTCCTACAGTGCATCTGTAAATGTTGGTGAGAGTCATAGCAGACATTCCAAATTTGTCAAGATGTCTCAGATTTAGAGGCATTGGTGGGCTTTTTAACGATAGTGTTGGCACGGTGGGACCAGGGTCAGATTGTTGTTGTACATAGACAACAACAACTAGAAGCTGTTAACCACTTATACTTCATCATTATTGATATAGACAGGGATAGATTCTCCTCTACGATTCATGAAGTCAATGACTATCTTCTTCATTTTGCTGACATCGAGAGAGATTATTGTTGCCGCACCAGTTCACCAGATTCTCTATCTCATTCCTGTTTAGATCCGACTCACTACACTGGTATTGCCAGCAAACTTGAAAATCAAGTTGGAGAGGCATATGCTACGCAGACTTAGGTGTATAAGGAGGATATTAGGGGACCTTGTGGGTCACCGGCATTGAGGATGATTTTGGATGTATTGTTCCCTATCCTATTTAAATTTGTGCCACCTTGTTCTCAATCAGTATTTTATTATCTGCTCTGACCAGACCACTCATGGTTTTGAATCATTTTTGTGGATCTTTTTTTCACTTTCTCTGTTGCCTTCACATCTTTCCGAATGTACAGTGCCCAAAATTGGACACAATGACACCAAGACAACATTCAGTCTTAGAATGATAACTGGTAAATTATATTCTTATCCGGCTATGACAATTTCTAATGAGAAAAGCATAACTATTTCCCTTGATATTCAAGACATTATCATCATTGAATACGTAACAATCAACATTCTGTGAATCATCATTGACCAGAAATTTAACTGAAGAAGTTATATAAATGTGATGGGTACTAGTATAAATACCAATTCAGGTCAGAGGCTGGGTTAAAAAAAAAAATGGGCACCAGGAAAGCTCAGTGACTACCGCTGTAGCTGTGCAGACACTTGGAATTGGGCCGGTGTCTGCGGGAGTTTGCGCGTTCTCCCCGTGGTTGCGTGGGTTTTCTCCAGGTGCTCCGGTTTCCTCCCACATCCCAAAAATTCGCTCTTAGGCTGATTGGGAAACAAATTGTCCCTATATTTGGATTCTTCCATTAGGATTTACCTAAAATTAGAATAGGAAAATGTATTTGCCACTATGAGGTATGACGGCGGCGCGGGCTCGTTGGGCCGAATGGCCTGTTTCCCGTGCTGTGTTGCTCTTTGTATCTTTGTATCCTTACTGATTGTGGCCTGTGGGTTAGGAAGTTCAGGATCTGTTCGCAGAGGGAACAGAGTTTGAAGTTAAGTGTCTTAGGAATAATGATATTGAAGAATGTACTAAGGACATAGGTTTAAGGTGTGGTGAAATGTTTAGAGGAGATGTGCGAGACAAGTTTCTTTTACACAGACCTTGGTGAATGTCTGGAAGGGGCTGCCAAGGGACTTGGTGGTATCAGGTATGATAGTGGGATTTAAGGGCCAACTAGACAAATACACGAGTAGGATGGGAAAGAAACGATATGGAATCCATAAGTACGTTGTTTTAGTTTAGGTAGGTGTCATGGTCAGTGCAGTTCAGAAAAGCTGAAGGATCTATTCCTGTGCTATACTTTCCTTTATACTTTGTTCTTTGAAGCTGAGCTGTCGTCAATAAATAGGAGTCTAGCACAGTTGTCTTTGTAATCTGGGTGTTTCATGATTGAGTGCAGAGAGAGAGAGATGGTGTCTGTTATGCACCGATTGCAATGGTCGGCAAAATGCAGTGAATCCAGGCAATCTGGGAGGCTAGAAGTGACTCATACCATGAATAATGTTTCGAAGTGCTTCACAGTGATTTTGAATTGATTTGATTTATTATTGTCATGTAACTTCTCATACAGTGGAAAGAATCATTTCTTGTATGCTATACAGACAAAGCATACTGTTCATAGAGAAGGAAACAAAAACTGCAGTAGTAGTGTTACGTCATAGCTAGGGTGCATAGAAAAAGCAACTTAATGTGAGGTGGGTTTGTTCAAAAGTTTGGCAGCAGGGAAGAAGCTGTTCTTGATTCAGTGATACATGACCTCAGACCTTTGTATCCTTTCCCCGATGGAAAAAGGTGAAAGAGAGAATGTCCAGAGTGCTGAGGTTCCTTGAGTATTCTGGTTGCTTTGCTGAGGCAGCAAGAAGTATAGTCAGAGTCAATAGATAATGGGAAACTAGTGTGTGTTATGGCTAGATTTATGTTTACAAATTTTTGCATTTGTTTGCGGTCTAAGGCAGAGCAAGTTGCGTTACAACCAGAAAAAATGTTTTCTATGGTGCATCTGTAAATGTTGGTGAGAGGCAGTCACTTAGGAGATCTTTCGATTCCTCAGACAAACATTGCATGACTTTATTTGATGGATTATCCTACTTTAGTTTTTGCTTATAAACTTGTAGCAGGAGCACAGCTTTGTGATCTGATTCATCTAATTCTCTGTTAGCCCCGTTGTGTCTTTCCTGATGCACAAACTCAAAGAACAAATGGCAAAAAATGGACAGCACAGGAACAGGCCTTTCGACTCCCTCCAAACCTGTGCCGATATGGAGACCTATTTTAAAATAAAACCTTCTATGCTTACTCGGTCCATATCCCTCTTACCTCCTATTAATACATCAGTCTAGATGTCCCTTAACTGTTGCTGATGTGCCTGCTTTCACGGCTTCTGGCAGCACACTCCAGGCACCAGCCACTCTGTGTGAAAAATACATATATCTCTCTTAATATTTCCTCCTGCATTCGGTACTACTGTCCTTTTGTAATTAACATTTCCACCCTTGGAGAAAAGCCTCTCACAATTTTGTGACCTCTGTCAGATCTCCCCTCAGCCTCCATCTGAGTTTATTCAATCCCTGTTTATTCAATCTCTCCTCATATCCAACAGAGCTGACTTCTCTGTAAGTTAAGTTACTGTTATAAACATTATTTCTCTCACAATAACCGCTTCTCCTATCATCACATCCTCACTCTCTCTTTCTCTTTTTTTTAATGTTCACTGCGTCAAAGTCTTCCTCTTTCACTCTGGAGTGTACTGTGAAGCAAGGCAGTTGAAGCGGAAATGCTGGGAGCATTTGAGGCTTATCTGGATGGCCACATGAACAGACTGGGAATAGAAGGATACAAACGAATGGTCTAGTTGGGCACATGAGTGGCGCAGGCTTGGAGGGCTGAAGGGCCTGTTCCTGTGCTTATTGTTCTTTTGTTCTTATCCATTCATTTTCCCAGCCTCACACCCTTTCTAGATTCAGCCCATCCAACAAGTCACCCCCTCTCTCTCATGCTCATTCCTCTCCTTCCACATCTGTGCACATTTTCGAACACTGTATCAGATGTGGATCTATTGTCATTTGCAGCCTGCGCATTGCTTGTCACAGTTAAGTCTATAATTTTACTGCTCTAAGGAGTGATATGTTTGTACCTGCTGCAGGCCTGAATTTTCTGAGATATCCCATAGAACCATAGAAGATTACAGCTCAGAAATAGGCCTTTTGGCCCTTCTTGTCTGTGCTGAACCATTTTTTGTGTAGTCCCGCTGACCTGCACTTGGACCATATCCCTCCACACCCCTCTCATCCATGAAGCCATCCAAGTTTTTCTTAAATGTTATGTGGCCCTGCATTTACCACTTTATCCAGCAACTCATTCCACACTCCCACACTGTCTGCATGAAGAAGTGGCCCCCCCTCTCCAATATTCCCTTTAAACTTTTCTCCTTTTACTCTTAACCCATGCCCTCTGGTTTTTTTATATGCCCTAGCCTCAGTGGAAATATTTTTCTGAATATTTTCTCAGTTTGAGGAACTGTATTAGATTTTGGATTAAAAAAAACAACAAATTCTTTACAAACTGAACAGTTCCAAATTGTTGATCAATAGAATTTTGCAATTTATTCTAAACGCTAATCCATTTAAATCACATTGCAGGATGTCCACAGTTAAAGATCACACAGTGAGACACAGTAACAATTGAAACTCAAATACTGAAATATCATAGTCCAGTGACAGATGTCACTGAAACTGTCTGAGATCTAGAGATGGGACAGATGGTGTTTGAGTGGACAACATCTTAGTTGATAAATATGATCAACAGAATCTAGTGTTTGGAAAGAAGTAAGTCAATTCTGAAAATAAGTATTTTCCATCACTGAACTCAATGTCGTAATCTGTTTGTTCATATTATATATACTTAAAACCAGATTGTTGCCAACATGTCCCTATGGTGAGATTACAATGTATAAATTAAAGGCTCTGGGAATATTTAACGTCAGATATTAAAATCAGACAGTCCGCCAGCAGTTCAAAAGGACACTGAAGATGCATACTGACGTGGCTGTAATAACGTTCTACACAATCATTACCATTATTGGTGTTCCTGGTGAGTGACTCTAACCATTGAGGTTGTGTATATCTGTATGTGAGCGGCTCTCTGATTTTTAATTCTGACTGAAAATGCTCCATGCTGTTCTCATTGTCTCTGTTATGCAGACTCCGGGTGAACCATGTAATTTACTTAAATCAAATGGCTTGAAATATTTGAGCATTTTCAAATGTCATTCTAATCGTTTTCATCAACTGATAATGAGTTTCTGTGTCTTACTCATGGGTTCACGACACAATGAGGTTAACGTGTTTCGTAGTGAACTACTTAACTTTGTCTGTTGTAAGATTGGACCTCTGTAGGTGATCTCTCTGAAATGATGTTTAGTGGGATTAAGAATATAATCAAAATTTGAGTGTGGACCACTAACCAGAGTGGAATACCTGACATCAGTGAACACGTATTCTAGGGTATATTTTTTATTTTTTTTTTATTTATTGGCTCTTGTATACAAAGATACAAAAATATTTGTCAATGTAAAATTGTACCGATTGAGTTTTTTCACCCAAGTGGAATATCTGATCAACATCTTCAATAATATCTGGCAATATCTGTCCATGTTGAATTGTATTGTGTTTTGGAAAATAATTGGAATGAAAAAAAATTTTCAATTTAAAATATATACTATTTTAATATGGTGAGTGAGTTGTCCATTCTGTGGAGCTGTCTTGAGTCTTTTATCTTTGGAATATGTTGAAAACATATTGATTTAATATTGTTTTGCTTTGATTTAATGACATTTGGTGGTCAGTGTGTGATGTGAAATTTCTCCATACCTCGAGTTTGTGTTGAAAAGAAACAGACTTCAGTTAGTTCCTGATATTTAAATGACCCAATTACAAACCGTACAGTATTCCGTGATTGTCAAAGATATGTGATTTGTCCACATTTCCATTAATCTACAGTGTGTTTTTTTTCCCTCTAGATTGTTGTGGTTCTATCTGATTTGTGTTGCTATTTAAAACAATTTTTGAATCTGACCACCTGAACCCTTAAACCCCTCGAAAGCATTCAGATACTTGAATTATATAGAATGATTAGGAAATGTATTGTTCCGATCAGAATGCAGAACCTGATACTGTTCTGTGGTGAAATTTCTCATTCGATTTGCAAGTTTATAATTTATTATTAATGTGTTGAGTTTTGTTCTTCCTCTCTGCTCATTCCCATTCTTAGCTTGGATTGGTTAGTAAATTTTGAGACTATAATTTTCATTTATTTAATTATTTTTATGTTGAGTTTGTGACTGGACAACTTTTCTTTGGATGCTTCAAAATTAATTTCCATTTAAGGTCCAGAAAAAAAGCACAAACCTTCTCTTGTCTTCCATTTAGTGAGTAACTTCTGATAATCAGCTGCTTAAGAAGGCAAACATGACAATTCTTGTTATTAGCTGATGTATAGAAAATTGAGCCAGGAGATCATGATGCAGAAGTGTAAAATGCTTATTTGTCTTCAGCGAGATATTGTGAGGAGTTCTTGTGGCTCTTCTAGAAGGAGGATGTGATTGCTCTGGAAGGAACGCAAAGGAGATTCACCAGGATATTGCCCAGGCAGCAGTGTTCCTGCAGTGAAGACAGGCTGGTTAGGCTGGGGTTGATTTCCTTAAATAGTGAACACTGAACGTGGTCGCCACTGACCTGTACAAAAGTAGGAGGAACAAAAGTAGGATTTACTATCAAATAAATCGGTTGGATTTAAAATTGGTGTTGTCAAACTTTGCTGAGTTTACCCCAGTCCAATGCCAGCATCTCTACATCAAAAGTAGAAGGAACATAGGATAGTTAAGAAGAAACTTTATCCCCTTAGCAGAGGCGTTAATGTCCAAGGTATGTAGATTACTCAGAGGGTAGTAAGGGCATGGAATGCACTGTGGATTCGACAACTTTAAGGGTATTCAAATGGTCAGTGGATAAGCATATGGATAACACTGGATTAATTTAGGTTAGAAGGTCATTAGATTCATTCCATTGGTCAGCACAACATTGAGGGCCGAATGGCCTGTACTGTGCTGTAATGTTCTATGTTCCATTAAGGTCAGCAGCAGAAGGATTACGGGGGCTCTGTGGAAAATAAAGGCTTTTTGGGTGATTTCAGAAATCCTGCTGGTCATCCTGCACAGCAAGATCCCACATCACACTGCAATGTGGGAGCAATCAGATTTAAAACACAATAGTAAGTGTGAATTGATGACCATCACAGATTCACCCTCAGGAGCACAATCCACAATCACTGTTTATAAATCCAACCTTTTTCGCAGGATGTGTGAGAGAGAGTCTTTGCCAAATTCAGCAAAGGAGGAGCAAGAGATTGATTAAGGAAGTAAAAACAGAGTATGAAAGTAATCTACCGTGGAACAAACTTTAAAAAAAATGTCTATTGGCACGTCAAGAGAAACAGATTGACAAACTAGAACTTTTGCATTCAGAAACGGGAGATCCCATAACAGGAAACAAAATAATACAAGTTTTAAAGAGGAGCTGAAGGAAATTTGAATTTGTAGAGAAATGATTTTGGGGAAAATGATGTGATTGAAGGCAGATAAATCTCTAAGTCTTGATAATCTTCATCTCGGAGTACTTAGAACATAGAACATAGAACAATACAGCACAGAACAGGCCCTTCGGCCTTCGATGTTGTGCCGACCAAAATAAAAAGCAATGCCCCTCCAAACTAAACATTCCCTTCTCTTCCATATACTTATCAACTAACCTCTTAAACGCCACCAAACTTGGCGCATCTACAACAGCTGCAGGCAGGGCATTCCACTCCCTAATCACTCTTTGAGTAAAGAACCTACCTCTGATATCCGTCCTATAACTCATACCCTTAATTTAAAGCTGTATCCCCTCGTGCTAGCTTTCTCCATCCTAGGAAAAAGGCTATCACTGTCCACCCTATCTAAACCTCTAATCATCTTATATGCTTCAATAAGATCCCCTCTTAGCCGCCTCCTTCCTAACGAAAACAACCTCAAATCCTTCAACCTCTCTTCATAGGACCTGCCCTCCATACCATGCAACATCCTGGTAAACCTCCTCTGTACCCTCTCCAATGCCTCCACATCTTTCTTATAATGTGGCGACCAGAACTGCACACAATACTCCAAGTGCGGCCGCACTAGAGTTTTTTACAGCTGCAACATGATGCTGCGGCTCCTAAATTCAATCCCCCTACCAATAAAAGCTAAGACTCCATAGCCTTCTTAACAACTTTATCCACTTGACTGCCTACTTTCAGGGATCTATTGACACATACACCAAGATCCTTCTGTTCCTCAACACTATTAAGAGCCCTACCATTAGCCCTATACTCTACACATTTATTGTTCCTGCCAAAGTGCATTACCTCACACTTTTCACATTAAACTCCATTTGCCACCTCTCGGCCCAGCTCTGCAACTTGTCCAAGTCCCTCTGCAAACTATAACACCCGTCTTCACTATCTACCACTCCACCGACTTTAGTGTCATCTGCAAATTTACTAATCCATCCCTCAATACCCTCATCCAGATCATTTATAAAAATTACAAACAGCAGGGGCCCCAAAACAGACCCCTGAGAATGTCTTCCCTGGAATAGCAGATCCAATGATGATTAATTTCCAATTTTATTGGTTTCTGGGCTGGTTCCTTTGAGAATTAGCTAATGCAAGCCTGGTATTCAGACATGGACATAGAGATAAAACAGTGTACTATAGAGCACGAGCCTAACGGTGGCACTGGGGAAGTTGCAAATGTCAAATTTCAAAGATTCATAACTCAACATTTGGAAGACAGTGGTAATAGTCAGACAAAGTCAGCATGGACTTACAAAAGGGAAATCATGTTTAGAATCTTCCGGAATTGTTTGAAGATGGAACTAGCGGATGTGCTTTATGTAGTCTTCCAGAAGGTTACTGAGTGCAGTAACTCCAAATTTGCAGATGATGCAAAACTGGGTTGGCAGATGAGCTGTGAGGAGGATGCAGAAGATATTCAGAATGATATGGACAGGCTGAGGGTGTGGTCATACGCATGGCAGGTGCAGTTTACTGCAGATCACCCTAAGGGTATTGACTCTGGTAGGAATATTAGGAAAACAATTTATTGCTTGAATGGGTGCAAATTGAAGGAAGTGAATACTCATCAAAACTTTTGTCTCCTCATGCATCATTCACAGCAAGGAACCAGGTAGGAACATCAGAGAGCCAAATGGTCTGTAGGCTTTCATAGCGAGATGATTCCTATTTAAGGATAGGGATGATTTGCTGCAATTTATAAAGCACTGGCAAGGCCACGATTGGAGATTTTTGGACAGTTTTGGCATCCTTATCCAAGGACAGTGTATTTCCGTGGACAGAGTACAGTGAAGATTTACCAGGAAGATACTTGGGATGGTATATGTATCATATGAGGAGGGAGTAGTTTGGTTAGGAATGTATTGAATGGAAATTTGCAGAGTGAGAGCGTTCCTCGCGGAAACGTATTATATTAGAACATAGAACATTACAGGGCAGAACAGGCCCTTCGGCCTTCGATGTTGCGCCGACCAATTAAGAAAAAGCAATGACCCTCTAACCTAAACCATTCTCTTTTCATCCAGAATCTTATCTACTAACCTCTTAAACGCCCCCATATTTGGCGCATCTACAACTGCAGCAGGCAGGGCATTCCATACCCTTACCACCCTCTGGCTAAAGAACCTACCTCTGACATCCGTCCTATAACTACCACCCCTTAATTTAAAGCTATGTCCCCTCGTACTAGCTTTCTCCATCCTAGGAAAAAGGCTATCACTGTCCACCCTATCTAAACCTCTAATCATCTTATATGTTTCAATAAGTCTCCTCTTAGCCACCTTCTTTCTAACGAAAACAACCTCAAATCCCTCAGCCTCTCTTCATAAGACCTGCCCTCCATACCAGGCACTATCCTGGTAAACCTCCTCTGTACCCTCTCCAATGCCTCCACATCTTTCTTATAATGTGGGGACCAGAACTGCACACAATACTCCAAGTGCGGCCGCACTAGAGTTTTGTACAGTTGCAACATGACGTTGCGGCTCCGAAATTCAATCCCCCTACCAATAAAGCTAAGACTCCGTATGCCTTCTTAACAACCTTATCGACTTGATTGCCAACTTTCAGGGATCTATGCACATATACACCAAGATCCCTCTGTTCATCGACACTATTAAGAGTTCTACCATTAGCCCTATTCTCTACACATTTGCTATTCCTGCCCAAGTGAATTACCTCACACTTTTCCGCATTAAACTCCATTTGCCACCTCTCCGCCCAGCTCTGCAACTTGTCCAAGTCTCTGTATTCTAATAGAATAAAGCAGGGTTGACTCAGAAGGAATGTTACCAGTAGTGGGGGAGCCAAGAACTAGGTGTCATAGTTTGATGATAAGGGGCAAACCTTTTTGAACTGAGTTGAGGAGCATTTTCTTCAGTCAGAGATTGGTGAACGTGTGGAATTCTGTGATTTCAAAAATAAATTAGATATAGCTTTAGGGGCTAAAGGGACCAAAGGATTTGGGGTAAGGGTGCATCAAGATATTAAATTTGATGATCAGCCACGATAAAAATGAATGAATAAAAATAAGCGCAGCTCTTATTCATGTTTCTAGCTTACATCTTTCAATGACTGGAGGGCTCGCCTGGAATGAAAGAGTGGAGAAACCCTTAATCACGGTCCCCACCCCTCCTCCCTCCCATACACCCAACCCCGCACGACAATTTATCTTCTCATTTCTCCCTTCCTCTCGGGCTACTCTCTCTCTTACTCTCTCTCTTTCTTACACCCTCCTCTTTCTCTCTCCCTCACTGATAACACAATCTAATGAGAACCTTGGGTGAGAGTTGGAAAACTGACAATTGCATTCTGAGTGAAATGAATTGATGTGGCTGCTGCAGTTATATTGACCGACTGATCTCTTAAAAGTAAACACAATAACTGTATGGAATGAAGCAAATGGAAAATGCTTTCTGAGGGTCCTGAGAATAGGCCTTAAATTGAGTAAACCTTGGGGACAAAGAGCAGGATTCTCTCCATCCCAGTGAAACAGAACTGTCCTTTCCAGCCCCAAAACATCCGACACGTGGATGAAAAGGGAGAGGGATGGAAAGAAAGCCACTGTTCTCCACGCTGTGGCCGATCCACGCACGCCTCATACACCCACCAACAATAAAATTACCACAAATCGCAATAGGATTTTATTTTAATTACAAGATGCCACATTGAAACAAATAGATGCAGAGAGAGAGGAAAAGTTGTAGTGACAGAGGATGAGACATTGAACTACCTTCCTTACCCACACCCCACAAAAAAATGATAAATTCTCCAAATTGCACAACCCTGTCTGAAAACATAACCGGGTCACATGGATTGAGAACAAGCATTTACCAAGGCCAGGTCTTTGTTTTTTTTATCCCCTTCTCCCTCCCATGGGCTTTATCGTCACTGATCTAATTTGCCTTTAACTTGTGTGGTTACCATTTGCAGTTCTGCATATGCTGCAAGTCATTGATGCAAAGCAGGATCCCATGGACAGCAATGTTTCCACATCACCCAACCTAGTCGGCAAGTGTCTAAAACCTCAATCGGGAAGACGCTGTTCAATTCCTCAGGTTACATATCAGAACAAGTTGTCTCAGGATTGGGCATCACACTTTCTGGAAAGATGTGGCAGGGACATTTGTGACTAAACATAAGAAACTCTCTATCACCAAATCCTGTGACATTTTCCCTCCATCCCAACTCCACAATGTTCAGCGATCTGTCCCACTTGCTTAACCTGATCCTCTCTTTTCTCTCTCACTCCCACATTTTGTAACAGGAGCCTTTCCTCAGCTCTCTCTCTACTCTCTCATTTCCACGATCTCACAAGCCACACAATGAAAATGCAGAGACACAGACAGACAGTGTCATGAGACAGAGTTTGATGGCGTGGTTCAAGCCACGCCGAATTCCTGAAGAAGAACACCTTGCTTTGTAACCTGTGAAAGCTGTGTGGGAAAGTGTGAACTGTTCTTCATTAACATTTAGTGGTTAATTAACAAAAATATTTGCCAGTCACTTTAAGTGAACAATTTTCAATTTGTTTACTTAACTACTTAATTAACTAGCTGAAGAAGTAACACACTAATTTAAGTAAGATTACACTGGAGTGCTGTTCAAATAAATACAAAGCCCGTTCATTAACAAAAGAAAACTTTATACATAGTCAATCTCAAAAAATATGCACAAACAAAATTTTGGCTTTGGAAAACATTTTTTTTTTCCATTCTTCGTTCGATTCCGTTGCCTATAAGTTCTTGTTGATTTGGTTCCCTTTGTTAAACAGATGGAGAGGTCTATTAAGAGATATTCAAACTTTATACACCTGCCACTCTGTGTCTGCATTGTCCCAAGTCTGGAGAATTCCCTTTATTTCCCTTGAACGTTTAAACTCTGTCTTAACACTGAAACAGCTTTTTAGGAGTTCTGCAACAAGACCGCACAAGGTGCAGTTAGCAGTGTCAAATATATTTTACACTGTTTGATGGAATGTACCCTTGAAATGTGTGAGCTCATACACTTTGGAAGGGGTAATTTGACAAGGAAGTACTCAATAAATGTTCGTACTCTAGGAAGATCTATGGCAGAATGCGATCTTAGCGTATTTGATCCCAGACCTTTGAGAGCAGAAGTGTATGTTAGTGTAGGTGATGGGGGGAATGTCATATAGGAAACTTGCCTTTATCAATCAAGGCATAGATTAAAAAGCAGGAAAGTAATGTTGGTGTCGTATCGAACTTTGTTGAGGCCCCAGTTAGAATATTGTGTGCTGGGACATAGCTTTAAATTAAGGGGTGGTAGTTATAGGACGGATACCAGAGGTAGGTTCTTTACCCAGAGGGTGGTTAGGGTATGGAATGCCTTGCCTGCGGCAGTTGTAGATGCGCCAAGAGGTTAATAGATAAGTTTATGGACGAAAAGGGAATGGTTTAGTTTGGAGGGTCATGGCTTTTTCCGAATTGGTCGGCGCAACATCGAAGACCGAAGGGCCTATTCTGTGCTGTAATATTCTATGTTCTATGTTCTAGTCGCCACATTATAGGAAGGATGTCATTGTACTGAAGCGGAGTGCAGAGGAGATTCACCAAGATGTTGCTGTGGATGCCGTTATGAAAAGAGGTTTTGTAGGCTTAGGTTATTAAAGTTTTAGCAGAGAAGACTGAGGGGCGACCTGATCAAAGTGTACAAGGTTATGAGGGATATGGACAGAGTAGATAGGAAGCAAGTGTTCCCCTTATCTGAAGGGTCAGTCACAAGGAGACGTAGGTTCATGGTGAGTGCAAGGAGGTTGGGAAGGGGATATCATAAAGTATATGTATATTTTATATATATATATTTATCCAGAGACTGGTGACAGCCTGGAATGTGCTGCCTGGAATGGTGGTGGAAGCGGGTTGCCACATCATTAAAAAGGTATCCGGATGAGCACTTGCCACATCATTGACATTCAGGTCTATGGGCCAAGTGCTGGCTGATGGATTCAGATGGAATTTCAGGCATTTCTAGTGTACCATTTCAGACTTGCTGGGCAAAAAAATCCACCTTAGGGACATAGATAAGCTGCAGAGCTGGGCTGAGAAGTGGCAAATGGACTTTACTGTGGAAAAGTGTGAGGTGATTCACTTTGGAAAGAGTAACAACATTATAGAATTTAGGGGTAATGGAAGGACTCTTGATAGTATCGATGAGCAGAGAGATCTCGGTGTATGTGTGCATAGCTCCCTGAAAGTTGGCATCCAGGTTGATAAGGTTGTTAAGAATGTGTATGGTGTGTTAGCTTTTATTGTTAGAGCGATTGAATTTTGGAGCCATGAGATCATGTTGCAACTGTACATGTGCAGCGGCACATGGAGTATTGCACATAGTTCTGGTCGCTGCATTGTAAGGAAGATGTGGAAGCATTGGAAAGGGTGCAGAGGAGGTTCACCAGGATGTTGCCTGGTTTGGTGGGAAGGTCTTAAGAGGAAAGGCCGAAGGACTTGAGGTTGTTTTCTTTAGAGAGAAGAAAGTTAAGAGGTGACCTAATTGAGGTTACAAGATGATCAGAGGGTTAGATAGGGTGGACAGTGAGAGCCTTTTTCCTCAGATAATGATGCCTAACATGAGGGGACATAATTTAAACTGTGAGGTGATAAATATAGGATCGATGTCAGAGTTAGATTCTTTACTCAGAGGGTAGTAAGGGTGTAGAATGCCCTGCCTGCAGCAGCTGTGAACTCGCCAACTTTAAGGGTATTTAAATGGTCAGTGGATAGGAATATAGATAATATCGGAATAGCTTAGATTAGAGGGTCATTAGATTCGTTCCACTAGTAGGCACAATATTAAGGGCCGAAGGGCCTATATTGTGCTGTCTCGTTCTATGTTTTATGTCTCAATCTGTACCTCTCACTCTTTATTATCCTCATTCTTTCTCACTCTTTCCTTCCCTCCATTTCTCCCAATCAATCAGAAACATTGAAATGGAGAAAGAGATCCACAAAGAGAATCTCCTAAACCTGAATTAAAATGCCAGCCCTGGTCCCCACTGCCCACCTTCTGTTCCCTCTTAGTCTCTGGAAGCTGCTCAACTCTCTGTTTCAGTTTGAGAAGGGCTGTGATTGCTTCATTACATTTTTTAAATCCTCCCAGAATTTCTGACAGTGTTTGAGTGGAGCAGCAGCTAGTCACTACACACCGGAGATCTCTACAGCCTGTCTCTCTTTCTCAAATGCTCTCCCTCCATCACTTGCTTTGACTTTCCGCTCCCCTCAGCTTTCCTCTGTCACCTCTTTTCTTTTCCTGCTCCTGCCACTATTGCTCTCACTCATTGCAATTCTTATGTAGGTCCAGGTATTTGCAACCACACCAACAAGTAACAAGGGTGGCATATCTTGTGAGGATATGTTGAGAGAGCTCGATCTTTTCTCCTTGGAGAGACTAAGGATGAGAGGTGACCTGATAGAGGTGTATAAGATGATGAGAGGTATTGATCAAGTGGACTCTCAGAGGCTTTTCCCCAGGGCTGAAATGGCTGCCGCAAGAGGTCACAGATTTAAGGTGCTAGGGAGTAGGTACACAGATGTCAGAAGTAAGTTTTTCACTCAGAGGGTGGTGAGTGAGTGGAATTGAATGCCGTCGATAGTAACAGAATTCTGGATAAGTTTATGGGACTTAATAGGATTGATGGTTATCGGTAAATCTAGAAGGCAGAGATATGCTCAGTGCAACTTGTAGGCCAAAGGGCCTGTTTGTGCTGTTGTTTTTCTATGATTCTATGGTTCTAACCTCTTACTGGAGTAAGGGGTGAGAATCATAGATTCTAGAATCATAGAATTTAGAGTCATAGAAAAAATCCCTCCTTCTCCCTTCCCGGCCCCTGTCCTCTCTGGAGATTGTCACAGTGCTGTGCATGGGATCATGCTGTGCTTAAAATCCCACAAAGAAAGCTGGAAAGGGAAATGGAGAGATTCTGGAGGGAGGTGAATAGAAATAGGGAGAAAACAAGATGTAGAGAGCAATACTGGTGTGAGATAGAGAGATACGGGGAGAAACAGGATGAAAAAAGAAAAAAAATGGAGAACCATAGGGAGATATGGGGTAAAGCTATAATGATGAAGAATTGAAATGCACTGGATGGGAGAGAAATCCAAATAGAGGGGGAAAAAGCTAATCCGAGAGAAGAGGAGTTTAGCAAGAGATAGAAAGAGAAGAAAGGGAAAAGGCATACAGAGAGAAGGGAGAAAGGGAAAAAGAAAAGATGCACAGATGATGTAATCAGGAAATTATAAATAGAAAAGCTGCGGGAGAAAATGAGAATAGGAAGAAATTTATATAGAAAAAAAAGTCCTGAATTAACAACCAACTCCATCAGCTGTCCAGTCCAGAGGAGTGCTCAAGCCGGGGTGGGTCCAGAAGAGTGCTCAACTTGGGATGGGCTCTGATAATTGGGTGCAGAAAGCAATTACAGTTTCTATTCTGTTATATCTCTGTCCATTTTGGGTCTAATTAGGAACTTGTCCAGCTTGAACTAATCCTGTAAAACAGATTAGTTGAGGAATCCAATCTCTCTGAAATATTTGAAAGATCAGAATTTGTAGATTTGCTCTGTTAAAGTAAGAGGTGTGTAATTCAGAGGTGTTTGTCCCCCAGACCCCATTTTGCCATCAGTTTTTCATTGGCCACTTTCCAATCTGCTATGTTAATCTCTAATGCAATTTCTCCAACAACTCTGCCACCTTAGGAACCCTTGTCCATTGGAATTGATGCTGAAATCCTCTCTTTAGTGTCTGTTCAGGCATGGAGAATGTTTGCTCACTAATTTTCCACCTCATCTCTTTTTCTCATACAGTTAATTTACTAGGAATTGTGATTCTGAGTCTGGGAAAGTGTGGCCTCTCCACCTGCACCACTCGCTACCTGGTGGCCATGGCAGCAGCGGATCTACTGTTCATCATCATTAGCCTCATTCTTGGCTACATAAATGGTTGTTATTTCCCTCTGAATTTCCTGTCTCTCACCTCGGTATGTCGCATTAAAGATATCCTGACTTTTACAGCCAGAGACTGTTCTGTTTGGTTCACCGTAACTTTCTCCTTTGATCGATTTGTGGCCATTCGCTGCCAGAAACTGAAAACTAAATATTGCACTGGGAAAACTGCAGCTGTGGTTCTGGCAACAACTGGCATCCTGCTCTGTGTGAAAAATATCCCCATGTACTTTACAGTTGAACCTGGAAGGATAATTGACAATGTCCAGTGGTTCTGTCAGACAAAGGCCAACTTTTGGACTGATCCTGGATGGGTTGGATTTTCCTGGTTTGAACAGGTTTTAACCCCATTGCTCCCATTTGGTTTAATCCTGTTGATTAACGCTTTGACGGTCAGATACATTTTGGTGACCAGTCGAGTCCGGAAGGGGCTGAGGGCTCGCAGTCAGGGAGAGAATTGCAGAGACCCTGAAATGGAAAGCAGAAGGAAGTCAATGATTTTACTCTTCAGCATATCCGGAGCTTTCATTCTCCTCTGAGCGGTGTCTGTTTTTTTTTTATCTATTCGACAGTGAAAGGATTAGTTTCTGTCACTCTTCCTGAATTCACATTTCAACAAATCGTGTTGATGCTGCGGAATTTAAATTGCTGCGCAAACACATTTATTTACGCGGTGACTCAATCCAAATTCAGGGAGCAGATCAGAATTGTGCTGAAATACCCAGTTACATCAATTGTTCAATTAATGAAGAAACAAAACTGACTGACAGCCAATCACAGACTGGGATCACCAACTGACCACCTCAGCCAAACAGAGACCAAGATCACTAATTGACAGCCTCAGCCAATCAAAGACTGGATTGCTAACTGACTGCTTCAGCCAATCAGAAACTATATTGCTGGCTGACTCCCTCAGCCAATTAGAGATTGGATTGCTCAGAGACTTCCCCAGCCAATCAGAGACCAATATCAACAACTAAGCAACAATGCCAATCAGCCACCAGATTGCTAACTGACTGCCTCAGCCAATCAGAAGCCAGACTGACTACTGCCCGAATCAGCCAATCAGAAATGCCGCTCTCTTCCTGACAGCCAATGACTGATTTTGGCACTTTAATGACAGTGGATGAACCAATCAGAGACTGGGTTTTATGGCTGATAGTTGTGTCTGTCAATCAGGCATCGGCAGTAACAACCTGCCCCCTAGAATAAATCTGGGAACTCAACTTGCTGAGTGACAGACACTTCAACTAGTCAGGAAGCTTGTGTGTGTGTGTGTCTGTGTCTGTGTGTGTGTGAGAGAGAGAGATAGATAAACACACACACACACACACAGAATGGGACACAGAGAGGGAGGCAGGCACAGAAAGGCAGATAGAGAGTGAGCGAGCAAGGGAGACTAAAAGAGAGTGCAAGAGTGAGTGTGTGACACAGAGAGGGGGGCAAGAAAGAGAGAGAGAGCGAGAGCAAGTGTGAGAACGAAAGTGCGAGAGAGAGTGAGAGCAAGAAAATGACAGAGAGAGAGGCAAAAACAGTTAAAATCCATATCTACCCCTGCCAGAAGTCTGAACTTCTAAAACTGAATTATAAAGAACTATATGCATTTTATTTAATAATTTAAAGCATTTAGATAGTTACATAGGTAAGATGCATATAGAAGGATATGGACCAAATGCGGACAATTGGGATTAGCTTAGTGATTTAAAAAAAAACGCATTGCAAGTTGGGCAGAAGAGCCTGTTTCCTTGCTGTAAACCCTTGATGACTCTATGATTAACTTTCATAGATACACGTTTTGAAATAGCTCATCACTGAGCAGTACAGATACCGCTGTGTGCAAATATGCTATTTAAGTGCAATTTATCAAAGAACATTTTATAACATAACTGCATGTCTTTACAACATCTACTCTAGACCATTACCACAGAGGAAATATTTATAATTTGATTTTTTTTAATTTTGAATCATGTAAATGCAAATGAAAAATTTAAACAGAAGACTATTGTTTGTGAATGTCACCAATATGCCATTTTGTCACAGGTCAAACAATGAGGTGGATTGATTTGATTTATTGTCATGGATTAGTATACAGTGAAAATCATTGTTTCCAGTACATCTTACCCAAAACATCCCATTCATAAAAAAGGAAAGTAGAGGGTGCAGTATGTAGTGTTACAGTCATAGCTGGGAGTAGAGAAAGACCAATTTAATATGAGGTAGGTCCATTCAAAAGTCTGATGGTAGCAGGATAGAAACTGTATTTGAGTTGCTTGGTGTGTGTCCTCAGACTTTTCTATCTCTTTCCCGATAGAATAAGATAGACTGTGCATTGCGTTCTTGATTATGTTCGGTGTTTTTTCAGAGGCGGTGGGAATTGTAGACACTTAATGGTTGGGAGGCTGTATGATGGACTGGGGTTCGTTCATGACCCTCCCTTCATGGGGATTAGCAGGGTAAAGGGGTGTCAGGGATAGAGCTTGGTTGGGTTGCCGTTGATGCAAGCTCATGGACTGAATGGCCACCTTCTGCACTGTAGGGATCCTATGAGTCTATGATTGTATGATTTTGAATGAATGGATCAACCCGGGGTAATAATTACAAACCATGAAAGCATTCTTGCTCAATGAAGTATCTAGATTGATGGTAATAATAACATGAGTGCTCTGACCAAATCAATTATTGAGACAAATGATGATTTCAAATTGATTCTTTTCAAATAATATTAAAGCAAATCTGTGTCGCTGACAGCAGAAGGCTCGCAACTGAATTATGGGTAATATTTTGTTGGCTTATCATCCATGGACACAGAACAACTTGTTGATTCTTTTAGATCGAGGCTTCAGATTAGTGCTGTGCAATTAGAAAATAATCTTTGTAAATCTTTGTAATCCTACCCTGTTTCACTGCTTGTGAATGTATCAGAGAAATATCTAGGAAAGGTTAAATTACATATCAGTTTAAAGTTTATTTATTACTGTCACAACCAGCATAGGCGGCACAGTGGCAGAGTGGTTAGTACAGCTGTCTCACAGCTCCAGGGACCCGGATCAATTCCAGCCTTGGGTCACTATCTGTGTAGAGACTGCACGTTCTCCCGGTATCTGCGTGGATTTCCGCCAGCTGCTCCGGTTTCCTCCCACACTCTAAAGATGTGCAGGTTAGGTGGATTGACCATGCTAAATGGCCCCTTAGTGTCCAAATATATTTAGATGAGGAGGATTGGTCCTGCTGAATCCCCCCTGAATTGGTCTCCAGAGATGTGCACTTTAGAAGGATTGGCCAAGCTAAATGATCCCTTCGTATCAGGGCTTCAGCAGGAGAAATGCAGAGGTTTTAGAGATCTGGTTTGGATGGCACTGTTGTTAGTACAGGCTCAAAGGGCTGAATGGCCTCCTCAAGAACAGCACAGCACAACACAGGAAACAGCCGTACAAGTTGTTCTTTTTTTTTTATTACGCTCAGTCTCTCTCTGTATCAGACAGAAGTCTGGATTGCGGAATTGAATTACTTAGAATGGGTCTAAACCCTGAAATTCCCTCTCTAACGCATTATGGATCAACCCACAGCACAGGGACTGCAGCGATTCAAGAAATCAGCTCACCACCAACTTCTCAAGGCACAATTAGAAATAGACAATAAATGCTGGCCTAGCCAGCCGTACCCATGTCCCACAAATAGAACACCGAACAGAGGAAACTACAGCACAAACAAGCTGTTCGGCCCACAAGTTGCGCTGATCATATCCTTACCTACTAGGGCAATCTATAGTCCTCATCCCACGTACAATGAATAAAAAAAAACTGCACTGCAGATTTCCATGAATCTGTGCTTAATTCAACATTGAGATTAAAACTCCAGTTCTTGACTGAAGAGACATTAAGGGCATTTGAAGTAAATTGAAGTGTATTTATTAGCGTCACAAGAGGCTGACATTAACTGCAATGAAGTTTCTGTGAAAATCTCCTAGTTGACACCCTCGGTTCCTGTTCGGGTACACAGAGGGAGAATTTAGCATGGCCAATGCATCTAACCAGCACATCTTTGAGATGTAGGAGGAAAGTGAAGTGCTGGACTTGGCTGAAATTTTGCTGAAATCAGATCATAGATTAAAATTCAAAAAATATAAGAGGAAGTAACATTGAAAAGGGGTCTGCTAAAGAACAGGGAGACACGATTAATGACATAGTTATTACAAAAAACTAACAACAAAATTCAGGTAGAATTGTTTGCCATTTCCTGTGCTGTTCACACTCAAAGGATGTCACTTAAACATAAATAAAATAGTTCAGATTTCCCATGTCCAGGCATTTCCTTCCTTCCAAGTGTTGGAGCAAAATGATAAGTAATCTGAAATCAAACAACTATGAATAAGAAAGTTGTGTGTGTTGGAAGATGTGCCAGTTTACAGATCACAACAGTTTATAAAGATTGTAAAATGCGATGGAAGTTATTTAATTCCATTTGGACAGATAACATTAACACAAGTCTGTTTATTCACAAATTATGTATATGGATATGGTAATAGCTTTAAATTATATTATTTTTCATTATATATGCTTGTTCTACCAAACAGAATAAAGAAACATATTAATGCATAAATACAAATCCCTTTACTGTATCATTTTTAATTGAAAGTTAATTTATTAATGTTACAAGAAGGCTTACATTAAAACTGTAATTAAGTTACTGTGAAAATCCCTAATTATCACATTCTGGCCCATATTCGGGTACACAGATGGAGAATTTAGCACAGCCAATGCAATTAACCAGCACGTGTTTTGAACTATGATTTGAATTATTATTTTCACGTATTTGTTTACAGTGAAAATTATTGTTTCTTGTGCACTGTACAACAAAACATACTGTTCACAGGGAAGGAAACGAGAGGGTGCAGAATGTAATGTCACATTCATAGCTATGGTGTAGAGAAAATCAACTTAGTAAGAGGTAGTTCCATTCAAACGTATGATAGTAGCAGGGAAAAAGCTGTTCTTCAGTCTGTTGGTATGTGACCTCAGACATTTGTAACTTTTTCCTGACGGAAGAAGGTGGAGGAGAATAGTGCTGGGTAAGCAGGGGCCTTGATTATGCTAGCTATTTTGCCGAGGCTGTGGGAAGTGTAGATAGTGTCAATGAATGGAAGACTGGTTTGTGTGATGGATTGGGCTTTGTTCACAATGCTTTGTAGTTTCTTGCAGTCTGTGACAGAGCAAGATCCCGTGATACAATCAGAAAGAATGTTTTCTTATAAAAATTGATGAGAATCATAAAGGACATGGCAAATTCCCTTAGCCATCTGAGAAAGTGAAGACATCAGGGCTTTCTTAACTACTGAATTGGCAAAGAGGGACCAGGATAGATTGTTGGTGATCTGGACACTTAGAAACCTGAAGCTTTTAATATTTCCCTTCATTCCCATTGATGTCGACAGGGGCATGTTCTCCTTTACGCTTTCTGTAGTCGATGACTATCTCCTTCGTTTTGTTGACATTCGGCTTACCAGATTCTCTACTCATGTCGGTACCCTGCCTCATCACTTTTGAGATCCTGCAGTGGTATCATAAGCACATCTGAAAACCAAGTTGCAGGGAAACTTAGCCACAAAGACTAAGGAGTATATGGACTATAAGGAGTATATACTCCTCACAAAGTATGAGGAGTATAATAGGGGGCTGAGGGCACAGCCTTATGGGGCACCAGTGTTGAGGATGATTTTGGAGGAAGTATTGTCACCTATCCTTATTGATTGCAGTCTGTGAGTTCAGAAGTCTAAGATTCCAGTTGCAGAGGGAGGAGCCATACCCCAGGATATGGAACTTGGAGATAATATATTATTAATATATAAATATAAATTCCTTTGCTCTACCAGATCACCATTCATTGATTCTTAAATGAGTGTTAAAATTGCAAGGTGGAGAATCAAAGTTGTCGATTAAATTAAATTCTGATTGTTTTGTGAATGTGATTTTGGAGAGCAAATACTTGAACTATACTGATAGAATCATTGAATCCTAAGTGCAGATGGATACCATTTGGTCTATCGAGTCTACAATGACCACAATCTCACCTAGGATCTATCTCCATAATCCCATGCATTTACCCAAGCCAGTTCCCCTGATGCTAAGGGGCAATTTAGCATGTCCAATCCAACCAACTTGAGATCATAATTCTATCTCTTTCACGATAGCGATGGAAAGAGATAGGATCAGACAGGCTAGGAAGGTGTATGTCTGGAGTAAGGAGAAATATGAAAACATTAGGCAGGTAATTGGACGCATAAACTGGAAGAAGGTGTTCTTGGGGAAGAGTACAGAAGGAAAGTAGGGGTTTTTCAAAGAATGTTTGTCTGGGGCACTGCAAGACAACATTCCAAGGAGCCAAGGAGGTTCTGGTAAGACGCGAGAACCGTGGTGCCCGAAGGTAGTGGTGAACCTAGTTAGGAAGAAAAAAAAGGTATATAAAAGGTTCAGAGAGTTAGGGGATGTTAGGGATCTAGAGGAGTGTAAGATGTGTAGAAGGAAACTTATTAGGGAAATTAGGAGAGCCAGAAGGGGTCATGAGAAGGTCATGGCTGGTAAGATTAAGGAGAATCCCAAGCCTTCTACAAATATGTGAAAAGTAAAAGGATGAGAAGAGACGGGATAGGGCCTATAAAAGGTGAAGGGGGAAAAGTCTGTGTGAATCCGGAAGAAATGGCAGAGGTGCTTAACGAGTATTTTGCCTCGGTATTCACAGTGGAAACTGAACTGGGAGATTGCACTGCAGGTTTGCAGCATATGGAAAAGATTGAGTATGTGGATGTTAGGAAAGAGGATGTGTGAGACCTGTTAAATTCTATCAAGATAGACAAGTCGCCGGGACCGGATGGGATGTACCCCAGTTTAATGTGGGAGGTGAGGGAAGTGGTTGTAGAGGCCCTGGCAATGATCTTTGCATCATCCATGGAAACGGGAGAGGTTCCGGAGGATTGGAGGATTGCGGATGTGATTCCTATCTTTAAGAAAGGGAACAGGGATAGCCCAGGAAATTACCGACCGGTGAGTTTGACTTCAGTGGTTGGTAAGCTGATGGAGAGGCTTCTGAGGGATAAGGTTTCTGGCGAAGGTGAGAGGGCATGGGATCCAAGGGGCTTTGGCCTTGTGGATCCAGAGCTGGCTTGCCGGCAGAAGGCAGAGAGTGGTTGTGGTTCAGTCTTGTTCTGCATGGAGGTTGGTAATCAGTGGAGTGCCCCAGGGATCTATTCTAGGACCTCAGCTGTTTGTCTATTTCATAAATGACCTGGATGAGGAAGTGGAGGGATGGTTAGTAAGTTCGCCGACGTTACAAAGGTCGGTGGTGTTGTGGATGGTCTGGAGAGATGCCAAAAGTTGCAGCGGGACATAGACAGGATGCAAGATGCAGGAGAAGTGGCAGATGGACTTCAATGCTGATAAATGTGCAGTGGTCCATTTTGGCAGGAATAATGGGTTGAAGGAGTACAATATAAGGGGTAGGAGTCTTAGCTGTGTTATAGAGCAGAAGAATCTCGGGGTCCATAGGACTCTTAAATCAACCTAGCAGGTGGAGGAAGTGGTCAAGAAGGCCTACGGTGTACTGGCCTTCATTAATCGAGGAATAGAGTTCAGGAGTCAGGAGGTAATGATGCAGCTCTATGACAGACTCTTGACAGACCCTAGTTGGAGTATTGTGTGCAGTTCTGGTCGCCTCATTATAGGAAGGATGTAGAGGCTATTGAGAAAGTTCAGAGGAGATTTACAAGGATGCTGTCTGGATTGGGAGACAGACCTTATGAAGATAGGTTGTGGGAGCTGGGACTCTTCTCACTGGAAAGACATAGGTTGAGAGGCGACCTGATAGAGGTTTACAAAATGTTGAGAGGAATAGATAGGGTGGACTCTCAGAGACTATTTCCCCGAGCTGAAATGGTCACTGCGAGAGGACACAGATTTAAGATGGAGTGCCCGAGACAAACATTCCTTGAAAAACCACCCCTTTCCTTCTGTACTCTTCCTCAAGAACACCTCCTTTCAGTTTATGCGTCCAATTACCTGCCTAATGTTTTCATATTTCCCCTTATTCCAGACATACATCTTCCTAGCCTCCCTGATCCTATCCCTTTCCATCGCTTTCATTCCCAAGATGCTCACCTACCGTGAGATCCGACACCTGCCCTGGCTCATTAGCAAGCACCAGGTCAAGTACAGACTCTCCTCTTGTAGGCTTTTCCACGTACTGTGTCAGGAAACCTTCCTGAACACACCTAACAAACTCCACACCATCCAAACCCCTTACCCTTGGGATATTCCAGTCGATGTTTGGGAAATTGAAATCTCCCATCACGACAACTCTGTTATTTCTACATCTGTCTTGGATCTGTTTCCCTATCTGCCGCTGTTGGGCGGCCTATAGAATATGCCCAGCAAAGTTATCGAGCCTTTGCTGTTCCTAACGTCCACCCTCAGAGACAACTTTACTGTCTAAAGATGTGCATGTTAGGTGGATTTGCCATGCCATATTGCTCATTAGTGTCCAAAGATTAGGTGGATTGCTCGTGCTGAATCGTGCCTTAGTGCATAGGTTAGTTGATTAATGATTCTAAATTGCCCCTAGTGTTCAAAGCTGTGTAGATTAGGTGGATTGGCCATGTTAAATCAACCTCTTTGTGTATTTGCAAAGACGTGTAGATTAGGTGATTCGCCATGTTAAATTGCCCTTTTATATCCAAAGGTGTGCAATTTCGATAGACTGGCTGTGCTAAATTGCCCCTTAGTGTCCAAAGATATATTGGTAGGTGGATTGGACATTGTAAATTGCCCTTTATGTCCATGGATGCATAAGTTAGGTGATTGTGCATTCTCAACTAGCTGTTAGTGTCCAACAATGTGCAGTTTAGGTGATTGTCCATGTTAAATTGTTCCTTAAGGAACAATTAAGGATTTCCAGAGTCCTCTCCCTATATGAGGTTGTAGGGTTAGGACCAAGGTGGGATTGTTATTGTCGATTCAAACTCGATGGGCTGAATGGCCTCCTTCTGTACAAAGGGTCATGAACAAGACCTCGTCCATCACTGAAACTGATCTCCCATTCAATGATTCCGTCTGCAATTCCCGCTGCCTTGGGGAATACAGACAGCATAATTAAGGAGCACATGTACCCTGGACATTCTGTAGACATTTTCTACAGAAAATGCAGATGTGTGGAATAGAGGGTGATTTAGCTAATTGGATTAGAAATTGGCTGGCAGATAGAAGACAGAGGGTGGTGGTTGATGGGAGATATTCATCGTGGAGTTCGGTGACGAGTGGTGTGCCTCGGGGGTCTGTTTTGGGGCCCCTGCTGTTTGTAATTTTTATAAATGATCTGGATGAGGGTATTGAGGGATGGATCAGTAAATTTGCAGATGATACTAAAGTTGGTGTGTGGTAGATAGTGAAGAGGGGTGTTTTAGTTTACAGAGTGACTTGGACAAGTTGCAGAGCTGGGCCGAGAGGTGGCAAATGGAGTTTAATGTGGAAAGTGTGAGGTAATGCACTATGGCAGAAATAATAAATGTGTAGAGTATAGGGCAAATGGTAGGATTCTTAGTAGTCTAGATGAACAGAGGGATCTTGGTGTGTATGTGTATAGATCCCTGAAAGTAGGCAGTCAAGTCGAGAAGGTTGTTAAGAAGGCATATGGAGTCTTAGCTTTTATTGGTAGGGGGATTGAATTTCGGAGCCGCAACGTCATGTTGCAAATGTACAAAACTCTAGTGCGGCCGCACTTGGAGTATTGGGTGCAGTTCTGGTCCCCACATTATAAGAAAGATGTGGAGGCATTGGATAGGGTACAGAGGAGGTTTACCAGGATGTTGCCTGGTATGGAGGGCAGGTCTTATGAAGAGAGGCTGAGGGATTTGAGGTTGTTTTTCGTTAGAAAGGAGGCGGCTAAGAGGGGACCTAATCGAAACATATAAGATGATTAGAGGTTTAGATAGGGTGGACAGTGATAGCCTTTTTCCTAGGATGGAGAAAGCTAGCACGAGGGGCACAACTTTAAATTAAGGGGTATGAGTTATAGGACGGATATCAGAGGTAGGTTCTTTACTCAAAGAGTGATTAGGGAGTGGAATGCCCTGCCTGCAGCTGTTGTAGATGCGCCAAGTTTGGTGGCTTTTAAGAGGTTAGTTGATAAGTATATGGATGAGAAGGGAATGGTTTAGTTAGGAGGGGCATTGCTTGTTATTTTGGTCGGCACAACATCGAAGGCCGAAGGGCCTGTTCTGTGCTGTATTGTTCTATGTTCTATGTTCTATGTTCTTCCATCAGAATAAAAAAAGATGCAAAATTCTGTGGTCACGCACCAACCAATGTGCTGTAGGGATTCTATATTAAACTGATCTTTCTTTACAACTGAGCTATGACAGTAACAGTATATTCTCCTTTCTATCTACCCTATGAAGACTATGCTTTGCCTGTATAGCATGAAAAAAAAACACTTTTCACTGTGACCTGATACACGTGACAATAACAAATCAAATCAGATCAAACCCTTTGAGAATCTTACATATTTCAATGGAATTGTCCTTGTCACTTTTTAATTAGAGCAGCATTTATTCACCCTCTGATCAAGGGAGAAGTTTAACTTCAGTGTAGCCAATTTCACAACATATGACTGTATACCCCCAGTGAAGGATATATGTCCTAAGGCATGAAGGCTAATACTGAACACAATATTTTGGTTTGTTTTATGTTAGTTACAGCCATTGAAATGACCAAATTAATCCAGGGCTTGTTGCTGAACATGATATAATTTCATCAAAGTCCTCTATGAAACTGGGAATGTGATCCTTCTTGCGTACCTGGAGGATTGCAACCAACTTCCTTTAATCTTAAACATTTACAAGGTTGACACCTTTTTTTTGATGAACCCAGGTCAAGAATGTTTCTAAGGGGACAATTTCACTGTTTATTTTCACAGTGCTGGGCAGACTTGAAACTAGATCCTTCTTTTGGCAGTGCTTTCAGTGTCCAGTAAGTATCTTGCCTGTACAATTCTGAGGCCGTCCATTGCTCGGTGCATAATCCAGTGGGTGGGATTTGAGTTGCCTGAAAGCTTGCAGAGGGAGGCAGCGTGCATGTGCAGACCTCCGAATCTGGGGGTACATATTGGCAGTAGAGGAGGGAGTTGTGGGGGGGCGTGCGTGGAGGGGGCAACTAATGGAAAATAAACAGCTGCACGGCCCCTGCAATTGTCAGGGCCCGAAATATAGCACCCCTGCCAACACCCCCTGCTGTCTGGGCCAATCCCAATGATCATGGCCCTGCTGCATTCCCTCCACCGATCACTGCAGGTGGTAACGGGTTCCCTCTCTTTCCCTCCACCCACATCCCTCTCCACACTCTCACAATCACTACAGAGTGATAATGAGGTCTCCTCACTCTCCCTCTGCCCAACCATCACAGCAGATTGGCAATGGGTCCCCCTCTCCCTCTCTCCCCTCCAACAATCATTGCAGTGTGCAGGGGACCCCATCTCCTTCACTCTCCTCCCCTCTGATCACTGCAAAGAGACAGTGCCCATCTTTCCTTCCCTCGTATATCGACGGATATCAGAGGTAGGTTCTTTACTCAAAGAGTGATTAGGGAGTGGAATGCCCTGCCTGCAGCTGTTGTAGATGCGCCAAGGTTGGTGGCGTTTAAGAGGTTAATTGATAAGTATATGGAAGAGAAGGGAATGGTTTAGGTTGGAGGGGCATTGCTTTTTATTTTGGTCGGCACAACATCGAAGGCCGAAGGGCCTGTTCTGTGCTGTATTGTTCTATGTTCTATGTTCTATGTTCGTCCACCCACACTGTTCCTTTCAGAGTGGCCTCCCTCTCCCTCCCTCTCCCAACAGATTACTGCAGATTAGCAGTGGTGCCTCTCCCCGTTGCCCCCCGCACATCACTGCAAAGCCGGTCCCCTCCCACTTCCTCCGCGCTAACCTTCCCACCGATCACTGCAGAATGTCAGAGGCCATTCCCCCCCACCCCACCAATTATTGAGCACGTCAGAGTGACAGCATTCCCCCATCTCTCTCCCCCGACTGATTGCAAAGTGGCAGCACACTGAAGATTAGAAGCTGACCCACTCTATCAATGAGTCTCTCCCCTACATGAACAACCGCTCCCCCAGCATTAACCCATTCCCTATTATTCCCAAGCAGAACGTTTTCTGCCTTCATTAACAGCTTCCCTCTTGTCCGGCCTCCTTTTAGCTTCTCCCCCCCACTCTCCCCCGCATGGATATTGCCCAAATATTAAGGTGGCACTGCCAGTCGGGCCCTGCCCTAGAGGCAACAACCATATCCTTGACCTCTCTAGGGGGCCTCAATGACTCTGCAAACAGGCGCAAAGTGATGGTAACATCACTCATTCAATATCTCTCTGATTCACTCTCTCTCAGTATCTCTCTCTCTCTGTGTCACTCTATGACTACATCTCTCTGTCTCTCTCAATGCTTCTCTCTCTCTCTGTCTCTCTCTTTCTCTCTTTCCCTTTCATGCATAGTTTCACCCTCTGTCCTCTTTCACTGTCACTATCGTGACATTCTCACAAAGTCCCCTCTCATTTACTTTCGTGCTCTTTCTATATTTCTCTTTCTCAATCAGCTTGCTCTACCGCACGTATCTCTCTTTCTCAGGCTGTTATTTTGGCTTTGTTTTTTTTCATTCTTTAACTCTCTGTGTCTCCTCTTTCTGTCTTTTCTCTCTCTCTCTCAATGCTTCTCTCTCTCTCTCTCTGTGTCTGTCTCTCTCTCTTTCCCTTAAACACATTGTCTCACTCAATGACCTCTTTCTCTGTCTTTCTTCGTCACTATCTCTCATTCTCTTCTGCGCTCTTTCTATCTTTCTCTTTCTCAATCAGTTTGTTCCACCCCACGTATCTCTCTTTCTCAGGCTGTTACTTTGGCTTTTTTTTTTCATTCTTTAACTCTCTCTGTCTCCTCTTTCTGTCTGCTCTCTCTGTCTCCTCTTTCTCTGTCTCCTCTCTCTCCATCTTCCCTCTGGTCTCCTCTCCCCCTCTCTCACACTCTCAATCTCTGTCCCCCAACCACCTCTCTCTCTCTGTCTGTCTTTGCTGTCTTTCTCTCTTCTCTGTCTCCTCTTATTTTGCCTCCTCTCTCTTTGTTTCCTATTTGTTTCCTCTCTCTCTGCCCTTTTTCTGTCTCCTCTCTCTCTGTCTCCTTTCACTCTGTCTCCTCTGTCTCTGTCTTTTTTTTGTCCTCTCTGTGTCTTCTCTCTCTGCCTTTTCTCTCTCTCCATCTCCTGTTTTTCTGTTTCTTTGTATCTTCTGTCTCTATCTCCTCTCTCCTCTCTGTCTCATCTTTTGGTCTTCTCTCTCTCTCTCTCTCTTTCTCTCTCTCTCTTTGTGCCTCATCTCTCTCTCTTTGTCTCCTTTCTGTCTCTCTTTGTCTCTGCTTTCTGTCTTCCTCCTCCCTTGCTTTCACTGTCTCTCTTGCTCTCTGTCTCAGTTGCTCTCATTCTTAGTTTCATTATCTCTATCTGTCTCCCATTGATTGCGCCTCTGCCATCTTTCCATTTTCATAATTCCGGTCAGGAATTCCAAATTGTTTCATGAAGTCTGCATGGATGATACATTTGGCTTTGGGAAGCATGAGATGCTTCCCTTCAGCTATGACTCAACTGACTCACGAAGGAGCTGTTATCATACAAAGTTTATTTAAAATACAGTTAACACATATAAAAACGAAAAAAAAAACAATAATGTTTACCAATTACAATCAAGAAAAAAGTGCAATATTGTATGAACTTTAAGATCTAAACGGCATTTGAACAAAACAAATCCCAGAAACCAAACACTTTCCGCAGGTTTAGTGCAGGAAAGACTAATGTTCTCATCATATTGGAATTTTCACCTTTGATTTATTGTTGCAGTTCTATAGAGGCTCACACAAATTTGGAGTCAGAAGATCTTCACAATCACAGAGCCTCTTGTCAAATGAACCATCAGGAACAGATTTTGTTCTCCAGTATGGCCAGGCAACTTATTTCTGTCCAACAGCAGCATTTCCAGAAACCAGGGAGATGGAGGGAGAGAGGGAGGGGAGCTGGGAGGCAGAGAGACAGGGAGAGAGAGAGAGAGAGAGAGAGAGAAAGGGAGAGAGAGAGAGGGAGAGAGAGAGAGAGAAAGAACACTACTTTCCAGGTTTACATCCACCTCCTTCAGAATGATCACTGACATTAATCCTTACATGCTTCCTGGGAGTAACCTCCTGACTTTGTCTATCAAGCTTCCCTCTCACAATTCGAGGTCAAAAAGATCACGCAGTGAAATAAAACAATGCCCCATTTAAGCCATTGATGTAGCAATCAAAATCGATGGCCAACAACACTGAGAGACAGGAAAAAACAAACGGTTAAGATATGGTCATCAGTAGAATCTTAATTCCAGAATTACTTAAATTGCATTCAAATTCCACCATCTGCCATGGTGGGAATTGAACCAGGGTCCCCAGAAGTGACATTGTCTTCTTACTGATAGCCCCACACTTGACCTTTGGATATTGTCTTCTGGTTTTCTGTCAGATCAGGGTGAGCATTTGGCATGATGTTAATGATGGCTCTGCCAGTGGGAGGTTAATATTATCGGGGATAGAATGTCTGTCCTTTCAGTGTTCGAGAAGAATGAGGGAAAATGGTATGGCCAATGGAAGGATTGCTTAAAATTTTAAAGTTTTTTGATTAATATCACAAGTAGGTTTACATTGACACTGCAATGAAGTTAGTGTAAAAACCCAATTGTGGCCATACTCTTGTGTCTGTTCAGGTACACTGAGGGAGAATTTAGCATCTAATTCATCTAACTGGCAATAATTTTGGACAGTGGGAGGAAACAGGAGCAGCTGTAGAAAATTCATGCAGACATGGGAGAATATGTAGATTCCATAATCCAAGCTGGAAACAGAAAATGGGTTCAAGACACTGTGAGACAACAGTGCCAACCACTGTGCCACCGTGCTGCCCCTATTTTACCATAGGGATATATTTCTCAATTGGTGTCTCTTTTTTTAATTCCGGAATCTCTTTGGTGATTCAATTCCTCTCATGACTCAATTACTTAAAGAACTAAGAAAAATATCTAAATGTAGAGGTAACCAAAACATTAAATATAAAGGTATAAAATAAATGTCAGCTTATTCTTCACTTGCTGTCTGAAGTGTGAAAAAGGAAGAATTCATAAGCACTTAGTGTTTTAGCTCCCACCATGGTTTAATGAAAGAAAGAATTGGAATGAAGAGAGACTTCAGCACAACTTGCAATTGTTTTCTGAACTGAGTTTGTGTCACAGCATAAATGGCTGTATTTGTGCTGCAGCTCAGGAGCTGCAGCATGAAGCCCACTTCAAGAACAAAACGATCTAACCATATGGCATGATAACCCAAACCATACATCCGGATCCATATAGAATAAAACATTGACATTGACCATAATAGGATGAAATTAGTGGTGATAACAAACAGTAAAATGATTGATTTCCTTCGACTCTCCATCTCTGGATCTCTGGGATTCTCCTCACTGCTGTGAGCCCAGAGTCTCCTGCGGGCTCTGCTGCTCACTAAAATATGTTTGATGGTGAAAGCATTGAACAGCAGCATCAGGACGAATGGGACACACGGGGTTAGCACTTGGTGAAGGAACTCGATGGTTATCCAAACAGAAGATAATTGGACTTCCAGACTGACATCACAAAACCAGGGATCGTTCCACAGCCAATACCTACCACTTAGCATAAAATACCAGAAAATGTTTTTTAAGCAGCTCAGCACCGCCACTGTTCCCAGGACAACAGCTGCCGATTTCTCAGTGCAATATTTATGTTTCAACTTGGAGCAGCAAATGGCCACAAAACGATCAAAGGTGAAAGTGACAGTGAACCAGACAGAACAGTCAGTGGCTGCATAAAGCAGGACGGCGTGGATGTTACACACAGGGATTGACCACAGGAATTCAAACTGATCTCGGTAAACAATGGGAATGTGTCTCAATATCAGGTCGAGGATAATGACCAACAGATCTCCCACTGACATGGCTGCCAGGTAACGAATGACACATTTGGACAGACCACAGTTTCTTCTCTTCAGGGTCACAATGGTGATTATGTTCGCTGTCAGGAAAGGAAGTAAGCAATCACATTGCTATTTTGAATTTTGTTTTATTGATGTTTCTAAAATGTTACAGCATCCTGTGAATATATTGGGAATCAATGAAACTGAGATGCCAGCTGGGAAGGTCTGTAATGTGGTGGAATAAATGGGAAAATAATGACGAAAGTGGGATTGAGGAGTAAGGGGAAATAGAAACTGATGATTTAATTTGATTTATTATTGTAACGTGCATTGCTATAGAATGAAAATTATTGTCCATTATGTGCTATTGTTATGAAGTTAGTGTTTGTAGAATTATAAAATGATTGCAAAAATGCTAAGAGTTACAAAATTGTCTGTTTAAAAGGTTTTTTTTTAGTACTTAGGTTTCAAAAAGAGATGTATGTGTAAATGCAAGTACAGAAAGAGAGACCTGAAATGAAAAAATGTTTCAGAGGCAAAAAACAACATGGCTGCATTGGCAACAACCTTTCAGCATTTGAATCATAACATGTTTTGAATTTTAATCAATCAATTTAAAATTAGATTTGAATAGCAGCAGCTATTATCGTATTTGAATTTGATGCTTTGATAACCTGCAAACCAATCCAGTTGTGGCGGGTTTTGGTCGGTCATTGAGGGTATAAAACCAGCTCCCAGCTCCAGAGAATTGCCAGAAGACTGTCTGTCAATGACTGTAAGAAGTCTAACAAAACCAGGTTTATGTTCAACTGATTTAATTGATAGTAAACACAACAAGCTTTTGAGGTTCTCCTCTTCGTCAGATGAATGAAGTGTTCTGGTCTCAGACAGCACATATACCAGACCATTATACCTCATTCACCTGATGAAGAGGAGAACCTCAAAAGCTTGTGAGTTTAATATCAGATAAATTGTTTCAACTTAAACCTGGTGTTGTTAGACTTCCAACGCCAGCATCTCTATATCATGTCAATGACTGTGTCAGATCTCAGCGAGAGAGACACAGACGCACACACAGACTATAACTGTCAGTGTAAAAGCAACTTTTATATTTTAAAACAAGACCTCAACTCAAACATAGATGTACCGACAAGAAGCAAAGAAGACAAAACACATAACAAAGAAAGAAGATCACAGAACATATCACCACATTGTATTTCAAGTGTGATTAAAGATTATATTGTTTGTATTAAATGGTAATAGTAATTACCTAAACAGATTTTCATTAGAATGTATTTTATTTAGTTTGTACATGGTTCAGTTAACCTGTTTACTGTTAGTTCGATAAATAATGAGTTACTTGCTTTTTTGGATGGTGGGGAAAGTCAGGTAGTTATTTTGATTTAACCACTAATAGCTGTTGTAGTGCAGATGCCCTGCATCTGCCCCTTCTCATACACTTCTTAGCAGCTGACTAAGTGAGGTACTTATATTTAAGTGGTTGAGTGTTAACTCTCAGACAAGAGGTCAAGCTTCACTTTGGAATAGATTTGGGGACTCGGATCCAGAAATTTGAATAGTCTTAGATCTTGAAATAAACTTTAAGTGAACAGTGGAAGACCTGATAAAGGACAAGTTGCTGGTTTAATCAACAGTGAAGAAATGTGCCTTAACATTCCTAAAGCACCTTTGGGGATTGAAAATGCTTCCCAAATTTGCCAAAAAATGTTTAGAAAGACTGAAAGATGTTACACTTGTAGGATTGGGAAACAAGATAAAATTGGGTGTAATCAGACATCTAAGGTAAGCTGAAATTATGATGGAGATAGCCAAGTACTGAGGAGTATCAAAGAGTCAAGTACCATGGAGTTACAGAGTCATAGTGTATATAGAGATTTACAGCTTGGAAACAGGCATTTTGGCCTATTTTGTTGCTGCCACCTCTTTATTTTTAACCAGTAAGCTGGCCCCAACTGCCCGCGTTAGATTCTTATCCCTCTTTAGCCATCTTACCCATGTAAGTGTCTAAATTCTTTTTGAAAGACAAAATTATACCCGACTCTACAACTTCCTCTAGCAGTTTGTTCCTGAAACTCACCATATTCTGTGTTAAAGAAATGCTCCACTGTAGCCATTTGTATCTCTCCCCTCTCACCTTAAACTTATGACCTCTAGCATTCGGCACTTCTACCTTTGGGAAAATATATTGACTATCCAGCTGATTTATGCCCCTCATTATTTTATAGATTCCTATCTGATCAACCCTCAGCCTCCTACACTTCAGAGAAAAAAAGTCCTTGCCTTATAACTCAAATCATCAAGTCCCAATAGCATCCTAGTTAGTTTTTTCTGCACTTTTTTTCAGTTTAATAATACCATTTTTATCATAGGGTGATCAGAACTATACATAGGATTCCAAGTATTGCCTTACCAATGTTCCATACAACTTCAACAAAACTTCCAACTACTGTATTCAATGTTCTGCCCAGTAAAACCAGGCATGTTGAATTCCATCTTCACCACGTTGTCCATCTTTAACTCCATTTCCAAGGAGTTATGAACCTGTACCCCTCGAACTCTACATTCTATATCTCCCCCAGTGCCCGATCATTAATTAAGTCCTACCCTGGCTTGATTATCAAAATGCATCACCTTGCATTTATCTAAATTAAACTCCGTCTGCCAGTCGTCAGCCCATTGGCCCAGTTGATCAAGATCACACTGCAATCCTTGATATCCTTCTTCACTGTCCACATTGGTACAAATCTTGATGTCATCCACAAACTTACAAACCATGTCTCCGAATTTATCATTGAAATCATTACTATAAATGACAAATAACAGTAGATCCAACACCAATTCCTATGGCACACAGCGGGTCACAGGCTGTGAATAAATCTGATTCATACCCAATTCCAAGGCTGGAGGATTGTGTGGTAAAAGTTGCATAAGCTACTTGCAACACAACACTGAACACACTGCGCAGTTACTGGGAAATACCTTTGTCAGGAACAACAACAAAATAACTTTCTTCCACTGCAACCCCAAATGGGATATACCAATTAAAAAAAAAGCCTTTTGGGGTGAAAAATGCAAATAAAAGGCATATGAATAGAGTTGCTGCAGGATTGACTAATTATGCACTCTGTCTAAATGTTTAGTGATCTTTAGCCATTCATGGAAAGATCACATGGAGCACTGGTAAAACTCTTTGAGAGACTATGGAAGGCAAAGTTGGTCATAAACTTAACAAAAACAGAATTTTGTGAAGTCAGAAGTAACAATCTCATGGCACAACATCAAATACAGGCAGGTGACACTAAGAAATGTGAAGATAAAGGTCAAGACCACCATCGAAGAAGGAAGTGGAAGAAAGATTTCTTGCGATCCAATGATTTCTACAGAAAAAAAAAATACCATCTTTACTAGGTTTTTGGCTTGTTAGAAAAGAACAGAATATTTTGTTGGCCAGAATCATGCCAGGAAGCTTTTGAGAATTTGAAATCAGTGTTAACAACAAAATTTGAAACACTTTAAAGTCACCATCTCCTCCAGTGGTGTAGATGTTGGAACTGTGTTGTTAGAGGAGGATTAATGCGGAATTGAAAGGCTGATCGGTTGATTTTCAAAAAAAAGAAGTGACAACCAGCAGACAAAATATTCCACAAGTGAAAAGGAATTATTAAGTTTAGTAATGACCTTTCAACAATTTAATGTTTACAATTCAAACAATGTAATAAATTCAATTTTGTATATTGATCACAATCTTTAAGATCACAATTCTTTAAGAAATCGAAGAAAAAAAAAACACCAGACTATTGCATTGGAAATGTTAAAAGCATTTAACTTACAGATTGTACATGTTGTGGGTCACAAAAATGTTATTGAGACCTGGCTTGACCTGGATCATTATATATAATGGTCCAAGTCAAGCCCTCTCAGGATTTTTCGAGAGTATCCTAGTGCTTCACGTCGTTAGTGTATGCTTGACCTGGACCATTTGATGGGCAACACGACAGCTCAGTGACTATCGCTGTGCTGTGCAGATACATGGATTTGGGCCTGTATCTGTGGGAGTTTGCACATTCTCCCTGTGCTTGCGTGGGTTTTCTCCAGGTGCTCCGGTTTCTTCCCATATCCCAAAGATGTGCTCTTAGGCCGATTGGCAGAAGAAATTCTCCCTAAATTGTTTCAAATGTGGTTCTAATGCATAGATCTATAAACATAGACAGGGATTTCAGGGATCATGGGTAGAAGTGGGAATATCAGGGTGGCAGCATGGGTTCATTGGGCCGAAGGGCCTGTTTCCTATGCTGTTTTGTTCTTTGTTCTTTGTTCTAAGTTTATAGGAGAGAAAGAAATGAAGACATATTTTTAAGATGAGGATTTTTTTCTTAATTTGAAGAGAGTGTTTGTAAAATCATATAAAAAAATCAAAAAATGCTGTGAGTTTCCTTCCATACCCATCTTATCCATGTAACTGCCTAAATGCTTTTAAAAATACAAAAGTGGCTCCGTCCCTATTACTGCCTATAGCAGCTCATATTAGTCACCCGCCACCCTCAGAATTAAACAATTGCCCCTTTTGGCCCATTTGCATCTTCCTTTCTCATCTTTAATCTATGCCCCTCAGTTAGGTGTGTTAGATCACCCCTCAGCCTCCTCACTCCAAGGGAAAGAAGTCCCAGTCTATCCAGCTTTTCTTCATAACTCAATCGATCTGTAGCTTCCTAATAAATAGATTCTGTGTTCTTTTATTGTATATTATTCTTTCGATAATAGGGTGACCAGAACTCAGTATTTAGTATTTATCTCAGTATTTATACTCATTATTTATCGGCAGGATTTAAACTAATATGGAGGGGGAGAGGAAATAAGACCAATCTCTCGGTGGAGAGCGAGATGGGAGATAGAGTAAGCTTGGAAGAGAAGAGTTGCACCGGGGAGAAGGAGGTTCCGAGTGGTCTTGGAGGTCTGGAGTGTGTCTGTTTCAATGCGAGGAGCGTAATGGGAAAAACAGATGAACTTAGGGCCTTAATGTTGCAAGGAACTTGGATGTGGTTGCAGTGACAGAGACGTGGTTAAAGGAAGGGGACCAGTGGCAACTAACATTCCTGGGTATTAGTGTTTCAGGCATGACAGAGGAAGGTCCAGAAGAGGTGGGGGAGTGGCGTTGTTAGTTAAGGAGAAAATCACGGCAGTGCAGAGGGAGGACAATACAGAGGAGTTAGGAGTGGAGTCGCTGTGGGTGGAGTTGAGGAATAGAAAGGGGGCAATTACTATGGTAGGGGTGTATTATAGGCCACCCAACAGCCCACGGGCAGTTGAAGAAGGCATATGTAAAGACATTTTGGATAGGTGCAGAAAGAACAGAGCCGTTATAGTGGGAGATTTTAATCTCCCTAGGGTGGATTGGAAAGTACCTAGAGCTGGGGGTTTGGATGGGCAGGAATTTGTAAAATGTGTACTGGAAGGATCGTTGGAACAGTATATGGCTAGCCCGACTAGAGAAGGGGCTATATTGGATTTAGTTCTGAGTAATGAGCCAGGGCATTTGGTTGATGTTGTAGTGGGGGAACATGTGGCTAACAGTGACCACAATTCTGTCCACTTTAGGATACAGATGGAAAAGGATGCTTGTTGCCCCAGGAGCAGGGTGCTGAATTGGGGGAAGGCTAACTACGGTCGGATTAGGCAGGAACTTAGGGAAACTGATTGGGAACGGTTGTTTGAGGGTAAGTCCACGCTAGGCATGTGGGACTCTTTCAAAGAGAATACTGAAATGTTGCAAGATAAGTACATGCCTGCCAAGAGGAAAGATGGGAAAGGTAGGATAAGAGAGCCGTGGATTACTAGGGATATTGAGGACTTGGTTAGGAAGAAAAGAGAAGCGTATGATAGATCGAAGCAGCTGGGAATGGAGACAGCATTGTAGGAATATAGAGAGAGTAGGAGGGAGCTCAAACAGGGAGTTAGAAGGGCAAAAAGGGGGCATGAAATGATTTTGGCAGATAGGATTAAGGAAAACCCAAAGGCTTTTTACTCCTATGTTAGGAATAAAAGGGTGGTTAGAGGAACAATCGGACCTCTTGTGGACAGAGGAGGGGAACTGTGCTTAGAGCCCGAGGGAATGGCGGAGATCCTGAATGAATATTTTGCATCGATATTCACAAAGGAGAGGGGCTTGTTGACAGTTCCTGTCTCTGAGGGAGCTGTGGACCAGTTGAGGAAAATATCCACACCGAGGGAATAAGTGTTAGAGCTTCCAGGTAGCATTAAAACTGATAAATCACCAGAGCCTGATGGCATTTATCCCAGACTGCTTAGGGAGGTGCGAGGTGAAATTGCAAATCTTTGTCTCTTCCTTGGACAAAGGTGAGGTCCCAGAGGACTGGAGAATAGCTAATGTTGTACCGTTGTTAAAAAGGGTGGTAGGGATAACCCCGGAAATTATAGGCCGGTGAGTTTGACGTCAGTGGTAGGGAAGCTGTTGGACGGGATTCTTAGAGATAGGATGTATAGGCACTTAGAGGGTTGCAATCTGATTAGGAATACGCAGCATGGATTTGTTAAGGGGAGGTCGTGCCTTACAAATCTGGTAGAATTTTTGAGGAGGTGATGAAAATAGTGAACGAAGGGCGAGCCGTTGATGTTGTCTATATGGATTTTAGTAAGGCGTTTGACAAAGTCCCTCATGGGAGGTTAGTCGAGAAGGTCAAGGCAAATGGGATACAAGGACAGGTAGCTAGATGGATAAGCAACTGACTTGGTAGTAGGAGACAGAGAATAATAGCAGAAGGGTGTTTCTCTAGCTGGAGGTCGGTCACGAGTGGTGTGCCGCAGGGCTCGGTACTGGGACCTCTTCTATTTGTAATATATATAAATGACTTGGAAGAGGGAGTAAGTGGAGTGATCAGCAGGTTTGCATACGATACAAAGATGGCTGGACTTGCGGATAGTGAGGAGCATTGTCAGGCGATGCGGCAGGACATCGATAGGCTGGTAGCTTGGGCAGACAGATGGCAGATGGGATTCAATCCTGATAAATGTGAGGTGATGCATTTTGGGAGAAAAAATGTAGGGAGAAGGTATATGATAAAGGGTAGTCCTATTAAGAGTATAGAAACGCAGAGGGACATGGGGGTGCAGGTGAACAAGTCTCTGAAGTTGGCAGAGCAAGTGGAGAAGGTTGTGAAGAAAGCATATAATATGCCAGCCTTTATAGGAAGGGGTATAGAGTACAAGAGCTGGTCTTTAATGTTGCAGTTGTATAAAACACTGGTTAGACTTCATTTGGAATACTATGTCCAGTTCTGGTTGCCTTACTACCGGTAAGTAAGGAGATGTGGAGACTCTGAAAAGAGTGCAGAGGAGGTTTACCAGGATGCTGCCTGGTATGGAAGGTCTGAGTTACGAGGAGAGATTAGGCAAATTGGGACTGTTTTCCATAGAAAGACGTAGACTTAGAGGAGATCTGATAGAGGTGTACAAGATTTTGAAGGGGATAGATAGAGTAAACAAAGAACATAGAACATTACAGCGCAGAACAGGCCCTTCGGCCCTCGATGTTGCGCCGACCAATTAGGAACAAGCAGTGACCCTCTAACCTAAACCATTCCCCTTTCATCCATAAACTTATCTACGATCCTCTTAAATGCCATCAAACTTGGCGCATCTACAACTGACGCAGGCAAGGCATTCCATACTCTTACCACCCTCTGGGTAAAGAACCTACCTCTGACATCTGTCCTAAAACCACCACCCCTTAATTTAAAACTATGTCCCCTCGTGCTAGCTTTTTCCATCCTAGGAAAAAGGCTATCACTGTCCACCCTATCTAAACGTCTAATCATCTTATATGTTTCAATAAAGTCTCTTAATAGCCGCCTCCTTTCTAACGAAAACAACCTCAAATCTCTCAGCCTCTCTTCGTAAGACCTGCCTTCCATACCAGGCAACATCCTGGTAAACCTCCTCTGTACCCTCACCAATGCCTCCACATCTTTCTTACAATGCAGGGACCAGAACTGTACACAATACTCAAAGTGCGGCCGCACTAAAGTTTTGTACAGTTGCATCATGACGTTGCGGTTCCAAAATTCAATCCCCCTACCAATAAAAGCTAAGACTCTGTATGCCTTCTTAACAACCTTATCGACTTGATTGCCAACTTTCAGGGATCTATGACACATACACCAAGATCCATCTGTTCATCAACACTATTAAGAGTCCTACCATTAGCCCTGTCCTCTACACATTTTTTATTCCTGCCAAAGTGAATTACCTCACACTTTTCCACATTAAACTCCATTTGCCACCTCTCGGCCCACCTCTGCAACTTGTCCAAGTCTCTGTGCAAACTATAACACCCCTCTTCACTATCTACCACTCCTCCGACTTTGGTGTCATCCGCAAATTTATTAATCCATCCTTCAATACCCTCATCCAGATCACTTATAAAAATTACAAACAGCAGGGGCCCCAAAACAGATCCCTGAATACACCACTAGTAACCGAACTCCCATGAATATCTCCCATCAACCACCACCCTCTGTCTTCTATCTGCAAGCCGATTCCTAATCCAATTAGCTAAATCACCGTCAATCCCATACATCTGCATTTTCTGCAGAAGCCTTCCATGTGCCACCTTATCGAACGCCTTACACATCAACTGCCTTACCCCCATCCACCTCTTTGGTCACTTCTTCAAAAAACTCAATAATGATGGTAAGGCACAATCTATCCTTCACAAAACCATGCTGACTATCCACAATCAATTCATTTCTCTCTAAATAACTATAAATCCTATCCCTAATAATTCTCTCCAATACTTTGCTCACAGCAGAAGTAAGACTCACCGGTGTATAATTCCCCGGAAAATCTCTCTTCCCCTTCTTGAACAATGGGACCACATTCGCTATCCTCCAGTCATCCGGCACTATACCCGTAACCAACAACGACCTGAAGATCAGAGCCAGAGGCTCTGCAATCTCCTCTCTCGCCTCCCAGAGAATCCTAGGGTAAATCCCGTCCGGCCCAGAGGACTTATCTAATTTCAAACCCTCAAGAATATCCTACTTCAATACTTTCCAGTTTGCAACCCTGTATCCCAGTGTTCTCCAAACTACATTTACATCTCCCTGCGTGAATACCAAAGAGAAATATTTGTTCAGTGCCTCTCCAATCTCTTCAGGCTCCACACACAACTTCCTA
>JAGIQG010000037.1:779742-900852 GCA_024679065.1 Sphyrna mokarran
GGATTAAAGCAAAGTAAATAGGGATCAGGAAACTTGGTTCTCGAGGGAGATTGTAACGCTGATTAAGAGGAAAAGAGAGTTGTATGAAATGTACAGGCAATAAGGAACAGATCAGATACTCGAGGAGTATAAAAAATGCAAGAAGCTACTTAAGAGGGAAATCAGGAGGGCTAAAAGAAAGCATGAGATTGCTTTGGTAGACAGAGTGAAGGAAAATCCAAAGAGCTTCCATAGGTATGTTAGGAGCAAAAGGATAGTGAGGGATAAAATTGGTCCTCTTGAAGACCAGAATGGTAGATTGTGTATGGAACCAAAAGAGATGGGGGAAATACTAAATGGGTTTTTTGCATCCATATTTACTGAGGAAATGGACATGGAGTTTATGGAAATTGGGCAAACAGGTAGGGAGGTCATGTAACCTTTATAGATTAAAGAAGAGGAGGTGCTGGCTGTCTTGAAGCAAACCAGAGTGGAAAAATCCCCAGAACCAGAGAGGATATTCCCATGGAACTTGAGGGAGGCTCATGTTGAACTTACAGGGACCCTGCCATTCATATTTAAAATGTCAGTATGCACGGGGAGGTGCGGATGATTGGAGAGTGACTTATGTTGCTCCATTGATTAAAAAAGGTTCCAAAGGAATTCTGGGAAATTACAGGCCAGTAAAATTGATGTTGGTGGTTGGCAATTTATTGGAAGATGTGATAAGGAATGGGATCTACAAATATTTGGGTGGACAGGGACTTATTAGGGAGAGTCAACATGGCTTTGTGTGAAGTAGGTCATGTTTGACCAATCGCTTCCAGAGGTCACCAGAAAAGTGGATGAAGGGAAGGCAGTGGATGTTGTCTACCTGGATTTCAGCAAGGCCTTTGACAAGGTCCCTAATGGGAGATTAGTGAGGAAGGTTCAGTCACTAGGTATAGATGAGGAGGTTGTAAATTGCATTAGACACTGCCTCAATGGAAGAAACCAGAGAGTGGTTGTGGAGGATTGCTTCTCTGAGTGGAGGCCTGTGACTAGTGGAGTGCCACAGGGATCAGAGTTGGGACTATTGTTGACTTCTCTCTAAGTTAAGTTACTGTTATAACTCTCACAATAACAGCTTTCCCTTTCATCACACCCTCACTCTCGCCTCAATTATCTTCCTCAATTCCTCCTTTTCACTTCCACTAGCTCAGTGTCTTTCTCTCTCACTCTTATCTCACTTCATTTTAACAGCTTCACACCATGTCTAGATTTAGCCCATCCCACAAGTCGCCTCTCTCTCTTTCTCTCTCTCGTGCTTATCCCTCTACTTCCACATCTCAGCATGTTTCTGAACACTGTATTTGATGTGCGTTCAGTGTCATCTGGAGCCGGTGCACTGCTGTTCAGTTAAATTAGTTATTTTATTGCTCTAAGAGGTGATGTGTTTGTTTCTGCTACAGGGCCTCAATTTTCTGAGATGTTCCATTGTTTCTAAGTATTTTTCTCAGTTTGAGGAGCTGCATTAGATTTCGGGATTAAAATAACAAATTTCTTTGCAGTCTTTGCAGGGTTTGAAGTTGGATAAGTTGGATAAGTCCCCTGGGCCGGACGGGATTTACCCTAGGATTCTCTGGGAGGCAAGAGAGGAGATTGCAGAGCCTCTGGCTCTGATCTTCAGGTCCTCGTTGGTTACGGGTGTGGTTCCGAGGACTGGAGGATAGCGAATATGGTCCCATTGTTTAAGAAGGGGAAGAGAGACCTTCCAGGGAATTATAGGCCAGTGAGTCTTACTTCTGTTGTGGGCAAGGTATTGGAGAGAATTATTAGGGATAGGATTTACAGTTATTTAGAGAGAAATGAATTGATTGGGGATAGTCAGCATGGTTTTGTGAAGGGTAGGTCGTGCCTTACTAACCTTATTGAGTTTTTTGAAAAAGTGACCAAAGAGGTGATGGGGGTAAGGCGGTTGATGTGGTATATATGGACTTTAGTAAGGCGTTCGATAAGGTGTCCCATGGAAGGCTTCTGCAGAAAATGCAGATGTATGGGATAGAGGGTGATTTAGCTAATTGGATTAAGAATTGGCTAGCAGATAGAAGACAGAGGGTGGTGGTTGATGGGAGATATTCATCGTGGAGTTCGGTGACAAGTGGTGTACCTCAGGGGTCTGTTTTGGGGCCCCTGCTGTTTGTAATTTTAATAAATGATCTGGATGAGGGTATTGAGGGATGGATCAGTAAATTTGCAGATGACACTAAAGTTGGTGGAGTGGTAGATAGTGAAGAGGGGTGTTATAGTTTACAGAGTGACTTGGACAAGTTGCAGAGCTGGGCCGAGAGTGGCAAATGGAGTTTAATGTGGAAAAGTGTGAGGTAATGCACTTTGGCAGGAACAATAAATGTGTAGAGTATAGGGCTAATGGTAGGGCTCTTAATAGTGTTGAGGAACAAAAGGATCTTGGTGTATGTGTCAATAGATCCCTGAAAGTAGGCAGTCAAGTGGATAAAGTTGTTAAGGAGGCATATGGAGTCTTAGCTTTTATTGGCAGGGGGATTGAATTTAGGAGCCGCAGCATCATGTTGCAACTGTACAAAACTCTAGTGCGGCCGCACTTGGAGTATTGTGTGCAGTTCTGGTCCCACATTATAAGAAAGATGTGGAGGCATTGGAGAGGGTACAGAGGAGGTTTACAGGATGTTGCCTGGTATGGAGGGCAGGTCTTATGAAGAGAGGCTGAGGGATTTGAGGTTGTTTTCGTTAGAAAGGAGGCGGCTAAGAGGGGACCTAATCGAAACATATAAGATGATTAGAGGTTTAGATAGGTTGGACAGTGATAGCCTTTTTCCTAGGATGGAGAAAGCTAGCACGAGGGGACACAACTTTAAATTAAGGGGTATGAGTTATAGGACGGATATCAGAGGTAGGTTCTTTACTCAAAGAGTGATTGGGAGTGGAATGCCCTGCCTGCAGCTGTTGTAGATGCGCCAAGTTTGGTGGCGTTTAAGAGGTTAGTTGATAAGTATATGGAAGAGAAGGGATGGTTTAGTTTGGAGGGGCATTGCTTTTTATTTTGGTCGGCACAACATCGAAGGCCGAAGGGCCTGTTCTGTGCTGTAATGTTCTATGTTCTATGTTCTAAATAGTTCCAAATTATTAATCAACAGAATTTTACAATTTATGCTGAACTCTAACCCATTTAAATCATATTACAGAATGCCCACCGTTAAAGACCTCATAGAGAGACTGTATAACAACTGAAACTCAATTACAGAATATCACAGTCCAGTGGCAGATATCACTGAAACTATCTGGGATCTAGAGATGAGACTGCTCCTCCTGCCCCTTGTTATAGCCAAGTTTCACTAATGGCTATAAAGTCATATTGTGTATTGAAGGCTGTAGTGTTAATCCACGCCTTCAGCTCATCTGCCTTTCCCACAATACACTGATAGTGTTGGAGTGGACAGCATCTTCCCTGTTATTGTTAGTTGATAAATGTAATCAGCAGGATCCAGTGTTTGGAAAGAAGTAAGCCAAGCCTAAAAACAAACAGTTTGCATCACTGAACTCAATGCCATAATCTGTTTGTTCATGCATGTAAAAAAAATTCAAACCAGTTTACTGTTACAATGTCCCAGAGGTGAATTTACAGTGTATAAATTAAAGACTTTGGGAACATATAATCTCAGAGTTTAAGACAGAGGGACTGCCAGCAGCTCGAAGAGGACATCACCTCATACTGAAGATGCATTATCCAGTTGAGGTAGCTGAGAAAATATTCTACCCAATCATTGCCATTATTGGTGTTCCTGGTGAGTGACTCTAACCATTCAGGTTCTGTAATCTGTGTGTGAACGGCTCTCTGATTTTAAACTCTGAATGACATGCTGATCTCATTTTCACTGTTACACAGACTCCAGGTAAATGATGTAAGTTACTTAAATCAGATGGCTTGAAATATCTCTGTGGTTTTTATCCTTGTAAGAGTCTGGCAACACCAATTTTAGATCCAACCAATTTATTTTAATCGTTTTCATCAACTAACAGTGAGCCTCTGTGTGTTACGCATGGGTTCACGACTCAATGAAATTAATGTATTGAAGAGTGAACTACTCAATCTTATGTATTATAAGATTGACATCAGTGAAAGTGATCTCTCTGAAATAATGTTTGGTGGGAGTAATAATGTAATCAAAATTTGAGTGTGGATCACTAACCAGAATGGATCATCTGACACCCAGTGAATAAGTATTGCAGGGAATATTTTAATGGTGTTTGCAGTGAATGTGATGTGAATATTTTCCACACCTCGGCTTTGTGTTGAAATGAAATAGGTTTCAGACATTCTTTCTTTCTGCTCACTCCCATTCTGAGTTTGGATGAGTTGGTGAATTTTGCAAATGTAATTTTGTTTCCTGATTCCATGTTGTTGATGTAAATGGTGAAGGATAGCAATCCAAGCACTGATCCTTGTGGAAGACCACTTCCCACCTTCCAGTAATCAGAGAAATTCTATTTAACTCTTACTCCCCGGGTCGTGTCTTTGTAACCAGCTTCTAGTCATTCTGCTGCTGGCCCTCTAACTGCCCGAAGATTACTGAAGTCTATGAAGTGTTAACTTACTGAAAACATTTAGAAACACCGGTCGGACATTGACCATATCATTGCTAAAATTATTCCCTGAAATTTGTCAAGAATAGAGAAGGATATAGACAGGCTAGTATATTGGGCAGAGAAATAGCAGATGGAATTTAATCCAGATAAATGCATTTTGGAAGAAATAATGTAGAGGGAATTACATAATAAAAGGTAGGCCTTTTAAGACTATAAAAACGCAGATAGACCTGGGAATGCAAGTACACAAGTCCTTTAAGATGGCAGTAAAGGTGGAGAAGGTGGTGAAGATGGCCCATGGTTTGCTTGCCTTTATACGGAGAAGTATAGGGTATAACATCTGGCGTCTAATGTTGCAGTTGTATAGAACGTTGGTTCACCTGCATTTGGAGTACTGCATCCAGTTCTGTTTGCCTTACTACTGGAAGGACATGAGGACCCAAGAGGGAGTGCAGAGGAGGTTTACCAGGATGTGGCCTAGTATGGAAGGACTGAGCTCTGAAGAAAGATTGGGCAAATTGGAACTCTTCTACTTCGAAAGGCGGAGAATGAGGGGAGATCTAATAGAGGTATACCACATTACAAAGGGTATAGCTAGATTGAACAGTGATAAGCTTTTTCTTAGGATTGATACAAAAATTATGAGGGGCCATGGGCTTAGGGTGAAGAGATGGGAGGACGAGGTATAATTTGGATGTTAAGAGAGGTTTTTCACACAAAGGGTGGTAGAGTCCTGGAATGCTCTGCCAAGTAGGGTGGTGGAGGCAGCACGCTTGAGTTGTTTAAGGTTTACTTAGGTAGGCACATGAGCAGACATGAAATGTAGGGTTACAGCAGAATACTTTAAATAAAGATCAAGAGGCTGGGGACATCCATGGGAATCAATTGATTCCTATGTACCTTTCAACATATTTTATGGCTCACTTGTCTTACTTCTGAGCTTCTGGGGATTCCGTAAATGTATGCCTAAGTCGTAGATGTTTATTGATATCTTTTCCTTCAATTCACGGGTGCTTCGGTCCGCCTTGTTGTCCAACAAGGCGCATACACATGGTGGGTTGTGCGCGGGCTGCCCTTGGATGTTGCTTCGAGAGTTGCCTAGTGATTCATGTCGTTATTGTATGCTTAAACTAGACCACTTGATGAGCAACATGACTGATCAGTGACTATCCCTATTAGCTGTGCAGATACATGGACCTAGGTAGTGTCTACAGGAGTTTAAAATGATGCCGTGTGCTCATTGGGCTGAAGGTCCTGTTTCCCATGCTGTATTGTTCTTTGTTTTTTGTGAATGATCATAGTTTTGGAATATGCGCTGAATGTTCTTTATCATACCCTGTGTTACCTGGCATTTTGTTTTACTGTTTTGAACAAAGAACAAAGAACAAAACAGCACGGGAAATAGGCCCTCCAGCCCAACGAGCCCGCATCACCTCCCCGATGTTCCCACCTCTACCCGTGATCCCTGTCTATGTTTATAGTTTTGAGACAATTTAGGAAGAATTTGTTTTGCCAATTAGCCTAAGAGCACATCTTTGGGATGTGGGAGTAAACCGGAGTACCCGGATAAAACCCACGCAAGCACGGGGAGAATGTGCAAACTCCCACAGACACAGGCCCAAATCCATGTATCTGCACAGCACAGCGATAGTCATTGAACTGTCGTGTTGCCCATCCAATGGTCCAGGTCAAGCATACACTAACTACGTGAAGCATTAGGATACTCTCGAAAAAAAATCTCTCTCATGACCCATCACGTGTATCCCCCTCGTTGGACAACAAGGTGGACCAAAGCACCTGTAGGATAAAAACAAGTGTATCAATATCATCATCTATTTACATACTTTCCAGGGTCTCCCAAGGCTCATGATCCCTATTTTAAATCAGTTTTCTATACCCATCCATTCCCATTCTGTTCATGTGCCCATCTAAGTATTTCTTTAATAACTCCAGAGTGCCTGCTTCCACCACTTTACTTGGCAGTGCATTCCATACCCCCACTACCCTCGGTGTGGAAAAACTCCCTCTAGCATCCAAATTATACCTTACCCCCCTCACCCCTAAGCCCGTGACCCCTTGTGCTATTAGAGTTCATCCTAGGAAAAAGCTGTTTACTCTATCTATACCCCTCATAATCTCTCATAAACCCCTCATAATTGAAGTTTTTTTTTTCTCTCTGTGAGGTTGTGACTGGACAACTCTTCTTTAATTTAATTTCTATTTAAACTCATCAAAAAACATAAAACCTTCCATTGTATTCCTTTCCAATAGATGACTTCTGATAAACAGCTTCTATAGAAGACAGACATGACAATTTTCTTTACTAGCTGATGTATAGTAGATTGAGCACGGAGATCTTGATGGAAATGTATGAAACATTCATGTATTTTCAGCTCGAATATTGTGAGGAGTTCTGTTGGCCTCACCAGAGAAGGATGTGATTGCTCTGGAAGGAACACAAAGGAGATTCACAGGATGTTGCCTGGTCTGCAGTGTTTCTGCAGTAAAGACAGGCTGGTTAGGCTGGTTAGTTTCCATTAGAACAATGAATGCAGAGAATGGACACCATTGAAGTGTACAAAATTATGAGAGACATGGATAGGATAATAAAGAAGAAACGTTTTCCCCTTAGCAGAGGAAAATAAAATTTTCCTGTGTCATTTCAGAAATCCCGCTGCTCATCCTGCACATCAAGATCCTACAATCACACTACAATGAGGGAGCAGCCAGATTTGAAACACAATTGTAGGTCTGAATTGCTGAAAGGTAAAAAGACATCATAGATTCACCCTCATGGATAGAAATGCTGTTAACAATCCAACCTTTTGGGAGGAGCAAGGAATTGATTAAGGAAAGAATAATAGAGAATGAAGGCAATCTACAATGGAACATAACAACTGACTTCAAAAGACATCTATTGGTATATAAAGAGAAGCAGATTGACAAAATAGGACCTTTGCAGTCAGAAACGGAAGATCCCATAATGGGAAACAAAGTAATAGCTGAGGAATTAAATTGTACATTATTTCAATCTTCAGAACGGAAGAAATGAATAACATATCAAAAGTTCAGAGAGAAACATGCTTTAGAGAGAAGCTGAAGGTAATTTGAATTTGTAAAGAATGGGGAAAATATTGGGATTGAAGGTGGATAAATTTCAAGTTCCTGATAATCTTCATCCCAGAGTACTTGAGGAAGTCTTCCTGGGAATAGCAGACCCGATGGTGATTATTTTCCAGATTGGAGACTATCTAATATAAGCCTGGTATTCAGACATGGACGTAGAGATAAAACAGTGAACTATATACCAGGGAGCCGAATGTTGGTGCTGAGGAATGTGGGAGATTCAAATTCAAAGACTTTCATAACTCGGCATTTGGAAAGCAGTGTCATAATTAGACAAAGACAGCACGGATTATAAAAGGAAAATCATGACTGAAATACCTTGGAATTGTCTGAGGATGGAACTTGTAAAGTTGACCAAGGGGAACAAGTGGATGTGCTTTATTTAGCACCTCGAAGGGGGATCTGAATGTGTCATTGTTAATTTGCAGATGGTACAAAGCTGGGTGGGAGGCTGAGCTGTGAGGAGATGCAGGAAATATTCAGCATGATTTGAATAGGTTGAGCATGTGGTCATAGGCATGGCAGATGCAGTTTGATATAGATCTGACAGGAATATTAGGGAGACAAGTTATTAGTTGAATTGGTGTAAATTGGGTGCGGGGATACTCAACAAAACTTTGTTCTACTTATGCATCATTCACTCAATGAACCAGGAGGATAGGGTAGACAGTAATGGAGTCAAATGTAAGCATTCACAGCGAGATGATTCCTATTTAGGGATAGAAATGATTAGCTGCAATTTATCGAACATTGGTAAGGCCATACTTGGAGATTTTTGTACCGTTTTGGTATCCCTATCTGAGGAAGGATGTCCCTGCTATAGCGGAATTACAGCGATGGTTTAACAGGCTGATGGCAGGTCTTCATATGAGGAGAGATTAGATTGGTTACGATTACGTTCAATGGAAATTTGTAGAGTGAGAAGGGATCTCACAGAAACATATTAAATTCTAATAGAATGAGGAAGGGTTGATTCAGAAAAAAAATGTTACCACTGATGGTGGAGTTGAAAATTAAGGGCCAAAGTTTTAGGATTAGGGACAAACAGTTTCGAACTGAGGTGAGGAGAAATTTCTTCAGACAGAGGGCGGAGGATGTGTGTAATTCACTACCACCAAATGTTGTTGAGGCAAATTCATTCAGAGTAGTGAGAGGGAACCTTACTAAAAAAAAAATTATAAAATTCAAACAGGATTTGATAGGATTGATTCAGAAAGAATATTACCCATAGTGGGGGAATTCACAACAAGCTGTTATAGTTTGATGATGAGGGAAAACCATTTTTGACCTGACAGGAGGACAAGTTTCTTCAGTTAGAGGGTGTTGAAATGTGTACCGTTCACAGGCATTCTGTGATTTCAAGAAAATAAATTAGATATACCTTTAGGGGCTAAAGGAACCAAAGGATTTGAGTTAAGAGTGAATCAAGTTATTAAAATTAATGATCAGCCACAGTGAAAATGAATGGTAGTGCAGGCCCATACTTATGCTTCTAGTTTATATGTTTCAATGACTGGGGGGACTTCGCTGGAATAAAACAGTGGAGAATGCCCTAAACATACCCCTCCCCTCTCCCCCAACCCCAGCCCCCAATTTATCTTCTCACCTTGCCCTTCTTCTCGGGTTTCTCTCTCTCTCTCTCTGTTTTCAACCCTCTTCTTCTCTCTCCCTCACTCATAACACAATCTGATGAGAATTTTGGGTGAGAGAGTTGGAAAACTGACAATTGCATCCCACGTGAAATGAATTGATGTGGCTGCTGCTGTTTTATTTAACAATTGATCTCATAAAATTAAACACAGTAACTGTATGGAATGAAGCAAATGGAAATAAAGTATCCTGAGACCCTTGGGATTAGACCTTGACATGAGGACTGGTCATAGAGGATTCAATAAATGTTGGGGACAAAGAGCAGAATTCTCCCCACCCCAGAGAAAGAGAATCAGGAGTATAATATCAAGGGAGGACTCATAGCAATGTGAAAGATCAGAAGGACCTTGGGATCTGGACCAATAGGATTCTTAAATCGGCCTCGCAGGTGGAGGATGTGGTCAAGAAGGCGTACTGTGTACTAGCCTTCATTAATCAAGGGATTAAGTTTCAGAGTCGGGAGATAATGTTGCAACTTTATAAGTGGACCTCACTTGAAGTACAGCTCTAGTCACCTCACTACAAGAAGGATGTGGAAACTATTGAAAGGATGCAGAGGAGATTTACAAGGGTGTTGCTTGGATTGGGCGGCATGTCTCACGAGGTTAGGTTGAGGGAGCTAGGTGTTTTCTCCCTGGAGATGCGAAGGATGAAAGGCAACCTGATAGAGGTTTATCAGATGTGGAGAGGAATAGATAGAGTGGGTTCTCAGAGGCTATTTCCCAGGGCTGCAATGGTCGCTATGACAGGACACACATTTAAGGTGCCGGAGAGTAGGTACAGAGGAGATGTCAGAGGTAAGTTTTTCGCTCAGAGGATGATGAGTGAGTGGAATTGGCTGCCATTGATGGTGGTGGAGGCAAACTCGTTGTCTCTTTTGAGAGACTTCTGGATGAGTACATGGGATTTAATGGGAGTGAGGATTATAGATAGGCCTGATAGGTAGGGATATGATGGGCGCAACTTGTAGGCCAAAGGGCCTGTTTGTGCTGTAATGTTCTATGTTCTATGGTCTATGTAACTGTCCTTTCTAACCCAAAAAAAATTCCTCACACACAGATGGAAGAGTCAAGAGGGAAAAGAAAATAAATGTTCCCTATCATCTTTCCCATCCACACACCCCTCATGCACCCCACAACATTTAAACAAAACGCCAGTCGATTTTATTTTCCATTAATTACAGGATACAATATTGAATCAAATGGATGGAGAGAAATAGGAAAAGTTGTGGTGGCAGAGGCTGAAATATTGAACCCTCTTCCCTACCCACTCCCCTCACAAAATAATAAATCCTCCAACTCACACCACTCTGTCTAAAAAACGCAGACAAGACATAGTAATTGAGAACAAGCCTTTATCAAGGCCAGGGGTTTAATTTTTATCCCCTCCTCCCTCCAACGTGCTTCACCGTCACTGAGCTAATTTGTCATTGAAGTTCTGTAGTTACCATTTGCAGTTCCATCTATGCTGCAGGTCGTTGATGCACAGCAGGATCCCATGTGCAGCACTCAAACTAGTAAGCAAGTGGCTCAAACCTGAACCGGGAAGAAGCTGTTCATTTCCTCAGGATGCGTTTCAAAGCAGACTGTCTCAGGATCAGAGTGTTCGAACATCACATCTTCTGGCAAGATGTGACAGGGACATCAGCAGTGACTGCACAGAGGAAAACCTCGATGCCAATTCCTATATTATATTTCCTTCCTGAGGTAAAATTCTACCTCTGAGATTGTTAATGAGCCAAAGTACAGTAGCTTTTATTTCAAAACTCTGGCTTTTATTCCTGAAATTTGGGAGAAGCTGGTTCCTAACAGTGGACTACCAGAGTTCTCACAGAACACCAATGCAAGCGAACATTGAAATATTTTGAGTCTTAGTATCAAGTACAATACAAATTTCCAATTCCGACCAAAACTCTGCGTCTTCCTTCCTTGGTCATGATGAAGGGTTATGTTTCTGATATATTCTAGGTACAAAATTCATTAATCTTTTCCATTCTTCAAGGTACAAAATTCATTAACCCTTTTCCCACTTCACCGTCCATCACAACTCCACAATGTTTAGCTATCTCTCCCCCTGTTTAACCTGATCCTTCTTTTTCTCTCTCACTCCATCGATAACACTCAATCCTATTAAGTCTCATGTACTCATCCAGAAGTCTCTTAAAAGAACCCAACGAGTTCGCCACCACCACCAGCGACACAGCTGATTCCTCCCATCCACCACACTCTGAATGAAAAACTTACCCCGACATGTCCTCTGTACCTACTCCCCAGCACCTTAAACCTGTGTCCTCTCGTAGCGAACATTTCAGCTCTGGGAAATAACCTCTGCTATTATTTGCTTCCTGATAGCTGAGTGCCTCCTTTGAACTGAACTCAAAATTCAAAAGCCTGCAAAGTCTGTTATGAAGGCAACACTAATGCTTAGTCTTTGCTTCTAATCATGCAGTCTTGCGACTCTGCATGTACCTGGATTTTAAGCCTCCAAACATTAATACAAATCCAGCTTTTAAAGGAACCACACTTCACAAACTCAGCTCTGCAACAACAGACAGAGTGAAAGCTCCAACAATCGGCACCACAGCAAACTGTATTCAGTTGGAACCTTATGCATTTTATTTAACCTGCAGATTTATCTCTCTGTCTCAGATATAATCCCACAATTAAACCTGCATCAAGTTTAAGATCTTTCATTCCAGGCCATGAAGAATTATTCACAGTGATGAGATTAATTTTTAATCTGACATCATGGCGTGAAATTAGCGATTTCTGGTGTAACTTGTGCACAGGAAGATTCAAAGAACAGAGGCAATTTCAAAACTTTTTATGTTTGTTTTCTGTGCGTGAGTGCGTGTGTTTCTTGTTTTAATATACAACGTGAGGCTAGGATATTGGTTGCACAGTAAGATCCCATGTAGCAATGTGACATTGGCTGAATGTCCCCTCAGTCCTCTGCAGAAAATGCTCATGAACTGCGTCAGGGTCATTTGTCAGGTTTAAGCTTTATTTAAAAAATCTCAATATATATTCAAGACCTTATTTGCAGTTAATGAACTATTTTCAAAGAGGATGATCATTTTTTGCAAGGCAGGCAAGAAGTCCCAGGATAGTACATGCACAACAAGATCCAATAGCAGCTGCATTGTGAAATTAATCGAATGAGACACAGACATTCCCCTGCCTCCATCAGCACATCTTGTCTGAGATCCTTCCATCACTGCACCCAATAAAAAGGCCCACACACCTAACACTCTGTGTGTGTGTGTGCGTGTGTGTGTGTGTGCGTGTGTGTGCGTGTGTGTGTGCATTGTCCAAGTCTGGAGAATTCCTTTCGTTTCCCTGGAGAGATGAAACTCTCTCTTAACAATGACACAATCTTTTAAAAGAAGTTCTGCAGCAAGATCGCACCAGATGCTGTTAGCAGTGTGGAATGTCTTTTATATCGTTCAATGATACGTAACCCTGAAGGGTGTGAGCTGATGCACTTTGGAAGGATTAATTTGACAAGGAATTGCTCAATGAATGTTTGAACTCCAGGAAGATCAACGGGTAGAATATGAGCTTAGCGTATTTGACCACAGATTTTTGAATGCAGAAGGGCGTGTTAGTAGGGTGGTGAAAATGACACTTGGGACGCTTGACTTCATCAATTGAAGCATAGGTTACAAAATCAGGGAAGTAATGTTGGAGTTGTACAGAACTTCGGTGAGGTCACAGCTAGAGTATTGTGTAGAGTCTGGATGCCACATTACAGGAAGGATATGATTGCACTGGAGAGGGTGCAGAGGACATTCACCAAGCTGGTGTCTTGGATGGAAGATCTATGTTCTGAAAAGAGGTTGCATGGGCTGGGGTTATTAACATTTCAGCAGATAAGACCGAGGAGTGACCTGAACAAGCTGTACAAGATTATGGGGACATAGACAGAGTGCATAAAGAGCAACGGTCCCCCTTATCTGAAGGCTAAGTCATGAGGAGACATTGGTTCACGGTGAGGGCAAGAAGGTTTTGTGGGGAATGTAAGAAAATACTTTTTTACCCAGAGGATAGTGATGGTCAGGATTGTGCTGCCTGGGACAGTGGTGAAAGTGAGTTGTCTCATTTCCTTTAAAAGGTATCTGGATGAGCACTTGCCATATCATAACATTCAGGGCTACGGACCACGTTCTGGCAGATGGGGTTAGGTGGGATTTCAGGTGTTTCAAATGTGTTGGTGCGAGTTAGTGGGCCAAAGAGGGGACATAGCTCTAAATTAAGGGGTCATAGTCATAGGAAGGATGTTAGAAGTGGGTTTTTTATTCAGAGCGTAGTAGGGCATGGAATGCCCTGCCTGCAGCAGTTGTGGAGTCGCCAAGTTTAAGGGCATTCAAATGGTCAGTAGATAGGCATATGGATAGCATTAGAATAGTTTACGTTAGAGAGTCATAAGATTGGTCCCTTTGGTCGGCGCAACATCAAGGGCCGTAGGCCTGTACTGCACTGTAATGTTCTATTTCTATGTTCTAAAGTGCCTCTTCTGCACTATATGGTTCTGCTATTCTATATCTTGCATTCTTGGTTCTCCTCATTCCCTCAATCTCTTTCCTTTCTTTCATTTCTTCCAATCAGGTAGAAACATTGAAATGGAGAAAGAGAGAGATCTAGAAAAAGAATCTTCTAAACTGGAAATAAAAGGCCAGCCCAGCTCCAAACTGCCCACAACCTATTCCTTCTCAGTCACTCAAATCTGCTCAACTCCCTCTTTCAGTTTGGGAAGGGCTGCTGATTCCTTCAGGACACTTTTTCAATCGTCCCAGTTGATTTTATCACAAGTCAGACTACCTGATAGCATTTGAGTGGAGCTGCAGTTAGTGCCTACACAGTGGAGACCCTCACATCCTGTCTCTCTTTCTCAAATGCTCACCCTTCATCTCCACCTCTGCTTTGACTTTCCACTTCCCTCAGGCCTCCCACTATATCTGTTCAACCCCTTCCTTCTCTTTTTTCACTGCTCTCTCTCATTGTGAAGATGAATATTCTTATGTAGGTACAGGTCGTTGCAACCAAACCTGCCACCATTACTCCATCTCTCCTTCCACCTTCTTATTTCTGTCCATATCTCTACTTCTTTCCCTCTTTCTTGTGTGCACTGTGTTGAAAGGAGTGATGCAATATTTCTGACTCACGTTGCCAATAACCACAAATCATATTGCTGTGAGGGGATGGAAAGATCTGCATTATCTGGAAATCTCCAGTTAGGGATCAGCGCCCAGCTCCCTAATACTGATGAATAGCCTCAGTCAGAGCCACTGAGATTCCTTATTTCCAGAAATCAATCAACACATAGATTAATTTATTACTGGGTGGCTCATTTAAAAAAAAAGTATATCAAGGGAATGGGCCCATCCTGTTACCAGTTTAAAGAGTGACATTTATCTATTTCTATCACCAAGGGGATTGAATTCCATCTGCCATCTATCTGCCCAAGCTACCAGCCTATCTATGTCCTGCTGTATAAACATAGACAGGGATGACAGGAATCATGGGTAGAAGTGGGAACATTGAGGTGGAGGCGGGGGTCATTGGGCTGAAGGACCTGTTTCCCATGCTGTTTTGTTCTTTCGTGGGATATGTATCCAAACTCAGAATTCACATGGTGCCAGATGGAGGAATACACAAGCACAAGGCTGTAGGAATGAAATGCACCCCCCCCCCCCCATCCCCCGCCCCCGACCACCACGCTCCACTTTTCCCTGTCTGGATATTGTCACAGCGCTGCCTGTGGGATCATGCTGTGCTTAAAAGCCCCACAAGGAAAGCTGGAAAGGAAGTGTGAGAGATTCTGGAGGAAGGTGAACAGAAATGGGGACAACACGAGATGGCAAGAGCAATACTGGGGTGAGATAGAGAGAGAGAGATATGGGGAGAAACAGGAGGAAGAGAGAACAATTGGAGAGTGATAGCGATATAAGAATTAAAACCATAATGAGAAAGATAAATGAAAATGCACTTGATAAGAGAGAAATCCAGGGGAATAAAGTTGGTCAGAGAAAAGAAGAGTTTAGCAAGAATAAGATATGGAAGCAAAGGAGAAGGCATAAAGAGAGAGAGAGAGGGAGAAAAGAAAGGAAATATAGAGACAGACAAAGGATATAATTTGTCAGAAGCAGAAAAAACTGCAAGTATGTGTGAGAATGGGGAGGAAATTTGGAGAGGAGAAGTTAAATTGAAAAATCCTGAATTGATTTCCAACTCCATCAGCTGTCCAGTCCAGGGAAGTGTTCAATCCAGGGTGGGCTCTGATAATTGGGCACAGGAAAGGATTGCAGATTCGATTGCCATTCTTTGGTGTATCTCTGTCCACTTTGGGCCTAAGAATCTGAATTAATCCTGTAAAACAGGTCAGATGAAAAATGCCATCTCTCTCTGAAATATTTGAATGATCAGAAATTGCAGATTTGCTTCATCAAAGTGAGAGATGTGTAATTTGAACCTGTCTGTCCCCCAGTCCCTACTTTATCAGTGGTGTTACATTGACTACTTTCAAATCTGAAATGTTAATATCACACACAACACCTCCAACCACATCTCAGGAACACATATCCATTCAATTGATGCTTAAATTCTCTTCTTACTGTCTGTTCACACATGGAGAATGCTTACACACTAATTTCTCGGTCTTGTCCTTTTTTCTCTGGCAGTTAATTTACTGGGAATTGTGATCCTGAGTTGGAGAAATTGTGGCCTTTCGACCTGTACCACTCATTACCTGGTAGCAATGGCAACAGCAGATCTACTGTTCATCATCTTTGAACCAATTCTCACCATAATAAATGATTATTACTTCCCTACAAATTTCATGTCCGTCACCTCTGTGTGTCGTGTTCGAGGTGTCCTGCTGTCTGCAGCTACAGACTGTTCTGTCTGGTTCACTGTCACTTTCTCCTTTGATCGATTTGTGGCCATTAGCTGCCAGAAACTGAAAACTAAATATTGCACCGGGAAAACTGTGGCTGTGGTTCTGGCAACAACCAGCATCCTGCTCTCTGTGAAAAATATCCCCTTCTACTTTATACATGAACCAGGAAAGATAATCAATAATGTCCCGTGGTACTGTCAGACAAAGGATAACTATTGGATTGATCCTGGGTGGGTTGGATATTCCTGGTTTGATCGGATTTTAACACCATTGCTTCCATTCAGTTTAATCCTGTTGATCAACGCTCTGACAGTCAGGCACATTTTAGTGGCCAGTCGAGTCCGGAAGGGACTGAGGGCTCACACTCAGGGAGACAATCGCAGAGACCCCGAGATGGAGAGCAGAAGGAAGTCAATGATATTACTCTTCAGCATATCTGGAGCTTTCATTCTCCTCTGGGCGGTGTATATTATATTTTTTATCTATTCCAAAGTGAAAGGATTAGTTTCTATCACTCTTCCAGAATATACATTTCAACAAGTCGGATCAATGTTGTGTAATTTAAGTTGCTGCACAAATACATTTATTTACATGGTGACTCAATCCAAATTCAGGGAGCAGGTCAGAATCGTACTGAAATACCCAGTTACATCAATTATTCAAGTAATGAAGAAACAAAAGTGACTGACAGCCAATCAGAGACTGGGATCACTCACTGCTGCCCTCAACCGATCAGAGACTGGATTGCTAACTGTCCGCCTGAGCCAATCAGGACTGGATTGATGACCACTTTGACCATTCAGAGAATGCATTGCTAACTGATCGCCTGTGCCAATCAGAGAGTGGATTGCCAAGTGACTGCTTCAGACAATCAGAGACAGGATTGCTAACTGATCCTCCCCCATTAGCCAATCAGTGACTGGGTTGCGAATTGACCACCTCAGCCAGTCAGAGGCCAGACCAATGATTGCATGAGCTAGCCAATCAGAGTTGCCATTTGCTTCCTGACAGCCAAGTCCACCAATGACTGGTCTCTGCATTTTGACAGCAGATGAGCGAATCAGAGGCTGAGCTTTCGACTGAAAACCATGTCAACCAATCAGAACACCAGCAGTTAATGGCCCGCCCAAGAAGAAATCCAGGAGCTCCATTCGCTGAGTGACAGACACTTCAATCAATCAGGAAGTCTGTGTGTGAGTTTATCAGAATCTGTGTGTGTGCGTGTGTGTGTGCGTGTGCGTGTGCGTGTCAGTGAGTCAATGCCTGTGTCTGTATTTGTGTCTGTTAGTCAGTGTGTGTGTCTGTCAGAGTATATGTGTGTGGGCGTTGTCAGTGTCTGCATGTTTGTGTGTCTGTCACAGTCTGTTTGTGTGTCTATCAGAGTTTGTGTATGAGTGTCAGTGTCTGCGAGTATGCGTGTGTCAGTGTCTATGTGTCTTTGTGTTTATCTCAGTGTACATATATGTGTGTATTTTCAGAGAATGTGTGTGTGTCTGCTAGTGAGTATGTGTGTGTGTGTCTCTGAGTCTGTGCGCACGCGTGTGTGTGTGTGTGTGTGCATGTCTGTCTGTCTGTCTGTCAGTGTGTGTGTCTGTCAGTGTCTGTGTGTGTGTCTGTCAGTGTCTGTGTGTGTGCCTGTCAATATCTATATGTTTGTGTGTCTGTCAGAGGCTATCAAAGTGTGTCTGTCAGAGTCTGTGTGTACAAAGAACAAAGAACAAAACAGCATGGGAAACAGGCCCTTCGGCCCATCGAGCCCACACCGCCACCCTGTCCATGTTTATAGATCTATGGATTAAAAACCAAATTTGAGACAATTTAGGGAGAATTTGTTTTGCCAATTAGCTTAAGAGCACATCTTTGGGATGTGGGAGGAAACCGGAGCTCCCGGAGAAAACCCACGCAAGCACAGGGAGAATGCGCAAACTCCCACAGACACAGGCCCAAATCCATGTATCTGCACAGCACAGCAATAGTCACTGAGCTGTTGCGTGTGTGTGTGTGTGTGTGTGTGTGTGTATATATATGAGTCTGTCAGAATCTGTGTATATGTCTATCAGAGCATGTATGTGTATCTGTCAATGTTTATGTGTTGTGTGTCTATTAGAGTCTGTGTTGCCTCTCAGTATGTGTGTGTGTGCTTATCAGTGCCTGTGGATGGCTGAGAGACTCTTTCTTTGTGTGTGTGGTATGTTTGTGTGTCTATTTGTCTGTGTGCATCTGTCAGAATCTGTGTGTGTATCTATCAGTATCTGTGTGTTTGTGTGTGTGTGTGTCTGTATGTCTGTCATTGTGTATGTGTGTCTGTCAGTGTCTGCGTGTGTTGGTGCCTGTCTGTCATGTCTGTGTGTGCATGTGCGTGTGTGTGTCAGAGTCTGTGTGCATATCTCTATGTGTGTGTGTGTGTGTGTGGGTCAATATCTATGTGTGTGTGTGTGTGTGTGTGTTTATTTGTATTTGTCCTTTATTTGTATTGTCCTTTGTCCATTTTGCTAGTAGGGGCACCTTTGCGAAACTTCGCAGTAAGCAAACTGATCAAACGTATCTGAGAATTAACAGGTCCAACACTAGGTGTGTGTGCCTCTTAGTGTCTAAGTGTAGGAGGAAGAAGAGGAGAGTGGTAGTGATAAGGGACACATTGGTCAGGGGCATGGACAGGAGATTCTGTGATCAGGACAGCAAATCCCACATGGTTTGTTGCCTCCCGGGCGCCAGTTGTCTGTGTGTGAGTTTTTGCGTGTGTGTGTGTGTGTGTGTGTGTGTGTGTGTGAGTCAATGTCTAGAACAAAGAACAAAACAGCACAAGAAACAGGCCCTTCGGCCCAATGAGCCCACGCCGCCATCCCAATGTTCCCATTTCGACCCATGATCTATGTCATCACTGTCGATGTTTATAGATCTGTGCATTAGAACCAAACTTGAGACAATTTAGGAAGAATTTGTTCTGCCTATCAGCCTAAGAGCACATCTTTAGGATGTGGAGGAAACCGGAGCACCCAGAGAAAACCCATGCAAGCACGGGGAAAGTGTGCAAACTTCCACAGTCACAGGCCCAAATCCATGTGTCCATTGTGTGGAATGCACGACCGAGTAAGGTCGTGGGAGCAGGCATGCTAGGCTTGTTTAAGGGTTTCTTGGACAGCCACATGAGCGGTCTGCAGATAGAGGGATATAGCAGGACTGTCTAAATATCTTATTTGTTTCCACAGGTTATTCGGTCCATGCATTCGGCAGGTCGTACGAGGACTGCTCTTGGATGTTGCTTCAGGAGTGGCCTAGTGCTTCACGGCGTTAGTGTATGCTTAAATTGGACCATCTGATGGGCAACATGACAGCTCAGAGACTGTCGCTGTTGCTGTGCAGACACATGGATTTGGGCCTGTGTCTGCAGGAGTTTGCGCGTTCTCCCCGTGGTTGCGTGCTCCGGGTGCTCCGGTTTCCTCCCACATCCCAAAAATGTGCTCTTAGGCTGATTGGGCAACAAATTTTCCCTATATTGGTCCCTATTTGTCATTAAGATGTTAGGACGGCGGCGCGGGCTCGTTGGGCCGAAGGGCCTGTTTCCTGTGCTGTGTTGCTCTTTGTTCTTTGTGATACAGCACAGTGATAGTCACTGAGCTGTCATGTTGCCCATCAAATGGTCCAGATCAAGCGTACAGTAACGACGTGAAGCACTAGGATACTCTCAAAAAATCCAAAATCAGCCCTCCCATGACCCATCGCGTGTATGCCCCTTGTTAGACAAGGTGGACCAAAGTACCTGTAGGATAAAAGAAATACATCAATACCATCGACAATTTACACATTCCCAGGGAACTACCAAGGCTCATGATACCTATTTTAAATCAGTTTTCTATACCCCTCCATTCCCATTCTGTTCATGTGCCCATCTAAATATCTCTTAAATAACTCCAGAGTACCTACCTCCACCACTTTACTTGGCAGCACATTCCATATCCCCACCACCCTCTGTGTGAAAAAAATTCCCTCTAGCATCCAAATTATACCTACCCGCCTCACCCTAAGCCCGTGACCCCTCGTGCTATTTGAGTCCATCCTAGGAAAAAACTTAACCCTGTTTACTCTATCTATACCCCTCATAATCTTGTACACTTCTATTAGATCTCCTCTAAGTCTATGTCTTTCTAAGGAAAACAGCCTCAATTTGCCTAACCTCTCCCCGTAACTCAGACCTTCCATAACAGGCAGCATCCTGGTAAACCTCCTCTGCACTCTCTCCAGAGTCTCCACATCCTTCCGGTAGTAGGGCAACTAGAACTGGATGCAGTATTCGAAATAAGGTCTAACCAGCATTTTATACAACTGCAACATTAAAGGTCAGCTCTTGTACCAGCTTATGTCAGGATGAGGCTTGAAGGCTCAGTTAGTGCAATGGATAGCTATAGATTAGCCAGGAAGGAGCTAAAGAGTGAAGTGAGGAGAGCTAAGAGGGGACACGAGAAGACTTTGGCTGATAGGATTAAGGAGAATCCTAAAGCTTTCTTTAGATATGTTAAGAATAGAAGATGCTAGGTTAGGGCAAGATTAGGGCCAGTCATAGACAGCAGTGGGGAGTTGTGCGTGGAGCCTGAAGAGATTGGTGAGGCACTGAATAAATATTTCTCTTCGGTATTCACGCAGAGTGCTGGAAATGTAGCTATGGAGAACACTGAGGTACAGGGTTGCAAATTGGGAAGTATTGTAGTAGATAGGGAGGATGTGTTAGAAATGCTCGAGGGTTTGAAGTTGGATAAGTCCCCTGGGCCGGACGGGATTTACCCTAGGATTCTCTGGGAGGCAAGAGAGGAGATGGCAGAGCCTCTGGCTCTGATCTTCGGGTCCTCGTTGGTTACGGGTGTGGTTCCGGAGGACTGGAGGATAGCGAATGTGGTCCCATTGTTTAAGAAGGGGAAGAGAGACCTTCCAGGGAATTATAGGCCAGTGAGTCTTACTTCTGTTGTGGTCAAGGTATAGGAGAGAATTATTAGGGATAGGATTTATAGTTATTTAGAGAGAAATGAATTGATTGGGGATAGTCAGCATGGTTTTGTGAAGGGTAGGTCATGCCTTACTAAACTCATTGAGTTTTTTGAGAAAGTGACCAAAGAGGTGGATGGGGGTAAAGTGGTTGATGTGGTATATATGGACTTTAGTAAGGCGTTTGATAAGGTGGCCCCTGGAAGACTTCTACAGAAAATGCAGATGTGTGGAATAGAGGGTGATTTAGCTAATTGGATTAGGAATTGGCTGGCAAATCGAAGACAGAGGGTGGTGGTTGATGGGAGATATTCATCGTGGAGTTCAGTGACAAGTGGTGTGCCTCAGGGTCTGTTTTGGGGCCCCTGCTGTTTGTAATTTTTATAAATGATCTGGATGAGGGTATTGAGGATGGATCAGTAAATTTGCAGATGACACTAAAGTCGGTGGAGTGGTAGATAGTGAAGAGGGGTGTTATAGTTTACAGAGAGACTTGGTCAAGTTGCAGAGCTGGGCCGAGAGGTGGCAAATGGAGTTTAATGTGGAAAAGTGTGAGGTAATGCACTTTGGCAGGAACAATAAAGGTGTAGAGTATAGGGCTAATGGTAGGGCTCTTAATAGTGTTGAGGAACAGAGGGATCTTGGTGTATGTGTCAATAGATCCCTGAAAGTAGGCAGTCAAGTGGATAAAGTTGTTAAGAAGGCATATGGAGTCTTAGCTTTTATTGGCAGGGGGATTGAATTTCGGAGCCGCAGCATCATGTTGCAACTGTACAAAACTCTAGTGCGGCCGCACTTGGAGTATTGTGTGCAGTTCTGGTCCCCCCATTATAAGAAAGATGTGGAGGCATTGGAGAGGGTACAGAGGAGGTTTACCAGGATGTTGCCTGGTATGGAGGACAGGTCCTATGAAGAGAGGTTGAAGGATTTGAGGTTGTTTTCGTTAGAAAGGAGGCGGCTAAGGGGGGATCTTATTGAAACATATAGATGATTAGAGGTTTGGATAGGGTGGACAGTGATAGCCTTTTTCCTAGGATGGAAAAAGCTAGCACGAGGGGACACAACTTTAAATTAAGGGGTATGAGTTATAGGACGGATATCAGAGGTAGGTGCTTTACTCAAAGAGTGATTAGGGAGTGGAATGCCCTGCCTGCAGCTGTTGTAGATGCGCCAAGGTTGGTGGCGTTTAAGAGGTTAGTTGATAAGTATATGGATGGGAAGGGAATGGTTTAGTTAGGAGGGGCATTGCTTTTTATTTTGGTCGGCACAACATCGAAGGCCGAAGGGCCTGTTCTGTGCTGTAATGTTCTATGTTCTATGTACCCTATACCCCTTCTGATTGTGTGCGTGTGCGTGTGCGTGTGTGTGTGTGTGTGTCCGTCGGAGTCTTTGTTTGTGTCTAGCAGTGTCTATGTGTGTATCTGTCAGAATCTATGTGTGTATCTGTCTGTATCAATATTAATGTAACCAGGGCCTAGTTTTAAAGCTGATAGAATTGGATATCCTAATTTAAAGAATTGGGCATATTAAAATCAAAATGTCAAACCTCAGGCAGGCCAATTGTACAACACACAAACGTGACTGGGCTTGATTCATCAATCACCTATCAAAGATCGTTGCACCCAACTGATACTTAACAGAAGATCATTGCACCCTATTGAAATGCACCAGCCTATTGTTAGAGGCCCAGATCGGGCCAGACTTTCTGTCACTGAGAGTTACTGTAGTTAGCTTATCTGATAACAGGTTACATGTAAGCAACAGCATGGAGGTGGACACCTGGGAGCGGACCCTGATGTCCTGTCAGGCAGACATCAAGAAACCCACTGGATATTGGAACTCCTTCCTTGGACTTCATTGGCCAGAACGCAAAGAAGTTTCTGGAAAGGCAAGCAGGCAGGCAATAAAGGGACAGATTTTCAGACACCAGCAGTGAAGAATCAATGAGGGGGAATGACCTTGACTATTCAGAAAACTGATCAGAGAAGGGAAGGAAGGAAGAAGCTGCCAATCAAGACTCACCTTCATGATGACAGCCCAGAAGAACTCAGAGAATCGAGCCTGCAGTTTTAACCAAACCATCTTTGCAAATAAAATACTTATACCTGAGTTATCTTCTTGTTTTCTGTGGGTAATTTTAAGGTTGATGGTATTATTATTAGTAAACTTGTTGAACCTTTATTTGTGTTTGTTCTTTGTCCATCTTGCTAGTAAGGGCACCTGTGTAAAATTTTGCAGTAAACAAACTGATCGAAAGTATCTGAGAATTAACAAGTACAACACAAGGTATGTGTGTCTCTCGGTATCTAAGTGTAGGAGGAAGAAGAGGAGAGTGGTAGTGATAGGGGACACAATGGTCAGAGGCATGGACAGAAGATTCTGTGGTCGGGATAGCGAATCCCGCATAGTTTGTTGCCTACCGGGTACCAGTTGTTGTGGTACATGTTGATACCAATGATGTAGGTAGGAAAAGTGAGGAGGTCCGAAGGAGAGAGTATAGAGTATAGCTTGGAAGGAAGTTAAAAAGCAGAACCCTGAGGATAATAATCTCAGGATTGTTACCTGTGCCACGTGCCAGTGAGGCTAAGAGTAGGATGCTTGGGCGGATGAACATGTGACTGAGGAACTGGCGTAGGGGGCAGGGTTTCCGATTCTTGGATCATTGGGACCTCTTCTGGGGCAGGTGGGACCTGTACAAGAGAGACGGGTTACACCTTAACTACAAGGGGACTAACATACTTGCAGGGGGGTTTGCTAATGTTATTGGGGAGCATTTAAACTAGATTTGCAGGGGGATGGGAACAAGAGTTCCAGAGCACATAGTGGAGGACGGGGGGGTAAAAAAGACAGGCTAGTTCAAGCAAAATCACAAATGAAAGTGTTGAGTGTGGTGGAAATAATCTTTTGAGGTGTGCCTATTTCAATGCCAGGAATATTGTGGGAAAGGCACTCATTTGCTGAAGATGTGGATTGACACGTGGAAATATGACATTATAGCTGTTAGTGCAACTTGGCTACAGGAGGGGCAGGACTGGAAGCTCAATGTTCCAGGGTTCCGATGTTTCTGGCATTATAGAGGCAGAGGGATAAAAGGTAGGGATGGGGGGATGGGGAGTAGGTGGCATTATTGGTTGGGGAAAATGTTACACTGGTACTCAGGCAGGATAGATTAGGGAGTTTGTCTGCAGCAGCCCTATGGGTAGAGCTGAGAAACAGGAAGAGTATGACCACATTAATGGGGTTGTATTACAGACCATCCAATAGTCAGTGAGAATTGGAGGAGCAAATCAGCAGAGAGACAGCTGACAACTGCAAGAAACACAAAGTTGTGATAGTAGGGGACTTTAATTTTCCACATATAGATTGGGACCCACATATTGTTAAAGGTTTAGACGGAGTAGAGTTTGGTAAATATGTTCTGGAAAATTTTCTGCATCAGTATATAGAAGTACCAACCACAGACAATGAGATATTGGATCTCCTATCAGGAAATGAGTTAGGGTAGGTGATGGATGTGAGTGTGAGGGAACACTTTGGATCCAGTGATCATAATGTCATTAGTTTCAACCTGATCATGGATAAGTATAGAAATGGTCCTCGGCTTGAAGTGCTGAACAGGAAAGGGGCCAAATTTGATGAATAGGGAAGGGATCTGGGAAATGTGGATTGGCATAGGCTAGTATTTACATGCTGGTAAGGAAGTAAATGGAAAGTGGGTGGCCTTCAAAGGAGAAATTTTGAGAGTGCAGAATTTGTATGTTCCTGTCAAGATTAAAGCATAGTAAATAAGGATCAGGAACCTTGGTTCTTGAGGAAGATTGTAACACTGATTAAGAAGAGAGAGTTGTGTGCAGCAAGGACCAGATCAGATGTTCAAGGAGTATAAAAAATGCAAGAAGCTAAGAGGAGGGCTGAAAGAAGACAGGAGATTGCTTTGGCAGACAGAGTGAAGGAAAACCCAAAGAGCTTCTATAGGGATGTTAGGGGCAAAAGGACAGTGAGGGATAAAATTGAAAACCAGAAGGGTAAATTGCGTATGGAACAAAAAGAGATGGGGAGGATACGAAATGGGTTTTTTGCATCTGCATTTACTGAGGAAACAGGTATGGAGTTTACGGAAATTGGGCAAACAGGGAGGGAGGTCATGGAACCATTACAGATTAAAGAGGAGGAGATGCTGGTTGTTTTGAGGCAAATCAGAGTGGATAAATCCCCAGGACCGGACAAGGCATTCCCAAGGACCTTGAGGGAGGCTAGTATTGAACTTGCAGGGGCCCTGGCAGACATATTTAAAATGTCAGTATTCACGGGGAGAGGTACTGGATGATTGGAGGGTGGCTCATGTTGTTCCATTGTTTAAAAAAGGTTCCAAAAGAAATCCTGGAAATTATAGGCCAGTAAGTTTGAGGTCGATGGTGGGTAAGTTATTCGAAAGTGTGATAATGGATAGGATCTACAGCTATTTGAATTGACAGGGATTTATTAGGGAGAGTCAACATGGCTTTATGCATGGTAGGTCATGTTTGACCAATTATTCGAGTTTTTTGTTGGGGTAACAAGGAAAGTGATGAAGGGAAGGTGGTGGATGTTGTCTACCTGTATTTCAGCAAGGCCTTTGATAAGTTCCCTCATGGAAGATTAGTTCGGAAGGTTCAGTTGCTAGGTATACATGGGGAGATAGTAAATTGGATTAGACACTGGCTCAATAGAAGAAGCCAGAGAGTGGTTGTGGTTAGGGTTGTGGTTAGAGATTTGCTTCTCTGAGTGGAGGCCTGTGACTAGTGGTGTGCCGCAGGGATCTGTCATTGTTTGTCATCTATATCAATGATCTGGATGATAATGTGGTAAATTGGATCAGCAAATTTGCTGATGAGACAAAGATTGGAGGTGTAGTGGACAGTGAGGAAGGCTTTCAAAGCTTGTAGAGGGATTAATACAATTATTGTCACTAGAGAAGTAGTGCTTGATAGACTAACAGGACTGAAGGTAGACAAGTCCCTGGGACTGGACGGAGTTCTGAAAGAAATAGCAGAAGTAGTAGCAGATGCCTTAGTATTTATTTATCAAAATTAGCTGGACTCTGGGAAAGTGACGGAGGATTGGAAAACAGCTAATGTTACACTGCTGTTTAAAAAAGGTAGCAGACAAAAGACAGAGAATTATAAGCCGGTTAGCTCAATGTCCGTAGTTGGAAAAATGCTAGAATCTATCATCAATGAAGAAATAGCAAGGCACCTATAAAAAAATGTTTTGATCAAGTAGATGCAGCATGGATTTGTGAAGTGGAAGTCATGTTTAATGATTTTATTGGATTTCTATGAAGATGTGACTAATACAGTAGACAGAGGAGAGCTGGCAGATATGGTGTTTTTAGATTTCCCCGATGGTGTTCGATAAGGTGCAGCAGGTCATCAAGAAGGCGAATGGAATTTGGCCTTTATAGCAATGGGATAGAATATAAAAGCAGGGAGGTCTTGCTACAACTAGTGAGGCCACAGCTGGAGTACTATGTGCAGCTTTGCTCCCTTATTTGCGAAAGGATATATTGGCCTTGGAGGGAATAGAGAGAAGGTTCATCAGGCTGATACTGGAGATGAGGGAGTTAGCTTATGAAGAGAGATTGAATAGACTGGGCCCGTACTTGTTAGAATTTAGAAGGCTGAGGGGTGATCTTGTAGAGACTTACAAGATAGTGAAGGGGCTAGATAGGGTAGAGGTAGAGAGATTCTTCCTGCCTAGAGAGTACAGCCTCATATTGGGGGAGGGGGGAGGTGGACAACAGTTTAGAATGGAGTTGAGAAGGAACTTCACTCAAAGGGTGGTGAATCTATGGAATTCTCTGCCCATTGAAGTGGTGATGGCTACCTCGTTGAATATTTTTAAGTCACGGGTAGATAGATTTCTGATAGACAAGGGAATTAAGGGTTATGGGAAGAAAGCGGGAAGTGGAACTGATCCACTTCAGATCAGCCATGTCTTATTGAATGATGGGGCAAGCTCGAGAGGCTAGATGGCCTACTCCTGCTCCTATTTCTTATGTTCTTATGTTCTTATATTTGAATCAACTAGAAAAATGGGCTGAAAATGGCAAATGGAATTTAACGCAGACAAGTGTGAGGTATTGCACTTTGGAAGGACAAACAAAAGTAGAATGTAGGGTAAATGTTAGCACCCTGAAGAGTGCAGTTGAACAAAGGGATCTGGGAAAACAAGTACAGAATTCCCTAAAAGTGACGTCACAGGTAGATAGGGACATAAAGAGTGTCTTTATAAATCAGAGTATTAAGTATAAAAGTTGGAGTGTTATGGTAAGGTTATATAAGGCATTGGTGTGGCTGACTTTGAAGTATTGTGTACAGTTTTGGTGGCCTAGTTACAGGAAGGACATAAATAAGGTTGAAAGAGTGCAGCGAAGGTTCACAAGAATGTTGCCGGGACTTGAGAAGCTGAGTTACAGAGAGAGATTGAATAAGTTAGCACTTCATTCCCTGGGGCGTAGAAGAATGAGGGGAGATTTGATAGAGGTGTGTAAGATTTTGATGGGTATAGATAGAATGAACTCAAGCAGCTTTTCCCACTGAGGCTAGAGGAGTAAAAAAACAGAGATCACGGGTTAAGGGTGAAAGCAGAAACGTTTAAAGAGAATATTGCGGGGGGAGAGCGAATTCATTACGCAGAGAGTAGTGGAAGTGTGGAATGAAGTGGATGAAGGATGAAGTGGTAAACTTTTAACATTTAAGAAAAACTTGGATGTGTTCATGGACGAGAGAGGTGTGGAGAGATATGGTCCAAGTGTAGGTCAGTGCGACTAGGTAAAAAATGGTTCAGCACAGGCAAGATGGGCCAAAAGGCCTGATTCTGAGTTGTAATTTTCTGTGGTTCTATGAAAAGGATGGGATATGGTCCCGGGAAATGTCAGGGATTTTAGTTCAGTCGGAAGCATGGTCGGTGCAGGCTTGGAGGGGTGAAGGGCTTGTTCTTGTTTTTTGTTCTATTAACAGACAACACATTATTAAATTAGTGAAAGGTGAGGTTACATCTGAGATTTGGAGACAAAATCTGGTTACTCGTTGGAATTGTAGGCAGAATGACATATTTGTATAACCCCAGAACCACAGAATCCTTGCAGGACAGAAAGAGGCCATTCACCCATCAAGTCTGCACGTCACTCCAAAGGATCATCCCACCCATGTACTCCCCTCCTCCCTGTGCCCATTTCATCATCCATTTACCATGGCCAATCCATGGAATTCGCACATTTTTAGTCTTGAAGGGTCAATTTAGTATGGCCAATCCCCCTAACCTGCACATTTTTGGACACTAATGGGCAATTTAGTATAGCCAGTCCATTTAACATACACATCTTTTTACACTAAGGGGCAATTTAGCATGGCCAATCCACATAACCCACGCATTGTGGAACATTGAGGAACAATTTAGCATGTCAATCCACCTAACTCATGCATCTTTGGACACAATGGACAATTTGGCATGGAGAATCCACCTAACCTAGGCATTTTTTGACACCAAGGGACATTTTAGTATAAACAATTTATTAACCCGCATATCCTATCTAGTCCAAAGATGTGCAGGTTAAGTTAATTGGACATGCTAAGAAATTGCCCCTTAGTGTCCTGGGATGTTAGAAGGATTATTGGGTACAATATGTAGCGATAAGCGGGGGTAGGGCTTGGGTGAGATTGTGATCGGTGTAGACTCGATGGGCCAAAGGGCCTCTTTCTGCACTGTAGGGTTCTATGTTTCTATGAACCTATGATGTTTGGACACCAAAGGGCAATTCATCATTCGTTGAGTCGTGTGAGATAGGGTGGGGCGGGAGTTTGGACAGTCAGGGAGGGCCAGGATGTCATAAGTGGGGCCCCATGGGTCAGACAGTTGGAAGGAAACCTGTGTATGTAGTTGGATTGGTGGTTGGGTGCGTGTCAGGGAACTGGAGATGGGCTGTTGTGTTTGGAGCACAAGATGGGTGCAGCATTTGGGACCTTCGGAGGATGGGGTGTGGGAGAGTTGTATTTGAGTCAGGAATATCAGGACTCTAGGCAACCTTTCTGGTGGGTCAAGGTCGGAGATGCATGTCACCGGATTTGTACACCGGGATTTGCACAAGTACCAGGAATGCAGGCACATCTCCCACAGCTGAAGAACAGTCCCATTCAAGACCACACTGGAAAGAAATCAGTAGGTAATTCATTTAAAGCTTTTTAAAATGCATTTTAAAGATGATTAAGAGCAAATTATCGGGAACTTTCAGTGCCTGATTGAATCTCCCGTCTTGCCGGGAATCCAGGATTGTTCAGACTTGCTCTCCACATTCGGGAACTGGCAGGAGACCCCGCGGAATGAATGGAGGAAATCAAGAGGGTTGGGGGGCAGGAAGGTGGTGTTCCCCTTCATGGACACTCTGGCAGTGTCAGCCAGTGCCCCCTGGCATTGCCCAAGGGACAAAGAGCCCATGCCTTGGTAGGAACCTTGGTATCGGGTAGTGCCAAGAGTAAGACCCTCCATACCAGGCCTATTTTGGGCAGTGGGCCAATCGGTGGGAATAGGGTGGGGATTCCGGTGCCACTCTGCGGACAGGACGGAAATGGGATAAAGGGCGGGTAGCAGTTGGGAGGGCTGACAAGGAGGGGCCTTTACTAAAATCCGTATAAATGACATCCACAACCCTTCCCTCATCAATCGTTTTTGCCACCTCCTCAAAAAACTCAACCAAATTTGTGAGGCATGACCTCCCTCATACAAAACCATGCTGTTCCATTGTTAATGAGATTATTCTGTTCTAAATATGCATAGATCCTATCTCTAAGAATCTTCTCCAACAATTTCACTACCACGGATGTCAAGCTCACCGGCCTATAATTACCCGGGTTATACTTGCTACCTTCTTAAACAATGGGACCGCATTTGATATCCTCCATTCTTCTGGGACCTCACCTGTTTCCAGTGAAGAGACAAAGATATCTGTTAGAGGCCCAGAAATTTCATCTCGTCTTCCTGTGTAGTCTAGGATAGATGCCATCAAGACAGATTTGTCTGTCCTAATGTTTCCTAAAAACCTAACACTTCCTCTCTTGTAATTAGGATCTTTTCTAATGGGTTCTCTGAGAAACTACCAGTCAACATGTCCCTCCCTTTGTGAATACTGATGCAAAGTATTCATTTAGGATCTCACCAATTTCTTTGGGTTCTAAGCATAATTCCCCTCCTCCGTCCCTGAGAGGTCTGATCCTTTTCCTGACAACCCTCTTGTTTCTAACGTATGTATAAAACTCCTTAGTCCTGTCCGCCAAGGAGAGTTTGTGACCCCTTTTTGCCCTTCGAATTCCCTGTTTGAGCTCTTTTCTACTTTTTCTGTATTCCTCCAGTGCGCCATCTGTTTTTAGTGCCTGGACCTTACACATGCCTTTTTTTAAAAAATATTTGATTAGACCTACAATTTCCCTGGTTATCCACGGCCCCCGAATCTTACCTTGCCTGTTCTGTCCTTCCTTTTTATAGGCACATGCCTGTCCCACAACCTTATCAACTGCTCCTTAAAAGACTCTCACATGCCAGATGTGGATTTACCCTCGAACAGCCTCTCCCAATCAATAGCCATCAAAACCTGCCTAATCTAGCTGTAGTTAGCCTTCCCCCAATTCAGCATCTTACCCATAGGACAACACTCATCTTTTTTCCATTACTATCGGAAAGTTTACAGAATTGCAGTCATTATTCGCCGCATTTTTCCCTACTGAAACTTTAATGAGGTCATTCCCCAGTACTGGGTGCAGTATAGCCCCCCTCTCTAGTTGCATTATCAATGTATTGCTCCAAAAAACCTTCCTGTACGCATTTTATAAATTCCTCCCCATCCAGACCCCCAGCCCAAAGGGATTTCCAGTTTATAAAAGGGAAATTAAAATCTCCCACTACAACTACCGTTTTTTTTTCCACCTTACCTATCTGTTCCTCAGCTTCCCGTGGGCTGTTCGGAGCCACAGCATCATGTTGCAACTGTACAAAACTCTAGTGCGGCCGCACTTGGAGTATTGTGTGCAGTTCTGGTCCCCACATTATAAGAAGATGTGGAGGCATTGGAGAGGGTACAGAGGAGTTTTACCAGGATGTGGCCTGGTCTGGCGTTCAGGTCCTATGAAAGAGGCTGAAGGATGTGAGAATTGTTTTCGTTAGAAAGGAGGCAGCTAAGAGGGATCTTATTGAGCATATAAGATTGATTTGAGGTTTTATAGGGTGGACGTGATCGCCTTTTCCTAGGATGGAGCAAGCATAGCACGAGGGGGACACAGCTTTAAATTAAGGGGTTGAGTTATAGGACGGATATCAGAGGTAGTTTTCTTACTCAAAGAGTGGTTCGGGAGTGTGATATGCCCTGCCTGCAGCTGTTGTAGATCCCAATTTTGGTGGCGTTTAAGGAGGTTAGTTTTGATAAGTATATGGAAGAGAAGAATGGTTAGTTTTTTGGAGGGGCCATTGCTTTTTATTTTGGTCGGCACAACATCGAATGCCGAAGGAGCCTGTTCTGTGCTGTAATGTTCTAGTTCTATGTTCTATGAGGCGTGTAGTATACACCGAGATTAGGTGACGCGCCCTTCCTATTTCTGAGTTCCCCTGAACATATCCGTATACATGACATCTAAATTGTCCATCGGGGACAATGGTTGGCAGATGGGAATTAGGTGGGAGTCAGATGTTTCTCATGTGTTGGAGTTGAATTAGTTTGGTTGAAGGGCCTCTTCTGTGCTGTGTCGCTATTGATTCTAAGGGTGAGATGCTGCGCTTTGGGAGATTAAATGTTACGGGTAAGTATACAATTAATAGCAGGACCCTGAAGAGCATTGATGTACAGAGAGACCTCAGGATTCAAGTCCATAGCTTCCTGAAAGTGGCCATACATGTAGGTAGAGTGGCAAAGAAGGTGTATGGCAAGTTTTCATTTATTGGTCAGGGCATTGGGTACAAGAGTCAGGATGTCCCATTGCAGCATTATAAAATTTTAGTTAGGCCACACTTAGAATATTGTATTCAATTCTGGTCGCGACATTACAGGAAGAATGTAGAGTTTTAGAGAGGGTGCAGAAGAAGTGGACCAGGATGCTACCGGGATTAGAGAATATGAGGTGTAAGGAGAGGCTGGACAAACTAGGGTTGTTTTCTCTGGAGCAGCAGAGGCTGAGGGGAAATTTGATAGAACATACGACATTCCAGCACAGTATTATTCAGCCCTCGATGTTGCACCAACTAGTGGAATGAATCTAATGATCCTCTAACCCAAACTATTCCAACATTATTTTCTGATTTTCCGATAAGTATATATTTATAATTCCGAGTATTAGTAATGGGTGATTTCAACCTGCTATTGACTGGGCAATGCAAGTCAGACATGGTGGGTGGGCGGAAGAGTTTTTGGAATGCTGTCGGGATGGGTTCCTTGAACAATATGTTACGGAACCGACAAGAGAGCGTGCTATCTTAGACCTGGTACTATGTAATGAGGTAGGTAGAATTAGGAATATTCATGTGAGGGATCCTCAAGGGACAAGTGATCATAGCACGGTAGAATTTATGATGCAGATGGAGAATGAGGTAGTAGAGTCCCATGTGTACTATGTTTGAACAGAGAGGACTATGATAGGATGAGAGAGGAATTGGCGACTGTGGATTGGAGGAGTTCGTTGGTTGGTAGGACGGCTGAGGAACAGTGGGGAATTTTTAAAGAGATCTTTTTCAGTACTCAGCATAAATGTATTCCAATGGTGAAGAAGGACTGTAGGAGAAGGGAAAATCAGCCATGGTTCTCCAAGGAAATTAGGGAGAGTATTAAATTTAAAGCTGAGGCATTCAGAACGGCTAAAAATATTGGGCGATCGGAGGATTGGGAAAGTTTTAAACAACAGCAAAGAGTGACTAAAAAGGTGATTAAAAAAAAGATGGAATATGAGGCTAAACTAGCTCGAAACATCAAAAAGGACAGAAAGAGTTTTTATAAGTATAAAGAATAGGAGGATGGCCAGAGATAACGTAGGATCCTTGGGCGATGAGAGGGGTGATTTAATGATGGATGACGGGGATATGGTGGAGACCTTGAATAAGTTTTTTGTGTCGGTCTTTACAGAGGAGGACGTAAATAGCTTGCCTGAACTCAAGGATAGAAGGGTAGTAGGAGATGAGGTCCTTGATGAGATTACAGTCACTAGAGAGATGGTGCTTGATAGGCTAATGGGGCTGAGGGCAGATAAGTCTCCGGGACCAGATGGAATGCATCCCAGTGTCCTCAAAGAAATGACAGAGATGATAGCGGATGCCCTGGTAATTATCTTTCAAAATTCTCTGGACTCCGGAAAAGTGCTGGAAGATTGGAAAACGGCTAATGTTACACCGCTGTTTAAAAAGGATAGCAGACAGAAGGCAGGGAATTATAGGCCGGTTAGTTTAACATCTGTAGGAGGAAAAATGCTGGAATCTGTCATCAAAGCAGAAATAACAAGGCAGCTGGATATGAACTGTTTGATCAGGCAGACGCAGCACAGATTTGTTAAGGGGAAGTCGTGCTTGACGAATTTATTGGAGTTCTATGAGGAAGTGACTAGTGTGGTAGAAAGGGGAGAACCGATGGATGTGATGTTTTTGGATTTCCAAAAAGCGTTTGATAAGGTGCCTCACAAAAGATTGCTGCAGAATGTTAGGGTGCAGAGACTCGGGGGTAGGGTGTTAGACTGGATAGAGGATTGGTTGTCTAATAGGAAGCAGAGATATGTATTAATGGATACTATTCTGATTGGCAGCTGGTGACTAGTGGAATGCCCCAAGGTTCTGGTGCTGGGGCCTCAACTATTTACCATTTACTTAGATGATCTGGAGGAAGGGGCAGAGTGCAGGGTGACAAAATTTGCTGATGACACGAGGATGAGTGGAAAAGCAAATTGCGTGGAGGGTGTGGAAAGCCTGCAGAGGGATCTGGATAGGTTGAGTAAGTGAGCGAGGACGTGGCAGATGGAGTATAATGTTAGCAAGTGTGAGGTTATTCACTTTGGTAAGAATAATGGTAGGAAGGATTACTAGTTAAATGGAGAAAAGCTGCAGCATGCAACGATGCAGAGGTACCTGGGGGTCCTTGTGCACGAATCACGAATCACGAATCACAAAAACACTGTATGCAGGTGCAGAAGGTGATTAAGGAGGCGAATGCAATGTTGGCCTTTATAGTTAGGGGGATAGAATATAAAAGTAGGGAGGTTCTGTTGCAGCTGTATAGGGTACTGGTGAGGCCGCAGCTGGAGTACTGTGTGCAGTTTTGGTCGCCGCATTCGAGGAAGGATATATTGGCCTTGGAGGGGGTGCAGAGAAGGTTTACTAGGCTGATACCGGAGATGAGGGCATTGGATTATGAGGAGAGACTGAATAGGCTAGGTTTGTACTCTTTGGAGTTTAGAAGGCTGAGAGGGGATCTTATAGTGACGTATAAGATAATGAAGGGGATGGATAAGGTAGTGGTTGAGAGACTCTTCCCGCTTAGCAAAGATAGCAAGGCACAGCCTCAAGATTGGAGGGGGGGGGTGTACAGTTCAGTTCAGAGTTGCAGAGGGTTTTCTTCACACAAAGGGTGGTGAATCTTTTGAATTCTCTGCCTGATGAAGTAGTGGAGGCTTCTTCGCTGAATATGTTCAAGTCAAGGGTGGATAGGTTTTTGATTGGCAAGGGAATTAAGGGTTATGGAGAGAAAGTGGGAAAGTGGTACTGAACCACTACAGATCAGCCATGATCTTATTGAATGGTGGGGCAGGCTCGAGGGGCTGGATGGCCTACTCCTGCTCCTATTTCTTATGCTCTTATGTAATTCCGCCACGACAGATGTGGAATTTGAATTCGATGAAAAAATTAAGAACCTACTGATAATCCATTATAGTTTGTCAGGGGTGTGGGGAGAACTCATCTGCTTCCTTTTAGGGAAGGAAATCTGCTGTCTATATCCAATCTGGCCAAAATGCGACTCCAGAGCCACAGCAATGTGATTAACTCTCACCTGCCCTTGAGCACGTAGGGATGGGCAATAAATGCTGGCCAAACAGTGACACCCATGCCCTGCAAATAAATTAAAACAAAACTATGAATCCGTAAGAAATAGAGAAAACGGAACAAGGGCAAGCAGAAGAGATTAGTTTAATTCAGCATTAGATTGGGAACAGCGTGGTTGGCTGAAGGCCCTGTTTCTGAGCTGTACTGTTCGATGTTCTACAACACTTGACACATTATTCTCAAGTATAGAGTATGGGATCTCATTCAATATTCAGAGTTGTGACATCGAAGGCTTTTACCTGGATCAATGAATGAGCTATATAAAAAAGGTTGTATTCCCGCATAGATTGATCCACTTAAATGAACTGTTCTAAAACAATAAATGATAGTTTTAGTCTTAAAATGAGTTATGTTAGGAATACTGCTGAGACTTATTTAAGTAAAAAAAGGCAACAAATTATTAGTTAACATACGCATGAGAAGATTAGAAGCAGGTGCAGAGCAAACGATACAGAAATGTGAGATTTCAAGTCAGTCTCTGTGAGATATCATTGTCTCTGGAACCTTTTAAAGATGTGTGGGGTTTTTTTTAAAACAGATAGTCATGGGGCCCTGCTAAGTGAGATGGGCCTTGTAACAACATTTAAAATTAATCTGAATTGGCACCAGAGGAGATGGGGATCAGAGAGATGCAGGCGTTTGGTGTACTTAGGACAACGTGATCAGTGCATGCTTGAAAACAGCTCTGTACTATTCGTTGTTATTCTTTGTATTCCTTCTATCTGCACTGAACTATTGTTTTTTTGCCTCCTTAGGGTGGTCTCAACAGGTTAGCAGTTTTGTTTTGGCAGTAAACTTAAGTTACTATTCTTCCCCAACATAGGAATTGGGAACAGAAGTAGACCATTCAAGCTGTTTGAGCTTGCTCTGCCATTCAATCAGATCACAGCTGATCTCTCCCTGGTTTCAAATCCACCTCCCCACTGATTCGCCATATCCTTTCATCCCTTCTTATTAGAAGTATATCTACCTCCTTCTTGAAATCATTCAATGATTCGGACTCTGCTGCGCTATGGGGCAGCGAGTTCCACAAATTCACCACTCTCTGTGAGATGTAGTTCCTCCTCAACTCAGTTTTAAATCTACTGCTTTTTGACTGATAACCCTGACCTCTTGTTTGAGATTGCACACATGGAGATTGCATTTGACCTATATTTATTTTATCAATCCCTTTTAAAGTTTTTATATCCTCTCTCATCCTTCTAAACTGCAGTGAGTATAAGCCCTAACTGTTTAATCTATTTAATTGGGCAGCATTGTTGGAGGATCGAAGAGCATTTTCCTGTGCTGTATTTTTCTTTGGTCTTTATTTTTTGTTCTCTCTTCGACCATCATTGTCATCGTCATCCATTTCAGGAATTTAGCAGATTCTCATCAACTTCAGGAATCGTTAAGGAGAACATGACCCTGTCTACATCAATGGGGACAAAGGTTCGAGAGCTTCAAGTTTATAGATCACCTGTCCTGGTTCCCCCGTGTCAACAATATAGTTAAGAAAGCCCACTAAAGGCTCTACTTCCTCAGAAGACTAAGAGAATTTGGCATGTCAGCTACGACTTTCACCAACGTTTACAGGTGCACCATAGAAAGTATTCTTTCTGGTTGTATCACGTCTTGGTATGGCTCCTGCTCTGCCCAAGCCTGCAGAGAACTACAAAAGTTCGGGAATGTAGCCCAATCTATCATGCAAAACAGTGTTCTATCCATTGAATCTGTCTACACTTCCCTCTGCCACGATAAAGCAGCCATCATAATTAAGGGCTTCACACACATCCCGGACATGTTCTCTTTCACCTTCCTCCTTCGGGAGAAAGACAGAGAAATCTGAGGTCACTTACCAATGGACTAAAGATCAGCTTCTTCCCTGCTACTGTCAGACTTTTAATTGGTCAAACCTTGCATTAAGTTAAATTTTTTCGACGCTAGCTATGACTTCCACACTCTCTTGTTTCTTCTCTATGAACGTTATGTTTTGTCTGTATGATGTACAAGAAACTTTTCACTGTATCTCAATACATTGAAAATAATAAATCAAATCAAATCTTTCTCCTCTATATACTCTATGAATGGTATTGCACGCAAGAAATGAATTTGTCTGTATAGCGTGCAAGAAATAATATATTTCACTGTACACTAATACATGTGACAGAAGTAAATCAAATCCAATCAAATCAAATCAAATTTGATCATATCTAACCTAATCTAACCTAATCAACCCTTTCATCCTCGGAATCAATCTGGTTAATCTTCACTGAACTGCGTCCAATGCCACCACATCCTTACTCAAATAAGAAGAGCAAATCTGGACACATTATTCCAGATGTGTCTCACCAACACCCTGTCCAATTACAACAACAATCTTGTGTCCTTAAAAGAGACCTTGGGTGCAATCTTATGAAAAAAAGCCTCTAATGGTAGAAAGAGCAAAAAACCGTATGAATGTGAAAATGTAATTTTATGACACTCAGTCGCTATATTGCTCAGAAGTATGATTCTCGCCGGTGAAGAGATAGAGTGGAAGGGTGATTGGAGTCTAAGCTCACAAGTGGAACCGGTTGCAGACTGCTTAACGCAGGTGCCCAGAACTCCCAATGAACTGGGAGACCTCCTGTTACCCCCATAAACCTCAGCCTCCTGCACTAGCATCAATTCCCCCCCCCGCCCCATCTCCCCACTTGCAATAATGTGAGAAGCCCCCACTCCTTGGCAACTTGGTTATTGCCATCGGGGCATGGGGAGTCCTGGGATGCTTCCCTGTCAATATTCACTTTGCAGCTCACCCTGTATGCATCCCTCAATCATCAATCTTTCCCATCTACTTTATCACATCCCTATCTGCAGACTACTCTCATTTCCCCCACTCCCTCCCCCCGTCCCCCCAACACTACTCCGGAGAATCACCCTGCAAAAATCAGCCCTCATTGTACATATACCCACTGCCAATATATCCCCTCAAATTGTCTCAAATTTGGTTTCAATCCATAGATCTATAAACATAGACAGGGATCATGGGTAGAAGTGGAAACATCGAGGCGGCAGCATGGGCTTCTTTGTTTTTGACACTAAGGGACAATTTAGCATATTCAATCCACTTAACACACAGACCTTTGAACTTTGTGAGGAAGCTAGAGCACACACAGGAAATCCACTTAAACATGGGGAAAACATGCAAACTCTGCACAGAGAGTGACTGAAGCCTTGAATCAAATCTAGATTCCTGGCACTGTAAGACTGCAATACTAACCATCGTGTCACTGTGCCATCCACCTTGCATACCTAATCTATCCATTCTTGCAATGTCCCCCTCTCCCCCTTTTTTCAGATCCCCCTTTTCCTCTCCCATCTTAGCTCCATCTCCACTCAGACCCTAGCCCCATCTGGCATCCCTTTGGCACTTCCCCTGAAAGAGTTATAGAGCCTAATGTGCAGTGGCAGTGTGCCTGGTGGGCAGTGACAGGATGCCTCATGCGCAGAATGCCCAGCAGGAAATGCCATTGGTTTAGGGGGGCTATGACAGGTCTCACATTGACACTGCCAGACAAGCACTGCTTCATGCGAATGCCTGAGTTCTATACACTAAACACTCAGGGATTTCAATAATCTGGCCTCCACTACATCGAACATAGAACATAGAACATAGAACACTACAGTGCAAACAGGCCCTTTGACCCACAAGTTGTGCCGATCCTATCCCTACCTACCAGGTATATCTATAACCTTCAATCTCATTAAATCCCATGTACTCATCCAAAAGTCTCTTAAACACCCCAGCAAGTTCGGCTCCACCACTACTGACAGCTGGCGATTCCACTCACTCACCACCCTCTGAGTGAAAAACTTATCCCTAACATCTCCTCTGCACTGAAAAGACAAAATTGTACCCACCTCTACTACTACTACCAACTCTGGCGGCTCATTCCAGACATTTACCACCCTCTGTGTGAAAAAAAATGACCCCTGGACACTTTAGTATCTCTCCCCTCTCACCTTAAATCTCAGTCCTCTAAGTTTTAGAGTCCTCTGTATATCTCTGGTTTTGTTCTCAGTTGCATTTAGTAGTTAAAACTTGATTATTTCTATTTTTCTGTTACTTTACTAAACTTCAAAGATAAGGAGAATGGAGCACATCATAATGAAAGCAGTCTCAAACACCTAGCCCAACTGTGACACACTTCTGTCCAACCCATGTTTGCTTGAAATCAGAAAGGCAGTCAATGCTGCAAATATGCAGCAGTCTGGATGCAACCTCGAACAACCGTTCCTGTTCACAACTAGACCTGTTGTGATTCTCACTGGTGAAAGGATTGGCCAGCAGGAAGACAAGTTTAATGAGTAGTACCACAGTAGGCTACCATGAATACTGCAATGAAGTTACTGTGAAAATTCTCTAGTCGCCAGACTCTGGCAACTTTTCAGGTAACACTGAGGGAGAAAATAGCACATCAAATGCATCTTAAGCAACGCGTCTTTTAGACTGTGGAAGGAAACTGAAGCATGCAGAGGAAACACACGCGGACATGGGGAGAACGTGCAGACTCTGCACAGACAGTGACCCAAGCCGGGAATCGAACTCAGGTCCCTGGGTCTTTGAGGCGACAGTGCAAATCTGCTGTACCAACTTCTCATACAACTGTACCTGGACAATGTCACCTGGGACTCGCTAATGATGGTATTAATGTCATTAATATTTAAATCTGCTTCAGGCTATTTTTGGAAAAGAAGCCAATCTTGCCAGCAAAACAGGAGCCGATCAGTCTGCGAATGGTGAAAATCTCACTCCATCTTACCAGCTCACTGCTCTGAGTGACTCGCACAGTGAGCTGTTCAGCTTGCACCCACTCTGATAATGAGATCAACATAGATTAAGACAAATTCCATGTGTATTTTAAATGCTGTGTGTGTTTCTTTCACTAGAATTGAATTATAGAATCAGAGAATCCCTATAGTGTAGAAGGAGACCATTCCGCCCATTGAGCCTGCACCAACCACAATTCCACCTGGCCCCGATCCCCATAATCCCACTTATTCATCCTCCTAATCCACCTGACTCTGGGGTCAAATTAGCATGGCCAATCAAACTAAACTGTGCATGTTTGAGAGGAAACCAGAACATCCAAAGGAACCCATGCAGATCCAGGGAGAATGTGCAGACTTTGCACAGACGGTGACCCAATGCTGGAATCAAACCCAGATCCCTGGCAGAAATGCTAACAACTGCGGTACCATTGTGCCCTTATTGGGGCATTGAAGACATATTATATCGTAATTATATCATGGGGAGCACAATGGCACGATAATTATCAATGAGTCTCATAGCATCAGGGGACCCGTGTTCAATTCCCAACTTGGGTCACTGCCTGTGCGGAGTCATCACATCCTTCCCAGTGTCAGCTTGGGTTTCTCTAGGCATTCCGGGTTCCTCCCACAGTCCAAAAGATGTGCCAGATACGTGCTTTGGTAATGCTAATTTCACCCTCAATGTACCTGAGCAGGTACTGGGGTGTGGAGTCGAGGGGGGTTTCACAGTGGTTTGGCCAAGCTAAATTGTCCCTCAGAATCCAAAGATATGTACTTTAGATGGATTGGCCATGCTAAATTGTCCCTTGTGTCCAAAGATGTGTAGGTTAGGTAGATTGGCCATGCTAAATTATCCCTCGTGTCCAAAGATGTGAAGGTTAGGTAGATTGGCCATGCTAAATTATCCCTCGTGTCCAAAGATGTGTAGGTTAAGTGAATTGGTCATGCAAAATTGTCCCTTGTGTCCAAAGATGTGTAGGTTAGTGGATTGGCCATGCAAAATTGTCCTTTGTGTCCAAAGATGTGTAGGTTAGTGGATTGGCCATGCAAAATTGTCCTTTGTGTCCAAAGACATCCTGGTTAAGGTTGATTGGTTTTGCTAAATTCTACCTCAGTGTACCCACATAGGTGCCAGAGTGTGACAACTAGGAGAATTTTGCAATACCTTCATTGCAGTGTTAATATAAGCCTTACGTATGACACTAATAAATAAGCATTAAACTTATGCAATCATTCGATTGGGGAAAAGAAAACTCAACAAGTTGAAGAAATGTGTGTTGCCTTTAGCAAACCCAGTTCTTTGAATCAGCCCACACTTTAGCAATTGCAATGAATTTAATTTTATTTCCTGGATATCTGAATGGACAGTTGCCTACAGATGGTGGTGCTACAATGAAGTTAGACTGCTTGAACTGTAGTTACAGTGAGAAGTCTTGCAACACCGGGTCAAAATGCGACAGATAGCACAAGCTTTCTGAATGCTGCCCCTTCATCAGGTAAGTGCTCCAAAAGCTCGTGCTACCTATCAGGTTTTAATCTGGTGCTTTGAGACATCTTGTTCTGCCCAGTCCAACGCCAATCTATACATCATGAACTTTTATTGTCAGATCATTTTATTTTGTTCTTCAGTCTGCAAGCATGTACAATACTCTGGCACATTGTCCGCAGACCTGAAGATGGTTTGTAGCAGATGTTCTAGAACTCTATAGCCTAAAACGCACTCGAAGATTTGGGAACCTAGTAAATAACTATTCTTACCCTAACTAGCATTGCTGTAGCATCCCCTCCATTCCATGTGTGACAGCTTCACCTTCGAGGATGCAAATAAGTCAATTCACAATTAGTTATTCAGCCAGAACTTCTACTCCAAGAAGGTGAGTCTACACAGTCTTGCTTTGACTACCCATTTTTTTTATTATATCATTTTTCAATTATGTTAAACGTAAGGATGGCACCATGGCACAATGGTTAGCACTGCTGCCTCACATTGCCAGTGACCCAGGTTCAATTCCCTGCCTGGGTCACTGTCAGCTGTGGAGTTAGTAATTTCTCCCACATGGGTTTTCTGCAGTTGTTAAGTTTCTCTCCTACAGTCCGAAAGATGTGTATTTGAAAAGCTAAATTGACCCTAATGAGAGGGTAAATGAGAGTTGCAGGAATAGCGCTTAGGTAGGATTGTATTAGGTATAGATTTGATGGGCCAAATGGCCACCTTCTGTACTGTAGGGATTCTATATTGGCCACTTGTCATTTCTGATTGCCCGCATTTGTCTTTTATAGAGCTTTTCCCTGGGTGGAAGAGGCAATTTCTAAGAGGGGGGGAGGGGGGTATAAGTTTAAAGTGCGAGGGGCAAGGTTTAAAGGAGATTTATGAGGCTACTCAGAGTGTTGTGGATAGAACAACAATGCAGCATAGGAAACAGGCTCTTCAGTTCTACAAATGCCTGGAATTCATCTCAGCACAGTGATAATGGAAGCAGATATGATCGTGACTTTTAAGAAGCATGGCCAATCCATCTGACCTGCATATCTTTGACTGTGGGATGAAATCAGAGCACCTGTTGGAAACCCAGGCAGGTGCAGGGAGGATGTGCAGATTCCACACAGTAGTGCTAAGCACTGAGCACTCTTTCACCCCTAAGGAGTCATTAAAGGTGTACTGTATCACAATCATAATATCATGGGTGACATGGTGGCACAGTGGTTAGCATTGCTGTCTCAGAGTGCACAGGATGGGTTCCATTCCCAGCCTGGGTCACTGTCTATATTGGGTCTGCATGTTTAAGCGGCATTTTGACAAATACACGATTGATGGGAATAGAGGAATTTGAACTCCAGAACAGTAGGGGGTTTTAGTTCTGTCAGATGGTGCAGACTTGTAGATCTGAAGGGCCTTGGATCTGTTCCTGTGCTGTAATTTTCTTTATTCTTTGTAAATCGTGTCAGGAATCAACATGCAGTTTAAAGTTAGAATGCCTGAGCGCATCTCATCGAATTAACACAATTATCTTTGCAATAGGATATTTCACACCATTCTTCAATTCTTCTCTGAATTTCCTCTGGGTGACTGCATAGATAAAAGTGTTCGTGCAGCAGCTCAGAAGCTGGAGCATGAAGCCTATCTCAGGTACAAAGTTAGGCAAAGAAACTGGGAAACCCAAATAATCAAATCGTTTCAATATAGAACATACCATGAATACCACCCACAACACCATGAAATTTCCCGATATAACAAAAAGTAAGATCATGGATTTCCTTCTGTTTGCCATCTCTGGGTCAGCTGGACTTTCTCCATTGTTGTTACGCTGGAGTCTCTTGCGGGCCCTGCTGGCCACTAAAATGCTCCTGACTGTCAATGCATTGAACAGTAGAATCAGAAGAAATGGAATAAATGGTGTTAAAATATAATGCAGAAACTCAAAGATTGCCCAGAGCAGGGAACGGCCGACTCCAATCAACACCAGGCAAAACCATGGACTGTTAGAAAGCCAATATCGACTTGTGTACAGAAAATACCAGGAAATGTTCTTCAAACAGCTCATGGCAGTCACTGTTCCTAGGACAATGAGGGCCGTTCTATCTGTGCAATATTTAGATCTTAGCTTTGTAGAACAAATGGCTATAAATCGATCAAACGTGAAGGTGACAGTGAACCAAACAGAACAGTCTGTGGCAGCATAAAGCAGGACGGCATGGATGTTACATAGGGGGACCATGCGCAGAAACCTAAATTGTTCGCGGTAGACGATGGGTATTTGCCTCAATATCAGATCAAAGATAATGACCAGTAGATCTGTCGCTGCCATGGCCACCAAGTAGTGACTGACACATTTGGATAGGCCGCACTTTCCCCGAGAAAGGATCACAATTGTCACCAGGTTAACTGCAAAAGGAAATAATTATTCAACAGAGTTGCTAGAATAGAGAACATTGAATGTGTTAACACTGCGGAGTAGAACGGAACATAGAACATGACAGCACAAACAGGCCCTTCGGCCCACAAGTTGCGCCGATCATACCCATATCTACTAGACGATAGAGCTATCTGTAACTCCCAATAGTAGTTTGTAAAATCCTGTATATTAATGTGAAAACCAGAAGACCATAAGACATACGAGAAGAATTAGGTGGCTCAGCCCCTCAAGTCTATTCCATCATTCAATCACAACTGTTTGTTTTTATCATCCCCATTCTCTTGCCTTTTTCCTATAACCACTCATGTCCATATTAATCAAGAACCTATCCATCTCCGCCTTAAAAGCACTCAATGACCTGGCCTCTATAGCCATCTACAGAAAAGAGTTCCACGGATTCACTGCTCTTTGGCTGAAGAAATTCCTCCTCATCATTGTTTTAAAGATTTGTCCCACTCGCCTGACATTATGTGCTCTAGTTCTCATTTCTCCTATTAGTGGAAACATCCACTAATGTTGGTACTCAAGTTGATAAGATTGTTAAGAAGGCATATAATGTGTTAGTGTTTATTAGTAGAGGGATTGAACTTAGGAGCTGAGATGTCATGTTGCAACTGTACAAAACTCTGGTGCGGCCGCACTTGGAGTATTGTGTACAATGTTGGTAGCCATGTTATAAGAAAGATGTGGAGGCATTGGAAAGGGTGCAGAGGAGGTTTACCAGGATGTTGCCTAGTATGATGGATAGGTCTTATGAGGAAAGACTAAGGGGTTTGAAGTTATTTTCATTAGAGAGAAGAAGGCTAAGATGAAGATATATAAGGTGATCAGAGGATTATATAGTTAGATAGTGAGAGCCTTTTTCCTTGGATGGAGACGGATAACACGAGGGGGCATAGCTTTAAATTAAGGGGTGGTTGTTATAGGATGGATGTTAGAGGTGGGTTCTTTACTCAGAGGGTAGTAAGGGTGTGGAATGCCCTGCTTGCAGCAGTTGTGGACACGTCAAATTTAAGGACATTCAAATGGTCAGTGGATAGGCATATGGATAGCATTGGAATAGAGGTCATAAAATTGGTTCCATTGGTCGGCGCAACAGTGAGGGCCAAAGGGCTGTACTGCACTGTAATGTTCTATCCTCTCCACGTCCACACTACTCAGGCCTTGCACTATCCTGTAAGTTTGAATAAGATTCCACACCAGCACCCCCCCTCCACCACCCCCCCCACCTTGCATCCTTCTAAACTCCAACAAGTACAGAGTCCCCAGCCGTTTCTCATTTGACAAGTACTTTATTCTTGGCAACCTTCCTCTGGCCCCTTTCCAAGGCCAGCACATTCTCCCCCAGCCTCCGTCTTTCCAGTGAAAACGATCTCCATAAGCCAGGGAACATCCTGGTGAACCTGTTCTCTCCAAAGCTCCATTGCAGTGATTACAATGAGGTATTTCTGGCTATTAGCCTCAGGATCACTGTTCCTTTTATAAACATGAATGAGTAGGATTTTGGGGATGCAGTGCACAATTCTGAAATTTGCAGATGTCAGGAAAAACAGAAGCGCAGTAAAGAGAAGGCAATGATTCCCTTGTGAGTGGACATTGTAAGGATGGGGAAGACAGATACCGATACGGTTCAACAGAGGAATTTGTGAAGAAGAGATTACTACAATTTTGATAGTAAAAATGAGAAAGAAAGGGGAAGAACCTATTGATGCAATTTTAAATGGAGCACAAACACAAAGAGTCGAGAGTCATACTTGCATATAACTTAAAAAAGGGGAGAAGGTAATCAAAATAGTGAAAAAATGAGTTTTTTAAATATTGATGAAAGGTATATTATAATTTGACATTCAACGGTGCTGAATGACAATCAGTGAATTCCCCACTGTCAACAGCTTTGGTTTCACCATTGACCAGGAACCCAAGTGGACTCACAACGTAAACACTGTGACTGCATGACTGCAAGAGTGATTCAGAGGCTAGGAATACTGCGGTGAGTAACTTACCTCCTGATTCTTCCCAAAGCTTTTCCACAAGGCACAAGTCAGGAATGTGGTGGAATACTCTCCTTTCGCCTGGATTTTTGCATCTCCAACAACACTCAAGAAGCTAAACACCATCCAGGATAAAGCAACCCCACTTGATCGAAACCCCCATCCATAAAAAAGTCTGTCCCTCCACCACCGAGGCACGGTAGCAGCAATATATATCATCTAAGATGCACTGCTGCAATTCACAAAGATCTTTAGACAGCACCTTTCAAATCCACAACTGCTTCTATCTAGGAAGACAAGAGCAGCAGATACATGGGAATACCTGCAAGTTCCCCTCCGACCTGACTTAGATACAAAGATACAAAGAGCAACACAGCACGGGAAACAGGCCATTCGGCCCAACAAGCCCGCGCCGTCATACCTCATAGTGGCAAATACATTTCCTATTCTAATCTTAGGTAAATCCTAATGGAACAATCCAAATATAGGGACAATTTGTTTCCCAATCAGCCTAAGAGCGAATTTTTGGGATGTGGGAAGAAACCGGAGCGCCTGGAGAAAACCCACGCAACCATGGGGAGAACGCGCAAACTCGGAAATATATTGCTGTTCCTTCACAGTCGTTTGGTCAAAATCCTAGAATTGCCTCCTTTAACAGCATGTGGACTGCAGCGATTCGAGAAGGCAGTTCACCACCACCTTCCCAAGGACAACTCGAGATGTGGAGATGTGAAGTCTCTCTGGGGTGTTACAGTTTGCAGAGAGACTTGGACAAGTTGCAGAGCTGGGCCGAGAGGTGGCAAATGGAGTTTAATGCAGAAAAGTGTGAGGTAATTCACTTTGGCAGGAATAACAAATGTGTAGAGTATAGGTCTAATGGTAGAACTCTGAGTACTGTTGATGAACAGAGGGATCTTGGTGTATATGTGCATAGATCTCTGAAAGTTGGCAATCAAGTCGATAAGGTAGTTAAGAAGGCATACGGAGTCTTAGCTTTTACTGGTAGAGGGATTGAATTTCGGAGCCTCAACGTCATGTTGCAACTGTACAAAACTCTAGTGCGGTCTACTTGGAGTATTGTGTACAGTTCTGGTCCCCACATTATAAGAAAGATGTGGAGGCATTAGAGAGGGTACAGAGGAGGTTTACCAGGATGTTGCCTGGTATGGAGGGCAGGTCATTTGAAGGGAGGCTGAGGGATTTGAGGTTGTTTTCGTTAGAAAGGAGGCGGCTAAGAGGGGACCTAATCGAAACATATAAGATGATTAGAGTTTAGATAGGGTGGACAGTGATAGCCTTTTTCCTAGGATGGAGAAAGCTAGCACGAGGGGACATAGCTTTAAATTAAGGGTGGTAGTTATAGGACGGATGTCAGAGGTAGGTTCTTTACCCAGAGGGTGGTAAGGGTATGGAATGCCCTGCCTGCTGCAGTTGTAGATGCGCCAAGTTTGGTGGCGTTTAAGAGATTAGTGGATAAGTTTATGGATGAAAAGGGAATGGTTTAGGTTAGAGGGTCATTGCTTTTTCTTAATTGGTCGGCGCAACATCGAAGGCCGAAGGGCCTGTTCTGTGCTGTAATGTTCTATGTTCTATGTGCAATAAATGCTGACCAGCCAGCGACATCAATATCCCGTTGCATGATAGCTTTAAGAGCATGTCACATGCTTTGATGATGACGCCATTAGGGTAATTAATGTTTACAAAGAACAAAGAACAAAACAGCACAGGAAACAGGGCCTTTGGCCCAACAAGCCCATGCCGCCACCCCGATGTTCCCACCTCTACCCGTGATCCCTGTCCATGTTTATAGATCTATGGATTAAAAACCAAATTTGAGACAATTTAGGGAGAATTTGTTTTGCCAATTAGCCTAAGAGCACATCTTTGGGATGTGGGAGGAACCGGAGCACCCAGAGAAAACCCACGCAAGCACAGGGAGAATGCGCAAACTCCCACAGACACAGGCCCAAATCCATGTATCTGCACAGCACAGCGATAGTCGCTGAGCTGTCGTGTTGCCCATCAAATGGTCCAGGTCAAGCGTACACTAACGATGTGAAGCACTAGGATACTCTCGAAAAAAAAATCCAAGAGCAGCCCTCTCACGACCCATCGCGAGTATGCCCCTTGTTAGACAACAAGGTGGACCAAAGCACCTGTAGGATAAAAACAAGTACATCAATATGATCATCTATTGACACACTTCCCAGGGACTCCCAAGGCTCATGATCCCTATTTTAAATCAGTTTTCAGTACTCCTCCATTCCCATTCTCACCGAGGCTCTACCCCTAACCCCATGCATTTACTCAAGATAGTCCCCCTGATGTTAAGGGACAATTTGGCATAGCCAATTCATCTAACCTGAATATTTTTGGACATGAAATGGCAATTTAGAATGGCAATCCACCTAAACAGCACATCTTTGTGGTGTGGGAGGAAATCGGAGTACTGAAAGGAAACCCATGCAGACACGGAGACAATGTCCAAACTCTACACAGATAGTGACCCAAGCCAGGAATCGAACTGAGGTCCCACGGGCTGTGAGGTAGCAGTGCGTGACACTGTGCTGCCGTGTTGCCTCTATAATTAACTATAAAATCTACTATTAAGTTGGGTATTTTCTCATTTCACACTCAGGCTAATTGTTTGAAGGAGTTAATATAGATTACAAGAATGATCCAAATTGAATGGAAAAAGAATGGATGATTGAGTTGAAACCAATTAATGCAATTTCATATCAAAATGTATAACGTTAGCAACAACCCGTGACTTACCGGGAACTCCGACTGCAGCCAACACAGGGTAGTAAATCTTCTGTGAATCTTGAAGTGCCCGTAGAATCTGAAGTTTGACCAGGAATCCAAGACCCATTATTTCCCCTTGGATGAGAATCAACAAGTGGCTATTGAGTCTCTGAATAATGCAATGAACAATGCCTCTTACTTATAGGACAAGCTCAGCTTCTCTCTATCCCATCCCTTGCTGACTGGCATTCCTTACAGTCGATGAACAAACAAGTGAAGAAAACAACTTTCACTCCAAGAACAATTGAATTCCCAAAGTAGAGGGTATGTGGAGACCAAGTCCACCGGAATGAGAAGGATTTCCCAAAGCTGTCTTCTCCAAAACACAAAATCAAGAAACAGTTGGTTGCTCAAGTGTGTCAGATAAACACTAAAAGGTGAAGTTTGCTTGGTTACAAATTGTTATTTTATTTAATATATATATATATATATATATATATATATATATATTTATATCTTTAAATGCAAAACAGTGCGGATGCCAGAATCTGAAATGAAAACAGAAAAATGCTGGAAAATCTCAGCAGGTCTGACAGTGTCTGTGCAGAGAGAATAGAGCTAAAGTTTCAAGTCAGGATGACCTTTCTTCAAAGCTCAATTTCAATTGCACAACTATCATCGTGCAGTCTAAACATGATATGACTGAAAACATCTCTATCAAATTTATTTCACTCTATTATCAGCCATGGCAGAGCAGACTCGATGGGCCAAGTTGTCCAATTCTGTCCATATGTCCTTGGATCTTATTAATCGGAACATAGGAATTAGGAGCACAAGTATGCAAATTCAGCCCTTCAAGTCTGCTCCGCCATTCAAAAGAAAAAAAAAACAAAGAACAATGCAGCACAGAAACTGTGCTCCTTCGGCCTGCCAAGCTGTGCCAGTCATGATGCCCTAACTAAACTAAAACTGTATGCACTTACAGAGTCCCAACCTATTCATGTATTGCCCTTAAATGCTGCCATCATACCTGATCCCACCACCTCCCACGTTCCAGACATCCACCACCCACTGTGTAAAAAAAAAACTTGCATTGCACATCTCCTCCAAACTTTTCTCTACGCACATTTTAAACCTCCCTTCCCGAACACATGACTTCTGCATTCAAGGGAAGAGAATCTGGCATTCCACTCTGCCCATGCCACTTGTAAACCTCTATCAGGCAGACAAAAATCGTAGGTAGAAGAAGGATTGGGATGAGGCACTCACTGAGAGTTAAAATGGGCAGCGTGGGCTTGTAGGGCCAAAGGGCATGTTTCCTGTGCTGTGTTATTCTTCGTATTTTTTAATCAGAAATCTCTATCGCTCCGGTGAGAGCAAACCAAGGTTTATCCGACCTCTCCTCAATCAGATTGTAGCTGATCTCTCCCTCGCCTCCCCACCTGTCCCCTTTAACCCATTTTTATATCAGAAATCTACTTATCTCATTCTTGAAACCATTTAATGACTCAGACTCCAGTGAGTTCCATAAATTCGCCATCCTCTGCGAGAAGGAGTTCCTCCTCATCTCAGTTTTAAATTTACCGCCTCTCAAACTATTCCTGTTACCTCTTGTTTGAGATTGCCCCAGAAGACAACATTGTCTACATTTACTTTTTGAAGTAAAAAGTCCCTCTTAGTACCTGACATATAACTTCTCATCATAAACTCCAGCAACCCAAACTGTTTAATCTCTTCTCATTAGTCAGCACTTTCACCCTCAGAATCAATCTGGTGAACCTCCTCTAATCTGTCTCCAATGCCACCACATCCTCCCTCAAATAAGAAGATCGAAACCGTACATAATCCAGATATAGTCTCACAACACCTTACACAATTGATTTGATTTGATTTATTATTGTCACATGCATTAGAATACAGTGAAAAATATTGGTTCTTGCACCATATGCAAATCATACCATTCATAGAGTACATAGGGAAAAAGAATTTGATTTGATTTATTATTGTCACATGTATTTGGATACAATGAAAAATTCTTTTTCTTGCGCACTATACAGACAAAGCATACTGTTTGTAGAGCAGGAAAGGAGAGATTGCATGATCTATTATTGCATTCATAGCTACCGTGTAGAGAAAGATCAACTTACTGCGAGTAGGCCCATTCAAATTCTAATGGCATCAGGGAGACTCAGTTAGTACGTGGCTCAGACTTTGCATCCGAAAGAAAAAAGGTGGAAGAGAGTATGTCTGGGTTGCATGGAATTCTTGATTATGCTGGTTCTTTTCCAAGGCAGCGGGAAGTGTAGGTGGCATCAATGGATGGGAGGCTAGTTTGCATGATTGATTGGCTACATTCACAACATTTTGTAATTGCTTGCAATCTTGGGCAGAGCAGGAGCCATACCAAGCCATGATACAAAAGGAAAGAATATTTTTTATGGTACATCTGTAAAAATTAGTGAGAGTCTTGGCCCAAAGAGTGCACGCAGACAAATAACAAACACCTGAACTCCTATCTAATCCCATCGTGACACGGTGATACAGCTGGTTAGAGCTGCTGCCTCACAGCTCAGCGACCCAGGTTCGATTCCCGGCTTGGGCCACTGTCTGTTTGGAGTTGTCTTTGTGTCTTTTTGGGTTTCCTATGGGTGCTCCAATTTCCTCTCACAGTCCAAAAGATGTGCTGGTTAGGGTGCACTGGCAATACTAAGTTGTCCCTTAGTGCCCAGAGATGTGCATGTTAGAATTGTCCATGCTAAATTGCACCTCAGTTCCCAAAGATGTTGGGAATGGAGACTAAGGAAATAATCACCACATTCTGAGTTCGGAAATATCTCCACATTTCAGTCCCCATTGGTCTACCATATATTATAAGACTGCGGCTTTGGCTCTGTCTCCCCCATCCAGGTAAAACATCTATCTGAATGTTGCTTATGTCAATGAAATTTCCCCAAAACTCTGGAAAACATAGATCTAAGTCTTTCTCAGAAGGCTAAGAAAATTTGGCATGTCAGCTGCAACTCTCATCAACTTTTACATATGCATCGTAGAAATCATTCATTCTGATCGTATCACAGCTTGGTGTGGCTCCTGCTCTGCCCAAGACCGCAAGGAACTACAAAGGATCATGAATGTAATCCGATCCATTGTACAACCAGCCTCCCATCCATTGAACGTATCTAAACGTCGTGCTGCCTCGGCAAAGCAGCCTGCATAGTCAAGGAGCCCGCGCACCACTGAAGGAATTCTTCCGACAGGAAAAAGATACAGAAGTCTGAGGTCACATATCGACCGACTCAAGAACAGCTTCTTCACTGCTGCTGTCAGACTTTTGAATGGACTTATCTCACATTAAGTTGATCTTTCAATAATAACAAATGTGTAGAGTATAGGGCTAATGGTAGGATTCTTAATAGTGTTGAGGAACAGAGGGATCTTGGTGTATATGTGCATAGATCCCTGAAAGTAGGCAGTCAAGTCGATAAGGTTGTTAAGAAGGCATATGGAGTCTTAGCTTTTATTGGTAGGGGGATTGAATTTCGGAGCTGCAACGTCATATTGCAACTGTACAAAACTTTAGTGCGGTTGCACTTGGAGTATTGTGTGCAGTTCTGGTCCCCACATTATAAGAAAGATGTGGAGGCATTAGAGAGGGTCCAGAGGAGGTTTACCAGGATGTTGCCTGGTATGGAGGGCAGGTCTTATGAAGAGAGGCTGAGGGATTTGAGGTTGTTTTCATTAGAAAGAAAGTGGCTAAGAGGAGACGTTATAGAAACATATAAGATGATTAGAGGTTTAGATAGGGTGGACAGTGGTAGCCTTTTTCCGAGGATGGAGAAAGCTAGCACGAGGGGACATAGCTTTAAATTAAGGGGTGATAGTTATAGGACGGATATCAGAGGTAGGTTCTTTACCCAAAGGGTGGTTAGGGAGTGGAATGCCCTGCCTGCGCAGTTGTAGATGCGCCAAGTTTGGTGGCGTTTAAGAGGTTAGTTGATAAGTTTATGGAAGAGAAGGGAATGGTTTAGTTTGGAGGGTCATTGCTTTTTTCATAATTGGTCAGCGCAACATCGAAGGCCGAAGGGCCTGTTCTGCGCTGTAATGTTCTATGTTCTATGTTCTCTACACCCTAACTATGAATGTGTCACTGCACTCTTCTTTTGTTCTCTTTGTATGGTATGCTTTGTCTGTATATCATGCAATAAGCAATACTTTTCATATATGTTAATAATCTGACAATAATAATAAATCGAATTAAATCAAATTAAATTGTGGAGAGATGTCACAAAAATGTGGGGAAAACAAGGACCATAGAATCATAGACTCACACAGTGCAGACATTAACCCTAACGTAACAGTACAGAAGATGCCCGTTGGCCCATTATCTACTCTGACACATTAGAAACAGCAGAACTCCCATCTAATTACAATTGCCAATATTTTTCCCAACACCTGGAGTGTAATGACATTCCAAGTACACATCCAGATACTTGTAAAAGGATGTGAGGCAACAGCCTCCCAGGGAGTGCACTCCAGACAGTCACCATCTGAATAAAAGAACATTTTTTCCTCACATACTCCCCCCTAAGCTTCTTGCCCCTCACCTTGAACTTATGACGTCTCATGACTGACTTCCAATTAAGGGAAACAGCTGCTCCTTATCCATCCTGTCCATGTCCCTCATAATCTTGAACATTTCAATCAGGATGTTCCCCAGTCTTCTCTGCTCCAACAAAAAAGAACCCAAGCCCTACACAACCTCTCTTCATAACTTAAATGTTCCATCCTAGGCAGCGTCCTGGTGAATCTTCTCTGCACCCCCTCTAGTGCAATCACATCCTTCTGACAATGTGGTGACGAGACCTGCACACAGCTATGACCTCACCAATGTTTGAATCAACTCCAGTATGACTTCCCTGGTTTTGTTAACTATGCCTCAATTGATAAAGACAAGTGTCTATACGTCTTTTTCGCCGCCCAAGTAACACACCCTTTCACCTTCAGAGATCTGTGGACAAAGACGCCAATGTCCCTTTGTTCTACCGAACTTCCTACCATACTACCATTCATTGAATACTTCCTTGATGTAACCGTGAGCAGCACAATGGTTTGAACTGCTGCCTCATAATGCCAGAGATTTGGATTCAATTCTGATCTGGCTCACTGTGTACAGTCTACCCCTTGTCTGCATGAGCTTCTTTTGGGTGCTCCGGTTTCCTCCCAGACTCCAAAGGTGTACAGGTTAGGTAGAGTGGTCATGCTAAATTGCCCCTTAGTGTCCAAAAATGTGCTGGTTAGGTGCATGGCCTTGCTAAATTGTCCTTTACTTTGCAAAGATTCTAATTTGGGTTCTTTGGATTGGCCATGCTAAATTGCATCTTAGTGTCCAAAGATGTGCAGGTTAAGTAGATTGGCCATGCTGCATTGTCCCTTAGTAAGAAGCAATGTGTAGGTTTATAGAACATAGAACATAGAACACTACAGCACAGAACAGGCCCTTCGGCCTTCGATGTTGTGCGGACCAAAATAAAAAGCAATGCCCCTCCAAACTAAACCAATCCCTTCTCTTCCATATACTTATCAACTAACCTCTTAAACGCCACCAAACTTGGCGCATCTACAACTGCTGCAGGCAGGGCATTCCACTCCCGAACCACCCTTTGGGTAAAAAATCTACCTCTGATATCCATCGTATAAATATCACCCCTTAATTTAAAGCGGTGTCCCCTCGTGCTAGCTTTCTCCATCCTAGGAAAAAGGCTATCACTGTCCACCCTATCTAAACCTTAATCATCTTATATGTTTCAATAAGGTCTCCTCTTAGCCGCCTTCTTTCTAACGAAAACAACCTCAAATCCCTCAGCCTCTCTTCATAAGACCTGCCCTCCATACCAGGCAACATCCTGGTAAACTCCTCTGTACCCTCTCCAATGCCTCCACATCTTTCTTATAATGTGGGGACCAGAACTGCACACAATACTCCAAGTGCGGCCACACTAGAGTTTTGTACAGTTGCAACATGACGTTGCGGCTCCGAAATTCAATCCCCCTACAAATAAAAGCTAAGACTCCGTATGCCTTCTTAACAACCTTATCGACTTGATTGCCAACTTTCAGGGATCTATGCACACATACACCAAGATCCCGCTGTTCATCAACACTATTAAGAGTCCTACCATTAGCCCTATACTCTACACATTTGTTATTCCTGCCAAAGTGAATTACCTCACACTTTTCTACATTAAACTCCATTTGCCACCTCTCGGCCCAGCTCTGCAACTTGTCCAAGTCTCTCTGCAAACTATAACACCCCTCTTCACTATCTACCACTCCACCGACATTAGTGTCATCTGCAAATTTACTAATCCATCCTTCAATACCCTCATCCAGATCATTTATAAAAATTACAAACAGCAGGGGCCCCAACACAGACCCCTGAGGTACACCACTTGTCACCGAACTCCAAGATGAATATCTCCCATCAACCACCACCCTCTGTCTTCTATCTGCTAGCCAATTCCTAACCCAATTAGCTAAATCACCCTCTATCCCATGCATCTGCATTTTCTGCAGAAGTCTTCCATGGGCCACCTTATCAAATGCCTTACTAAAGTCCATATATACCACATCAACCGCCTTACCCCCATCCACCTCCTTAGTCACTTTTTCAAAAAACTCAATGAGGTTAGTAAGGCAACGACCTACCCTTCACAAAACCATGCTGACTATCTCCAATCAATTCATTACTCTCTAAATAACTATAAATCCTATCCCTAATTATTCTCTCCAATACTTTGCCCACAACAGAAGTAAGACTCACTGGCCTACAATTCCCTGGAAGGTCTCTCTTCCCCTTCTTGAACAACGGGACCACAATTCGCTATCCTCCAGTCCTCCGGAACCACACCCGTAACCAACGACGACCTGAAGATCAGAGCCAGAGGCTCTGCAATCTCCTCTCTTGCCTCCCAGAGAATCCTAGGGTAAATCCCGTCCGGCCTAGGGGACTTATCCAACTTCAAACCCTCGAGAATTTCTAGCACATCCTCCCTATCTACTACAATACTTCCCAATTTGCAACCTGTACCTCAGTGTTCTCCATAGCTACATTTCCAGCACTCTGCGTGAATACCGAAGAGAAATATTTATTCAGTGCCTCACCAATCTCTTCAGGCTCCACGCACAACTTCCCACTGCTGTCTAAGACTGGCCCTAATCTTGCCCTAACCAATCTTCTATTCTTAACATATCGAAAGAAAGCTTTAGGATTCTCCTTAATCATATCAGCCAACATCTTCTCGTGTCCCCTCTTAGCTCTCCTCAATTCACTTTTTACCTCCTTCCTGGCTAATCTATAGCTATCCATTGCACTAACTGAGCCTTCAAGCCTCATCCTGACATAAGCCTCCTTTTTCTTCTTAACCAGCAAATCAACTTTTTCGTACACCAAGGCTCTCTTACTCGACCATTTCCTCCCTGCCTGACAGGGACATACTTATCAAGGACTCGCAGAAGCTGCTCCTTGAATAAGCACCACATTCCAGATGTTCCCAGTCCCTGTAGTTCCCTAGTCCAATCTATGCACCCTAATTCTCTCCTGATGGCCTCATAATTACCCTTCCCCCAGCTATAACTACTGCCCCCAGCTTCATGCCTATCCCTGTCCATCACTAAGGTGAACGTAACCGAATTGTGGTCACTATCACTAAAATGTTCACTAACTTCCAAGCCTAACACCTGGTCTGGCTCATTGCCCAGCACCAAATCCAATGTAGCCTCACCTCTAGTTTGCCTATCTACATACTGAGTCAAAAAACCTTCCTGCACACTTTGTACGAAAACTGACCCCTCTAACGAGCTAGAGCTGTAGCTATTCCAATCAATATAAGTAAAGTTAAAGTCCCCCATAACAATTACCCTATTACTTTCACTCCTGATCAGAATTGACTTTGCAATCCTTTCCTCAACCTCTCTAGAACTTTTAGGAGGTCTGCAAAAGACTCCCAACAGAGTGACCTCTCCTCTCCTGTTTCTAATCTCAGCCCATACTACCTCAACAGACATGTCCTCATCAAACTTCTTTTCTGTCACTGTGATACAGTCTGGTGGATTGGCATGTTAAATTATCCCTTAGCGTCTAAAGATATGCAGGTTAGGCAGATTGGCCATGTTGAATTTCCTCTTAGTGTCCAAAGATGTGCATCTTAGGTGGATTGACGATGTTAAATTGCCCCTTAGGGTCCAAAGATGTGCTGGTTTGATGGATTAGCCATGCTAAATTACCCCTTACTGTCCAAAGATGTGCAGGTTATGTGAATTGGCCATGCTAAATTGCCCCTTAGTGCTCAAACTTGCGCAGGTTATGTGGATTGCCCCTTAGTTCCAAACATGTGCAAGTTATGTGGATTGGCCATGCTAAATGCAGAAGGATATGTGAGTACAGAGAGGAATGATTTTTCAGAGTGAATGCAGACTTGATAGGCTGAATGGCCTCTCTCTCTCTGCAGTGTAAGGATTGTGTGGTATCGCCAGCCTAGCAGAATAATTGATATGTGGGTCAGGCTGCAGCGCGAAGTCAGGGAAGACTTTCAGTGTCTTCACTGTTTCACTGTTGACGATGTAATCTGGGAAACATGACAGGGAAAGTTAGCAGAGTCTCTGCAAAATCTTCTCCGGAATTCCACGTCACAGAGCAAGAGACTTGGATTAAATTCCTTGTTCTTTGTCTGTGCAGAGTTTGCATGTTCTCCCAGTATCTACGTAGGTTTCCTCCGGGTGCTCAACATTCTTCCCGCAGTCGAAAGATGCGATGATTTGGCCGTGCTAGATTGTCCCTCAGTGCAGTAGATCAGGAACCACGGAATGGTGACTAGGGAATTTTAAAGGTGTCAATGTAAACTTTCTTGTGACACTAATAAATAAGCTTTAAAATTCTAAAGCTTATCCTCCAAGGTGCAGGATTTATTGATGTCATTCAGTTCAGAGATTGGAAAATCTTGGCTGAAGTGAACAGACATTTCCATTGTCTGCCTCTCACCATCTCCGAATCCATTGCGGGCAGGGCGGGTGAATTTTGGTGCAAATGTTTACACGACAACACTAAATAATGTAGCGTCCTTTCATTTTCCAACCCGCGTACAAGGACACAATTCATTCCTAATTTGTGTTTTTCCTTTCTGAACAATGAGGATTCTATGGACAAACCATTTGATTAGATTGCCATAATTTTCAGTTTGAACATACAACAAGCCATAAATCTGCTTTGTTTTGTGACAAAAATGTGTCACATTATCAAACCGGTAGGTGTTTGTACAGTGGCTGTAATTAAATCATGGAGCCTCACAAACTCACAAGAGGGTTTGTAGTTTGATGTACCCGGGAGCTTCCATCTGGAGCTGCCTGCGGATTGCGTGCTTCCTCATGGGGAATTGATCAAGGATCGAATCAAAGAGCTGGGGTATCACAGACCAGTGAGTTCAATGCAGAACACCAGCTCCAGATAGTCCTCCTTGACTCTGCTGAAGATATATTTTCATTTCATGGACGTACAAAGAATATACTCACCTCTCCTGGCTGGTACTTCTTGTAAGTGCCACTTCTCCGCTATTACTTCTGCCACCGGTGTTTCAATGAATCAGATCAAGATGCAGTCGGTAAACCAGGTAACTCAATATCATGTTGCAATATATCTATTCAATTTCATGGCTGTGATTATTATTTCTCAGCTTAGCACTGCTGTTAGTTCATCAGTTCAGTTTAGAAGGATGAGAGAGGATCTGATTTAATTAGATTTATTATTGTCACATGATACAGTGAAAGGTATTATTTCTTGTATGCCATATAGACAAAGCATGCCATTCATAGAGTACTTAAAGGAGAAGGATTTGATTTGTTTTATTATTGTCACAGATTTTAGTATACAGTGATAAGCACTGCTTCTTGCATGCTTTCATTCAAAGAGAGAAGGAAAGGAGAGAGTGCAGAGTTTAGTGTTACAATCATAGCTAGGGTGTAAAGGAAGATCAACTGAATGCAAGGTAAGTCTTCAAAATTCTGATGGCAGCAAGGAAGAAGCTCTTCTTGAGGCGGTTGGAAATTGTCCTCAGATTTTATATCTTTTTCCCGACAGAAAAATCATAGAATCCCTAAGGTGCAGAAGGAGGCTATTTAGCCGATCAAGTCTGCACCCACAATAATCACACTCATCCTCATAACCCCATGCATTTACCTTGGGTTGTCCCCCAGATAAGGGGCAATTTAGCATGGTCAATCCACCTAACCCATGCATCTTTGGACTGTAGAAGGAAACCAGAGCAACCGGAGGAAAGCCATGTAGACACGGGAAGTACCCCATATCGATACTGACCCAACCAGGGTCCCTGGTTCTGTGAGACAGCAGTGCTAACCACTGTGCCAAGGTGCCACCCGGTAAGGATTAAGACAGTATGCCCAGTGTGTGTGGGGTCCTGGATTATGCTGGCTGTTTTTCTGAGGCAACAGAAAGTGTAGACCGAGTAAATGGATGGGAGGCTAATTTGCATATGTATCTATAAAAGTTGATGGGAGTCGTAGTAGCTATGCCAAATTTCCTTACTCTTTTGAGAAAGTATAAGTGTTGGTGAGTTTTCTTAACTATAGTATCAGCATAGAGGAGACCAGGACAGGGTTTACTGATGTTGGCATCTAAAAACGTAAAGCTCTCTACTTTGTCCTCATTGAAATAGACAGGGACATGTTCTCCTCTACGCTTCTTGAAATCGATGTATGTCTCCTTCGTTCTGTTGATATTGAGGGAGAGATTATAGTCACCATATCAGGTCACTAGATTTGCTACCTCATTCCTGTACTCTGTCTCGTCATTGTTTGAGATCCGACCCACTATGGTGGTGTCATCAGCAAACTTGAAAATTGAGTTGGAGGGGAATTTGGCCACACAGTCAGGAGTATAGAAAGGGGCTGAGAACACAGCCTTGTGGGGCACCAGTATTGAGGATGAACGTGAAGGATCAGTTGCCTTAATAATGAAGGGCAGCATGCCTAAAGACTTCTTCATTGCTTTTCACATCATCGACATTGTTGAGCGATACTATGTATTCAACATTCAGCATTGTGTGGTCTGCACACACTGCGAAGACATCATATTAGAAAGATGCTGTGTCTGACATTACCTATATCTAAACGACACTGTGTCATTGCGTTCAGAGGAATTACAGAGTCAGTTCGGATTAAGTTCAATTTTAAATTTATTTACTAGTTTATTTATTAGTGTCATAAGTAGGCTTACATTAACACTGCAATGAAGTTTCTGTGAAAATCCTGTTGTCAACACACTCCAGTGCCTGTTTGGGGAACTCAGGCGAAGAACTTAACATGGTCAATCTACCTAACCAGCCCATCTTCTGGACTGTGGGAGAAAACCGGAGGACCTGGAGGAAACCCACGCAGACACAGGGAGAATGTGCAGACTCTACACTCGACAGTGACCCAAGCTGGGAACCGAACCCAGGTTTCCTGGTGCTGTGAAGCATCAGTTCCAAACATTGTGTCACCCCAATAATCATGATATGGAGATGTCAGCATTGGACTGGGGTAAACACAACAAGAAGTCTTAAAACACCAGGTTAAAGTCTAATAAGTTTGTTTGATAGTAAACGCACAAGCTTTTAGAACACTGTTCCTTCGTCAGGTAAGTGGAAAATTCTGAGAAGGGCACATAAAGTCGCATTCTATTCAGTATTCTATAAATTGTGTGTGCCTTAATATGCCTTTCTCTGATCAGAACCTTCCACTCAGTTAATGCTGTCCAATCTGGGAGCTCTAAAGACATATATAATATGGTGCATCGCGGTGATTGGAACTCAGAGTGTGTACACACAGTGAGTGTGGATGTGTTGGACTGGTGGCTTCATCACTAGACTATTATTACAGAAACTCAGCTGATGTTCTGGCCACCTGCGTTCCAATCTGGTCACAGGAGATAGTGGAATTTGAATAAACACATAAAGACATGCAATGACCTGGCCTCCACAGCCTTCTGTGGACAAGGAAGTCAATGGTTTCACCATTCTCTGGCTGAAAAAACAGCTCTCCTTATGTCTGTTTGAAAGGATAGCCCCTTTAAAATGGTGGTGCCCGCTGTTTCTAGCTTTTCGTACTAATGGAAACATCCTCTCCATGTCCAAGTCTTGCAGAATCCTGTAAGGTTCAATAAGATCCATCACCTCCCATTCCTATCCGCCTCATCTTTCTATACTCCAGCGAGAACAGACCCAGAATCCTCAAACGACAAACTCTTCATTCCAGGGATCATTCTTGCAAATCTTGTCTGAGCCCTTTTCACCAGCACATATTCCTTTAAATAAGGGCACAAAACTGCTCACAATACTCCAAATGGGGTCTGACCAGAGCTTCAGAAGCACATCCCTGCTCTTCCATTCTACCCTTCTCGTCATAAATGCCCACACTGCATTTGCTCTCCTAACTGTGACTGAACCTGCATGCAAACGTTAACATTAACTGTGACTGAACCTGCAGGCTAACACGAGGGTGACATGATAGCACTGCTGCTTCACAGCTCCGGGGTCCTGGATTTGAATCTCAGCTAGAGTCACAGAATCCCGACGTGCAGAAGGACGCCATTTGGCCCATCGATCCTGCACCGACAACAGCCCTTTCCTGTAACCCCACATATTTACCATGTTAACCTCAAACATTCAGGGGCAATTTAGCATGGTTAATCCACCTTAACTTGTGTATCTTTGGACACATTAGGGGACGGGCTTAGGGTGAGGGGGGTAAGGTATAATTTGTATGGTAGAGGGAGTTTTTTCACACAGAGGGTAGTAGGGATATGGAACGCGCTGCCGCGTAAAGTGGTGGAGGCAGGCACACTGGAGTTATTTACGAAATACTTAGATGGGCACATGAACAGAATTGGAATGGAGGGGTATAGAAAAAACTGAATTAAAATAGGGATCATGAGCCTTGGGAGTCCCTGGGAAGTGTGTAAATAGATGATGATATTGATGTACTTGTTTTTAACCTACAGGTGCTTTGGTCCACCTTGTTGTCTAACGAGGGGCATACACGCGATGGGTCGTGAGAGGGCTGCTCTTGGATTTTTTTTGAGAATATCCTAGTGCTTCACGTCATTAGTGTACGCTTGACCTGGACCATTTGATGGGCAACACGACAGCTCAGTGACTATCGCTGTGCTGTGCAGATACATGGATTTGGGCCTGTGTCTGTGGGAGTTTGCACATTCTCCCCGTGCTTGCGTGGGTTTTCTCCGGGTACTCCGGTTTCCTCCCACATCCCAAAGATGTGCTCTTAGGCTAATTGGCAAAACAAATTCTCCCTAAATTGTCTCAAATTTGGTTTTTAATCCATAGATCTATAAACATAGACAGGGACCATTGGTAGAGGTGGGAACATTGGGGTGGCGGAGCAGGCTCGTTGGGCCGAAGGGCCTGTTTCCCGTGCTGTTTTGTTCTTTGTTCTTTGTTCTTCTTTGTTCTTTGAAATTTAGCATGATCGATCCACCTAACCTACACATTTGGGACGGCATGGTGGCATAATGGTTAGACATGCTGCCTCACAGCGTCAAAGACCCTGGTTCAATTCCATCCTCAGGTCACTATCTGTATGGAGTTTACTCATTCTCCCTATGTCTGCATGGATTTGGCCTTTATAGCTAGGGGGATAGAATATAAAAGTAGGGAGGTTCTGTTGCAGCTGTATGGGGTGCTTGTGAGGCCGCAGCTGGAGTATTGTGTGCAGTTTTGGATCCGCATTCGAGGAAGGATATATTGGCCTTGGAGGGGGTGCAGAGAAGGTTTACTAGACTGATACCGGAGATGAGGGTGTTGGATTATGAGGAGAGACTGAATAGGCTAGGTTTGTACTCTTTGGAGTTTAGAAGTCTGAGTGGTATCTTATAGAGACGTATAAGATAATAGAACTTAGAACATAGAACATTACAACGCAGAACAGGCCCTTCGGCCTTCGATGTTGCGCCGACCAATTAAGAAAAAGCAATGACCCTCTAACCTAAACCATTCCCTTTTCATCCATAAACTTATCTACTAACCTCTTAAACGCCACCAAACTTGGCGTATCTACAACTGCAGCAGGCAGGGCATTCCATACCCTTACCACCCTCTGGATAAAGAACCTACTTCTGACATCCGTCCTATAACTACCACCCCTTAATTTAAAGCTATGTCCCCTTGTGCTAGCTTTCTCCATCCTAGGAAAAAGGCTATCACTGTCCACCCGATCTAAACCTCTAATCATCTTATATGTTTCAATAAGGTCTCCTCTTAGCCGCCGTCTTTCCAACAAAAACAACCTCAAATCCCTCAGCCTCTCTTCATCAGACCTGCCCTCGATACCAGGCAGGTTTGGATAGATAAACCTCTTTATCTATGGATAGATAAACCTCCTCTGTACCCTCTCCAATGCCTCCACATCTTTCTTATAATGTGGGGACCAGAACTGCACTAGAGTTTTGTACAGTTGCAACATGACGTTGCGGCTCCGAAATTCAATCCCCCTACCAATAAAAGCTAAGACTCCGTATGCCTTCTTAACACCAAGATCCCTCTGTTCTTCAACACTATTAAGAGTCCTACCATTAGCCCTATACTCTACACATTTGTTATTCCTGCCAAAGTGAATTACCTCACACTTTTCCACATTAAACTCCATTTGCCACCTCTCGGCCCAGCTCTGCAACTTGTCCAAGTCTCTCTGCAAACTATAACACCCCTCTTCACTATCTACCACTCCGCTGACTTTGGTGTCATCCGCAAATTTACTAATCCATCCTTCAATACCCTCATCCAGATCATTTATAAAAATTATAAACAGCAGGGGCCCCAAAACAGATCCCTGAGGTACACCACTTGTAACCGAACTCCACGATGAATATCTCCCATCAACCACCACCCTCTGTCTTCTATCTGCTAGCCAATTCCTAATCCAATTAGCTAAATCACTCTCAATCCCATACATCTGCATTTTCTGCAGAAGCCTTCCATGGGGCACCTTATCGAACGCCTTACTAAAGTCCTATATACCACCATCCACCTCTTTGGTCACTTTACGCTACAACTGCACACTGCACCTACATGTGTTCAGGTTTCAATCCTCCCCTGGCTCAGAATCTGAGCTCTGACACTCGAGTGGCAACTGTCCCACCTCAAGACTCTATAGGGTCAGGCCTGACCACATGGTCCATGGGAAATTCTCCCTAAAAGGGGCCACACTACTACAGTTCACGAGTTATTCACACCCTGACTTGGAAATATGTCGGCTGCTCCTTCACTGTCACTGGGTCCAAATACTGGAATGCCCTCCCTAACAGCACTTTGACCGAACCCACTGGAAAGGCTGCAGTGGTTCAGAAAGGGAGCTCACCACCACCTTCTTAAGAGCAGCTAGGGATGGACAATAAATGCTGAGGCTAACCAGCTCCCATAAAATGAATTTTGAAAGAAATGGGAAGATTGAATGTTTATGACCTCTGCTACCTCCACTTGGTCTGCTCTTCGTGAATTTCCACAAATTATTCAGGCTGGATTCATGTTCTATTCCATTGTGATATGTAAAGTGTGGGATTGAACAGGGTTAAGTGAAGATGTTTGTTTAGTGACTGTAATTAATGTGAGTGTCTATAGATCTTATTAGTGTGCGGAAAAGGTTTTCCCTCTTCTATTAATAAGGGATTCCATTCAATGTGTTGTCCCATTGAGTCAGCGAGAGTGACAAATCCGACACGGGGTCAGCGTGGAGAGAGGCAGGGAGAGGAGAGATCAGAATCTGGGAACAATGGACAGGAATGTTCCAGCAGTGGATCAGAATCTGGGAACAATGGACAGGAATGTTCCAGCAGTGGATCAGAATCTGGGAACAATGGACAGGAATGTTCCAGCAGTGGATCAGAATCTGGGAACAATGAACCTGAATGTTCCAACAATGGATTGGAACCTTGCAACAATGGATTGGAATGTTCCAACGATGGATCAGAATCTGGGAACAATGGATTGGAATGTTCTGAAACTGGACAGGAGTTTTGGTCAGGGTCTGTTCTTTCTTTCTCAAGATTGGTTTGGTTCATTTCCATTACCACTTCGCATCCAATTTGTGCTCTGGATTATTCAAGGGGTTTACTATCCAATCCTGGCTATTGTTGGTGTCCCTGGTAAGTCTCGGCGTCCATTTTTTCTCTTTGTCATCTATGTTTCATTGTAATACTCTCCTTCGTATTTCGGTTTTGGAAACATGGAATCCGTTGACTTCAGTTTCACACTTAATCTCTGTTCCCTGTTCATTCACTCCATTCCTGTACCTGAAGCTGTTCCATATTGATTACACCGTCCATTAAAGCTTTGACCTTGAGCTGATTACTTATTCCATATTCCAAGCAGCCATATAAAACATTGGTTAGGCCTCATTTTGGGTATTGTGTGCAATGTTGTTCACCACACTACCTGAACAACGAGGAAATTTTGGAGGGTTGGATTGGATGCTACCATTAACCAGAAAGTCAACTGGTCTCACCACAAAAGACAGCAGTGATAAGAGCAGGTCAGGGACAAGAAACGAGTAAGTCACCGCCTGACTCCCCAAAGCCTGTCCACCATCTACAAGGCACAAGTCAGGAGCGCGATGGAATAGTCCCCACTTGCCTAGATGGGTACAGCTCAAACAACACTCTTGGCACCATCCAGAGCAAAGCAGTCCGCTTGACTTGTACCCTATCCAAAAACATTCACTCCCTCAATGCTCAGTAGCAGCAGAGTGTACTATCGACCAGATGCACTGCAGCAATTTACTCAAGATTCTTAGATAAGCACCTTCCAAACCCAAGAGCACTTCCACCTAGAACCACAAGATCAGCAGATGGAGACACCACCACTTGCAAGCTCCCCTCCAAGCCATTCATCATCCCTGTTTGGAAATATATTGTCAGTTCCTTCGCAGTTGCTGTGTTGGAATACTGAAAATCCCAACAAACATGGCATTGTGGGTCAACCCACAGCACATGGACTGCAGTGATTCAAGAAGCTGGCTCACAACCAACTTCTCAAGGCAACTGCGAATGGGCAATTTAAAAATCTGGCCATTCAGCAACACCCATATCCAACGAATGAATTTAAAAATATGTTGCCAGATCTTGAGGGTGTGTTTATGATGAGAGGCTAGATAAACTGGAATTGTTTTTACTGGTATCACAGTGGCTTAGGGAAGACCTGATAGAGCTCTACAAAATGACGAGAGGAATGCCTTATGAAGATAGTTTGAGGGAGCTGGGACTCTTCTCACTGGAGAGACGTAGGTTGAGAAGCGACCTGATAGAGGTTTATAAAATCTTGAGAGGAATAGATAGGGTGGATTCTCAGAGACTATTTCCCTGAGCTGAAACGGTCACTATGAGAGGACACAGATTTAAGGTGCAGGGAAGCAAATAGAGAGGGGATGTTAGGGGTAAGTTTTTCATTCAGAGGGTGGTGAATGAATGGAATCGGCTGCCGTCGGAAGTGGTACAGGCGAACTCGCTGGGGTCTTTTAAAAGACTTCTGGATGAGTATGTGGGAACTAATGGGATAGAGGGTCTGTGGATTCATAGGTATAGATGTGATCGGTGCAACTCTTGGGCCAAAGGGCCTGTTTGTGCTGTAGTGTTCTATGAAAATACAGGGTGGATCATCAGAGGCTGTTTCTCCCAGGGTGGAAGTGTCAATTACGAGGTGGCATATGTTCAAGGCGAGAGGGAGAAATTTTAAGGGAGGTTTCTCACGCAGACTGTGGTGGATGTCTGGAACGTGTTGCCAGAGGATGTGGTGGAATAGAGGCATATGGAATAGAGGCTTTTCTTTTGTTTAGTTAGGATATCAGAGAAACATAGAAATATAGAAGATAAGAGCTGGAATTGAACAATCAGCCCTTCAAGCCTGATCAACCATGGCCAACCACCTAACTCAATAGCCTAATCCTGCTTTTTTTCTGCATAACCTTTGATCCCATTTGCCCCAAGTGCTATATCCAGCTGCCTGTTGAATACATTCAATGTTTTAGCATCAACTACTTCCTGCAGACGTGAGTTTCACAGGGTGACCACTCTTTGGGTGAAGAAATGTCTCTTCATCTCTGTCCTAAATGGTCTACCCTGAATCCTCAGTCTGTGACTCCTGGTTCTGGATTCTCCCACTTTTGGGAATACTCTCCTTGCATCTATCCTGTCCAGTCCTGTTGGAATTTTACAAGTCTCTGTGAAATCCCCAGTCTGAGCTCAAGTGAAAAGAATCCTAACCTAATCAATCCCTCCTCAAACATCAGTCTGGTAAACCGGGTAAATCATGATTGGCATTGGCTTGGAGGGCCCAACTGCCTGTTCCTGTGCTATCCACTACTCGCTAGGATCTTTTACGAGACTTATCGATGAGTAGATGGGATTTAATGGGATTGGGAGTTATAGCTATGGCCTGGTAGGTACTGATATGATCGGCACAACTTGTTGGCCAAACGGCCTGTTTGTGCTGTAGTGTTCTATGTTCTATCCTCAATCTTGCCACCAGAACCATCCTTTGCCTCAATCCAGCTGTCACAATTTCTGAGACAAATATTCCAGTTCTTTGCCGACCAGTCTCCGAGTTACAAAGCTGTAGAGTGAAAGCTCATCTCAAAATCCGCTGTCCATATCCCAACTTTCACTAAGTCCTAGTTACCATCATCCTTGTGCTCACTGATCTCTGTCACCAGCTGATCTGGTAAAGCTCTCATTTTCACTCCCACCTGATCTAATCCTTCTATGACATTGTCCACCTAATGGTCTCACACTATCAATTTTCCTAAATGCTTCATTTTGTTGGCATTTCAACAGGGGCAACCAAAGCCCCCCCACAACAGTTATGTCTTCAGCATAACGCCAGGATATTGTAAGGACCCATAGATTGCATATCAGATAATGTAAGGAGAATGAGAAGGAAGGTGGTTAAAATAGGACTGAGGGTGTTAAATTTGAATGCACAAAGTTTACAAAATAAAGTCAATGAGTTTGTAGTACAGATTGAAATTGGCAGGTACAATGTTAACGGCATCACTGCAAGGCTGCCAAGTCTGAGAACTAGATATCCAATGATACGTATCCTATTGAAATGAGAGGCGGGTGGACAAACGGGGTGATGTTGCTTTGTTTGTGAGGAAAATATATTAAGTTGTTAGCAAGAAAGGATATAGGCGAGGCGGAACTTTATGGCCTTGCTTATCCCAAAACTGTAAAATGCTGCCCGAGGTCAACAGACATAGAACATAGAACATAGAACATAGAACATTACAGCACAGAACAGGCCCTTCGGCCTTCAATGTTGTGCCGACCAAAATAAAAAGCAATGCCCCTCCAAACTAAACCATTCCCTTCTCTTCCATATACTTATCAATTAACCTCTTAAACGCCACCAAACTTGGCGCATCTACAACAGCTGCAGGCAGGGCATTCCACTCCCTAATCACTCTTTGAGTAAAGAACCTACCTCTGATATCCGTCCTATAACTCATACCCCTTAATTTAAAGCTGTGTCCCCTCGTGCTAGCTTTCTCCATCCTAGGAAAAAGGCTATCACTGTCCACCCTATCTAAACCTCTAATCATCTTATATGCTTCAATAAGATCCCCTCTTAGCCGCCTCCTTTCTAACGAAAACAACCTCAAATCCTTCAACCTCTCTTCATAGGACCTGCCCTCCATACCAGGCAACATCCTGGTAAACCTCCTCTGTACCCTCTCCAATGCCTCCACATCTTTCTTATAATGTGGCGACCAGAACTGCACACAATACTCCAAGTGCGGCCGCACTAGAGTTTTGTACAGTTGCAACATGATGCTGCGGCTCCTAAATTCAATCCCCCTACCAATAAAAGCTAAGACTCCATATGCCTTCTTAACAACTTTATCCACTTGACTGCCTACTTTCAGGGATCTATTGACACATACACCAAGATCCTTCTGTTCCTCAACACTATTAAGAGCCCTACCATTAGCCCTATACTCTACACATTTATTGTTCCTGCCAAAGTGCATTACCTCACACTTTTCCACATTAAACTCCATTTGCCACCTCTCGGCCCAGCTCTGCAACTTGTCCAAGTCACTCTGTAAACTATAACACCCCTCTTCACTATCTACCACTCCACCGACTTTAGTGTCATCTGCAAATTTACTGATCCATCCCTCAATACCCTCATCCAGATCATTTATAAAAATTACAAACAGCAGGGGCCCCAAAACAGACCCCTGAGGTACACCACTTGTCACCGAACTCCACGATGAATATCTCCCATCAACCACCACCCTCTGTCTTCTATCTGCCAGCCAATTCCTAATCCAATTAGCTAAATCACCCTCTATTCCACACATCTGCATTTTCTGTAGAAGTCTTACATGGGCCACCTTATCAAACGCCTTACTAAAGTCCATATATACTACATCAACCACCTTTCCCTCATCGGCCCATCGCCCCTTCCGATTGCTGTGGTAAGCAGGATGGTAGAAGTCCGACCATAGGTTCAGCGTGGCAAAATCACAAGGGTAAAAAGACCCTGTTGGGAATAATGTACAGGCCTTCCGGCAGCAGTCAGGATGTGGAGACAAAATACAGCAGGAGAATAAAAGACATGTAAGAAAGATGAGGGTTACAGTGATCATGGGAGACTTCAATACGCGGATGGACTGGGAAAGATCCCAAGAAAAGTAATTTGTGGAATGTCTGGAAAGATGGATTTTTTGGAGCATCTTATGGTGGAGCCCATAGTAAACAGGGAATTCTGGATTTGGTGGTGTGAAATGAGGCAGTCTTGAGATGGGAGCTTAGGATGAAGGAATCCTATGGAGATAGTGACCATAGTATGATAGAATTTACCCTGCAGTTTGATAGGGAGAAGCTGGAATCAGATGTAACGGTATTTCAGTGGATTAAAGACAACTATAGGGCCATGAGGGAGGAGGGGCCTTGACAAATATTTCCATATCCTCATTGGTTACAGGTGAAGTTCCAGTGGACTGGAGAATAGCCAATGTTGTTCCATTCTTTAAGATGGGCAGCAGGGATAATCCAGGAAATCATATAGCGGTAAGCATTGCGTCAGTGGGACAGAAATTATTTAAAAATATTCTAAAGAGCAAGATTTACTCACATTTCCAAAAAAAGCATATTAGTTTCAGGCAGCATGTTTTTGTAAAGGGGAGGTTGTGCTGCATTAACTTGATCAAGTTTTTTGAGGAAGTGACTATGATGAAAGATGAGGGAAAGGCGGTGGATCTTGTATATACGGACTTCAGTAAAGGCTTTGACCAGATACCTCATGGTAGACTGGTACGAAAGTTGAGGTTGCATGGGATCAGCTGGCAAAATTGATTCATAACTGTCTTAGCCATAGAAGTAAGAGGATAGCAGCAGAGGGGTGCTTTTCTGAATGGAAGGCTGTAACCAGTGATGTTTCAAAGAGATCAGCTTCGGGATTTTTGTTGTTCATAAATGTATAAATGATTTGAAGGAAAACATAAGTGTAGTAAGTTTGCAAACTTTCCACAAAAAATAGTTGCAGACAGTGAAGAGGATTGTCTTTTGATTTAATTTGATTTATTATTGTTACACTGCAAAAAGTATTGTTTCTTGCGTATTATACAGATAGAGCATGTTAATAGAGAAGGAGACAAGAGAGTGCAGAATATAGTGCTACAGTTATAGCTAGGGTGTAGAGAAAGATCAACTTAATGCAAGGTAGGTCCATTCAAAAGTCTGATGACAGCAGGGAAAAACCCATTCCTAAGTCAGTTGGTACGTGACTTCAGACGTTTGTATATCTTTCCCAATGGAAGAAGGTGGAAGAGAGAATGTCCAGGGTGCGTGGGGTCCTTGATTATGCTGGCTACTTTTCCCGAGGAAGTGTCGACAGAGTCAGTGGATGGGAGGCTGTTTTACATGAGAGATTGTGCTTCATTTATCACCCTTCATAGTTTCTTACGGATGTGGGCAGAGCAGGAGTCATACCAAGCCATAATACAAGCAGAAAGATTGCTTCTTAAAAATTGTTAAGAGTTGTAGCAGACCCTGTTCTCTCCTGTTGGTGAACATTTTTCAGTGGTACTGGCATTCGGTCTCTGATCTTCGGGTAAGCATTCTCCAAGGTGGCCTTCACGACACACGACAGTGCAGAATCGCTGAGCAGAGACTGATAGCCAAGTTCCACACACATAGACCTGGGGTTCATGTCACACTAACTCCCTTGACTTGTAAAATCTCACTTACTGCCTTGTCTGGAGAGAATACACCTCTCTTTAACCAATGCTTAATACTCCTTTCAATCACATTCTATGCATCTTTAAGACTTGAGTAGCAGATTAGCTGCAAAGATTTGCATTCTAATCAGTATTCTGTAAACTGTGTCTTTATAAGCCGTCCTCTGATCAGGAATGTGAATATTGCATACACCTGACGAAGGAACATCATTTCCGAAACCTTTTGGGATTACTATCAAATAAACTTGTTGGACTTAAACCTGGTGTTGTGAGACTACTTACTGTGTTTATCCCAGTCCAACACTGGCATCTCTACATCATGAACCCCACTGGACACAGCTTCACAGTCACTAAAGCAACCTTCGACCATCGCCCTCTGCCTCCTGCAACTCAGCCAATGTTGAATGTAATTTACCAAATTGCCCTGGATCCAATCGGCTATTACTTTCTTGTTCAGTCTCCCATGCAGAATTAGTCAAAAGCTTCTCTGAAGTCCATGTAGACTACATCAACTGTACATCACTCATCTACTCATCCAGTCACCTCCTCAATATATTCAAGCAAATTGTTCGACATGATCTCCCTCTAACAAAGCCATGCTGACTATTCTTCGTAAATCCTTACCCCTCAAAGTAGAGATCGATTCTGTCCCTCAGATTGTTTTCCAATCATTTCCCCATCACGGATATGGTGTCCTGGGCATGATCTTGAATGTCTCCAGGGCACCTTGCAGGATGGCAGCATGTCACAGTGGTTAGCACTGCTGCCTCACAGCATCAGAGAATCGGGTTCAATCCCTGGGATTCCAATATCACTAATGATGCTTTTTTTTTCTGCTTTGAAACCATCTCCATTCTCACGTATTGCCTGTTGGGATTTCTCCTGTTTCAAGAACATGTGATGTTTCTCTGGAAAGGATCCACTTTGAGCAAGTCCAATTTCTCACAGCCCCCCCAATGTCCACACATCTCTTATAAATTCATTGTCGATCACAGCAGTCCCGTGTACATCACCAACCTGCATAAGGTCATTGGTAAGGCCAGGACACATTGTGCTGATGTTTTAGCTTGAGATGTGAAAGATTAATTTAATTTGAAATGATTTGATTTATTACTGTCACATATATTAGTATACAGTGAAAAGTTTTATTCTTCGAGTGATATACAGACAAAGCGTACCATGCTTAGAGAAGGAGAGCATACAGAATATAATGTTGCAGTCGCAGCTGGGGTGCGGAAAAAGATCATCTTACTGTGATGTAGGTACATTAAAAAGTCTGATGGCAGCAGAGAAGAAGCTATTCTTGAGTTAACAGCATGATGGCACAAGGATTAGTACTGATGTCTCACAAGGGCCAGAGTTTGATTTCTGGCTTGGATTGCTGTGCAGAATTTGTACATTCTTTATAGGTCTACATGGGTTTCCTCTGATGCTCTGGTTTCCACTCACAGTCCAAAATTGTGCAGGTTATTTTGATGATATGCTAAATTGACTATTAAGGTCGCAGGATATGTATGTCAGAGGGATTAACACAGTACAGATTTGGGACTTAGGGGATAGGACATGGGTGGGATAGTTGTCGGTACAGACTCAATGGGCTGACTGGCCTTCTTCTGCACTGTAGTGATCCTATGAGTCAGTTGGTACATGTCATAGAACATAGGACATAGAACATTACAGCACAGAACAGGCCCTTCGGCCCTCAATGTTATGCCGAGTTATGTCCAATCCCAAGATCAAGTTATCCCACTCCCTATAATTCTGATATACTCCATATGCCTATCCAATAACAGCTTGAAAGTTCCTAAAGTGTCTGACTCCATTATCACAGCAGGCAGTGCATTCCACACCCCAACCACTCTGAGTGAAGAATCTACCTCCAAAATCCCTCTTATGTGTCTCACCATGAATCTTATAATTATGACCCCTAGTAACAGCTACATCCAGCTGAGGGAATAGTCTCTGCATGACCATTCTATCAATCCCCTGATCATCTTATAAACTTCTATTAAGTTGCCTCTCATCCGCCTCCATTCTAGAGAGAAGAGCCCTAGCTCCCTCAACCTCTCCTCATAAGACCTACCCTCAAAACCAGGCAGCATCCTGGGAAATCTCCTCTGCACTCTCTCCAATGCTTTCACATCCTTCTTATAGTGAGGTGACCAGAACTGAACACAATATTCCAAATGTGGTCTCACCAATGTCCGGTATAGTTGCAACATAACTTGGCTCTTAAACTCAAACCTCCTGTTAATAATGTAACACACAATAAGCCTCCTCCATGGCTCTATCTACATGAGTGGCAAACTTCGGACATCTGTGGATATAAACCCCCAAATTTTTCTGTTCCTCCACATTGCTCAGAACCCTGTAATCTGCATCAAGTTTGTCCTACCAAAACTTATTAGGGTTAAACGCCATCTGCCATTTTTCAGCCCAGCTCTGCATCCCATCAATGTCTCTTTGCAGTCTGCAAGAGCCCTCCACCTCATCCACTACTCCACTAATCTTGGTGTCATCAGCAAATTTACTAACCCACACTTCAGCTCCTCTTCCAAGTCATTGACAAAAATCACAAATAGCAGAGGACCCAGCACTGACCTTGTGGTACACTGCTGGTAACTGGCCTTCAGACTGAAAATTTTCCCTCCACCACCACCTTCTGTCTTCTATGAGGCAGCCAGTTATTTATCCAATCAGTCAAATTTCCTTCCATCCCACACATCCTTATCTTCTTTATGAGCCTACCATGGGGAACCTTATCAAAATCCATGTATATGACATCAGCTATTCTATCTTCATCCACACACTTAGCTACCTCCTCAAAGAATTCAATTAAATTTGGAGGCAGGACTAAACCCTCACAAACATATGCTGACTATCTCGATTAAATTGCAACTTTCCAAATGGTCATAAATCCTATCTTTGAGGACTCTTTCCATTAACTTATCAACCACCGTTTTAAGACTAACTGGCCTATCATTACCAGGGTCATTCCTATTTCCTTTCTTGAAGAGAAGAACAACATTTGTCACTCCCCAGTCCTCTGGCACAAAGATTGTGCCTCACTGGCCCAATCTTTGGGCAGTGAGGACCCAAAGATCAAAGCTAAAGGCTCTACAATCTCATTCCTTGCTCCCAAAATAACGTGGGATGTACCCCACCTGGCCCTGGGGACTTATCTACCCTCAGTTTTTTTTTTCAAAATTGCTAATACATCTTCCCTCAGAACACCTACCTCCTCCATCCTATCAGCCTGTATCACGTACTCATCTTCAAAAACACAGCCCCTCTCCTTAGTGAATACTGAAGAAAAGCATTCATTAAATACTTCATCTATTTCTTCCAACTCCATGCACAAGTTCCTACCACTATTTTTGTTCCTAACCTTACCTGGCAAAGCCTCAGAGTCCTCAGACTTTTTAATCTTAGTTTTCAACGGAACACGTTGGAAGAGTTTATATCCGTGGAGCATGGAGTCCTTAATTAGGCTGGTTGCTTCTCCAAGGCAGCGGCAAGTGTAAATAGTGTCAATTGGTGGTTTGAGTAATGGACCGCATTTCATTTGTGAAGCTTTGAAATTCCGTGTAGTCTTGGGCGGAGCAGCAGCCATACCAAGCTGTGATACAACCAGAAAGAAAGTTTTCTATGGTGCATCTCTAAAAGTTGGAGAGATTTGTAGCTGACATGTCAATTGTTCTTAGACCTCTGAGAAAGTAAAGGCATTGAAAGGCTTTCTTAATTATAGGATCATCGTGAAGGGGCCAAGACAGGTTGTTGGCGATCTGGACTCAGAAACTTGATACTCTCGACCATTTCAACTTCATCCCATGTTTAGACAGGAAGCATTCCACTCTGCTTCCTGAAGTCGATGACAATATTCTTTATTTCATTGGCATTGAGGAAGAGATTATTGTGGTTGGTTCACCAGATTCTCTATCTCTTCCCTGTTCTCAATCTCACCATTTATTGAGATCTGACCCACTACAGCGGTGTCATCAGCAAATTTGGAAATCGAGTTGAAGGGGAATTTGACCACACAATCATCAGCATATAAGGACTATCCCGGACGAGTCCCAGGTTTATTTCCATTTTGTGGAGCTTATTCAAGGAGCAGCTGCTGCGAGTCCTTCATAAGTATGTCCCTGTCAGGCAGGGAGGAAATGGTCGAGTAAGACAGCCTTGGTGTACGAGAAAAGTTGATTTGCTGGTTAAGAAGAAAAAGGAGGCTTATGTCAGGATGAGGCTTGAAGGCTCAGTTAGTGCAATGGATAGCTATAGATTAGCCAGGAAGGAGCTAAAAAGTGAATTGAGGAGAGCTAAGAGGGGACACGAGAAGACGTTGGCTGATAGGATTAAGGAGAATCCTAAAGCTTTCTTTCGATATGTTAAGAATAGAAGATTGGTTAGGGCAAGATTAGGGCCAGTCATAGACAGCAGTGGGAAGTTGTGCGTGGAGCCTGAAGAGATTGGTGAGGCACTGAATAAATATTTCTCTTCGGTATTCACGCAGGGTGCTGGAAATGTAGTTATGGAGAACACTGAGGTACAGGGTTGCAAATTGGGAAGTATTGTAGTAGATAGGGAGGATGTGCTAGAAATTCTCGAGGGTTTGAAGTTGGATAAGTCCCCTGGGCCGGACGGGATTTACCCTAGGATTCTCTGGGAGGCAAGAGAGGAGATTGCAGAGCCTCTGGCTCTGATCTTCAGGTCCTCGTTGGTTACGGGTGTGGTTCCGGAGGACTGGAGGATAGCGAATGTGGTCCCATTGTTCAAGAAGGGGAAGAGAGACCTTCCAGGGAATTATAGGCCAGTGAGTCTTACTTCTGTTGTGGGCAAAGTATTGGAGAGAATTATTAGGGATAGGATTTATAGTTATTTAGAGAGAAATGAATTGATTGGGGATAGTCAGCATGGTTTTGTGAAGGGTAGGTCGTGCCTTACTAACCTCATTGAGTTTTTTGAAAAAGTGACCAAAGAGGTGGATGGGGGTAAGGCGGTTGATGTGGTATATATGGACTTTAGTAAGGCGTTTGATAAGGTGGCCCATGGAAGACTTCTGCAGAAAATGCAGATGTATGGAATAGAGGGTGATTTAGCTAATTGGGTTAGGAATTGGCTAGCAGATAGAAGACAGAGGGTGGTGGTTGATGGGAGATATTCATCTTGGAGTTCGGTGACAAGTGGTGTACCTCAGGGGTCTGTTTTGGGGCCCCTGCTGTTTGTAATTTTTATAAATGATCTGGATGAGGGTATTGAAGGATGGATTAGTAAATTTGCAGATGACACTAAAGTCGGTGGAGTGGTAGATAGTGAAGAGGGGTGTTATAGTTTGCAGAGAGACTTGGACAAGTTGCAGAGCTGGGCCGAGAGGTGGCAAATGGAGTTTAATGTGGAAAAGTGTGAGGTAATGCACTTTGGCAGGAATAATAAATATGTAGAGTATAGGGCTAATGGTAGAATTCTTAATAGTGTTGAGGAACAGAGGGATCTTGGTGTATATGTGCATAGATCCCTGAAAGTAGGCAGTCAAGTAGATAAGGTTGTTAAGAAGGCATATGGAGTCTTATCTTTTATTGGTAGGGGGATTGAATTTCGGAGCCGCAACATCATGTTGCAACTGTACAAAATTCTAGTGCGGCCGCACTTGGAGTATTGTGTGCATTCTGGTCCCCACATTATAAGAAAGATGTGGAGGCACTGGAGAGGGTACAGAGGAGGTTTACCAGGATGTTGCCTGGTATGGAGGGCAGGTCTTATGAAGAGAGGCTGAAGGATTTGAGGTTGTTTTCGTTAGAAAGGAGGCGGCTAAGAGGGGATCTTATCGAAACATATAAGATGATTAGAGGTTTAGATAGGGTGGACAGTGATAGCCTTTTTCCTAGGATGGAGAAAGCTAGCACGAGGGGACACAGCTTTAAATTAAGGGGTGATAGTTATAGGACGGATATCAGAGGTAGGTTCTTTACCCAAAGGGTGGTTCGGGAGTGGAATGCCCTGCCTGCAGCAGTTGTAGATGCGCCAAGTTTGGTGGCGTTTAAGAGGTTAGTTGATAAGTATATGGAAGAGAAGGGAATGGTTTAGTTTGGAGGGGCATTGCTTTTTATTTTGGTCGGCACAACATCGAAGGCCGAAGGGCCTGTTCTGTGCTGTAATGTTCTATGTTCTATGTTCTTTAGTAAGGGTTTGAGGACACAGCTTTGTGGGGCTTGTTGAGGAGGTGTTGTTGACTGTCCTTATTGCTGTCTGCACATCAGGAAATCCAGGATCCAATTGCAGAGGCAGGAGCCAAACCCCAGGACACGGACTTTGGAAATGAGTTTCATAGCCATAATGGTGTTAAAGGCTGACCTGTAGTCAATAAACACGAATCTGTGCCCAGGGTTGACTCGAGGGCCAGAGAGATGACATCTGTGCACCTGTTGTGGAAGTAAGTGAACTGAAGTGAATCCAGGCAATCTGGGAGGCTAGAATGCCAAAACTAACTTTTTGCCACATTTTTGATACATTGGATATCAGAATCATTGGCGAAAGTCATTAATGCATCCTGCTTGGCTTTACTTCAGTACTAGCCTCTTGTCTGGTGCATAGATCAACAACTTTTCTGCCAAGGGTGGAACTCACTGAGCTTCAGTGGTCCAGTAGGCCATAGTGGGATAGCAGCAAATGCAGTCGGCACTGAGGACAGTAGCTATTCACTGAACCCTGAGGCTTTCTCCCCATTGTTGAAATCAAACCATGGTATGTGAGTTCTTTGCCAATCGATTATTGTTTCTTCCTGTGTTGTGTGTCTAGTGGCCACAGTGCTGTGGTCTCCTCTCCAGGGTACAGTTCTGTGTAAGTATAATAGAGTCGGAACTGTTGAGGCATCAGGATCTCCCCCTGTCAACTGTTAGTATTGTTCAGGGAAAGGATGAAATCGGCACATTGTGATATCAGCTCTGCTGCAGGAGTTGTCAGTAAGCTGTCTGAGAGAAAACAAATTACCATCATCAGGACTCTATTCCAGATTTTGTCAGGATTTACTCGCTCAACTTCTTACCCTCCAAATCCCCCACAAGGTAGAGCGACTTTTTACTTGTAACTGAGTGAGGGTCAATGTTGTGGACTCCCTGGAAAACTCTGTCCCAAACATTGTGTTGCTACCATGGAGCAGCATGGTGGAACACTGATTAGCACTGCTACTCACAGCATCAGGGACCTGGGTTCAATTCCAGGCTTGGATCACTGTCTGTGTGGAGTTTGGACCTTCTCCCTGTGTCTGCATGGGTTTCCTCCAGATACTCCACTTTCCTCTCACAATCCAAAAGATATGCTGGATTAAAGAAAGGAAATTTAAGTAATTTGATGTGTGTGCATTTTCTTCCCCTGAATCATGTCTAATTTTATTCTTTATTTCCTTCCTGACAGTGAACATAATCACGATTGTGACCCTGATGAGCAGAAACTGTGGTCTGTCCAAATGTGTCACTCGTTACCTGGTGGCCATGTCAGTGGGGGATCTGCTGGTCGTTATCCTCGATCTGACACTGAGACACCTTCCCATTGTTTTTCCAGAACAGTTTTATTTCCTGCAATCGGTCCCCGTGTGTAACATCCACACCGTCCTGCTTCATGCAGCCACTGACTATTCTGTCTGGTTCACCGTCACTTTCACCTTTGATCGATTTGTGGCCATTTGCTGCCCCAAGCTGAGAAGTAAATATTGCAATGAGAAATCGGAGGCTGTGGTTCTGGGAACAGTAACAATGCTGAGCTGTTTAAAGAACATTTTCTGGTACTTTATGTTATCATTCACTGGTGAATGTCCCCTGGCTTTGTGATGTCACATCGAATGTATTGGATTCTCCGGTCTGGGTATCAATCGAGTTCCTTCACCACATTCTAACCCCGACTGTCCCATTTGCCCTGATTCTGCTGCTCAATGCTTTCAGTGTCAGACACATTTTAGTGAGCAGCAGAGCCCACAGGAGGCTCCGGGCTCACAGCAGTGGGGAGGATCCCAAAGACCCAGAGATGGAGAGTCGAAGGAAATCCTCATTTTGTTGTTTGTTATCTCAGCGAATTTCATCCTGTTATGGGTGACATTAATGCTTTATTCGATATGGATTCAGATGTATGATTTGGGCTATCAGTTGGTACTGTTAGATTATTTTGTTCTGGAAGTGGGCTTCATGCTGCAACTGACAAGTTGCTGCACAAACACTGCCATTTATGCTGTGACACAGACTCACTTCAGACAGCAGCTGAAAAGTCTGCTGAAATACCCCCTTCAGTTTTTTGACTTATTAGACCCCGAGAAGAAACTATAACTACAAGACTCCTGACTCTTCATATTGGACATTCAAACTATAAATAACAAACAGCCTCACAAAGACAGGCAGAGTGACAGATAAAGAGAGAGAGGGCAGTGAGAGTAAAAGTGAGAGTGAGAGAGACAGAGATTGACAGAAAAAGGAAGGGTATAAATACATCACGCGTGACAGATGTTGAAAGAGTTTCTAACAGATACAGGGAAAGAAACAGAAAGATAGAGAGAGACAGAAAGAGAGAGGGAGAGAAAGACAGAGAGATGGAGATGAATGACAGAAGATAGGGACTCTCACAGAGTGAGAAAAACAGCAATAGAGATTACGCAAAATGATTGCGCAAAACGAAGATGAGTGGAAAAGCAAATTGTGGAAATTGAGGGTGTGGAAAGCCTGCAGAAGGATCTGGATAGGTTGAGTGAATGGGTGAGGACCTGGCAGATGGAGTACAATGTTAGCAAGTGTGAGGTTATCCACTTTGGTAGGTATAATGGTAGGAAGGATTATTATTTAAATGGCAAAAAGCTGCTGCACGCAATGATACAGAGGGACCTGGGGGTCCTTGTCCACGAATCGCAAAAACACAGTATGCAGGTGCAGCAGATGATTAAGAAGGCGAATGCAGTGTTGGCCTTTATAGCTAGGAGGATAGAATGTAAAAGTAGGGAGGTTCTGTTGCAGCTGTATAGGGTACTGGTGAGGCAGCAGCTGGAGTACTGTGTGTAGTTTTGGTCGCCACATTCGAGGAAGGTATATTGGCCTTGGAGGGGATGCAGAGAAGGTTTACTTTAGGGATGGCTGTGGAGGCTCGTTGGGCCAAAGGGCCTGTTTTCCGTGCTGTTTTGTTCTTTGTTCTTTGTACTAGGCTGATACCGGAGATGAGGGCGTTGGATTATGAGGAGAGACTGAATAGGCTAGGTTTGTACTCTTTGGAGTTTAGAAGGCTGAGATGGGATCTTATAGAGATGTATAAAATAATGAAGAGGATGGATAATGTAGAGGTTGAGAGACTCTTCCCACTTAGCAAAGATAGCAGGACTAGAGGGCACCGCCTCAAGATTAGGGGGGGCGCAGTTCAGATCAGAGTTGCGGAGGAGTTTCTTCATGCAAAGGGTAGTGGAGGCTTCCTCACTGATTATGTTCAAGTCAAGAATGGATTGGTTTTTAATTGAAAAGGGAATTAAGCGTTATGGGGAGAAAGCAGGGAAAGTGGTACTGGTCCACTACAGATCAGCCAAGATCTTATTAAATGGGGCAGGCTCGAGGGGCTGGATGGCCGACTCCTGCTCCTATTTCTTATGTTCTTATGTTAAAATGGGAGGGAGATGGACAGAGAATGAGAAAGGGACACAGAGGGAGACAGATGGGAGGATGCAATAAGAAAGGGAGACTAAGATGTAAAGGGAGGCAAAGAGAGGCAGTGAGACTTGAATGAGTACAATAGACACAGCAAGAGCAAAAGATAGAGCAAGGTAGAGAGAAAGAAAGACAAATAAGAAATAAGAGACAGAGGAGGAGAGAGAGAAGGAGAATGAGATAGAGAGGCAAGGAGACACAGAAGAAGACTTTAGAAAAAAGGTGAATGAGGGAGATGCAGAGAGACAGTTAGAGACAGAGAAATAGATAGAGGGAGAACAATAGAGAGAGAAAGATATAGAGAAAGGGATGCACAGAAAGACAGAGAGAGAAACAGAGAGAGAGAGAGACATACTCAATGACTTTAACAATAACCATCAGGTGGAGTTATTGGAACATAAGCTCCCTGATTGAGGCTGTTCATGCTGTCCAATCCGGGAGCCCTGCAGATGTATATAATATGGTGTGTCTGGGTTACCGGAACAGATGTGGATGTGATGGACTGGGTGTTTTATCACTAGATTATAAATACAGAAACTCAGCTAATGTTCTGGATAGCTGGGTTCCAATCCCATCACGGTAGATGGTGGAATTTCAATAAATATACCTCGAATTCAGAATCAGCTGGTCACCATAACAACATTGTTGATATTCGGAAAAAGAAAACACATCTGGTTCACCAGTGTCCCAGGGAAGGAAATCAGGATTAAATGTGACTTCTTGTCTTCTGAACAAGGGCAACTAGGGAAGGGCAATAAATGCTGACCAGCCAGTGACACCCAAGCCCCAAGAGTGAATAAAAATACTTTGTACTGGGGCATTTTAAACAAATGGTAAACTGTTTCTCATAGCTGGATAAATACCCAATCCTCCGATCGAGGACATAACCTCAAAGTTCGCTGGAGGATTCTTCTTTTTCTGATTATGAACTTATTCACGTGCACTTCTACTAACAGCTAGATGAGGATTCCTAGCGATACTCAACAATTCATACTCAGAGGAAGTTTAACATTTATAAAGTGTCAAATGTAGGCTTACATTAACATTGCAATGGAGTTATTGTGAAAATCAGCTAGTCGTCACAATCTAGTGTGTGTTTGGATAACACTGAGGGAGAATAAAACTAACCAGCTTGTCAGAGTTTGTATGTTCCTGTCAGGATTAAAGGCAAAGTAAATAGGGATAAGAAACCTTGATTCTTGAGGGAGATTTTAACGCTGGTTAAAAGGGAGAATGAGTTGTATGAAATGTACAGGCAATAAGGAACAGATCAGGTGCTCGAGGAGTATAAAAACGTGCAAGAAGCTACTTAAGAGGGAAATCAGGAGGGCTAAAAGAAAACATGAGATTATTTTGGTAGACAGAGTGAAGGAAAATCCAAAGAGCTTCTATAAGTATGTTAGGAGCAAAAGGACAGTGAGGGATAAAATTGGTCCTCTTGAAGACCAGAGTGATAGACTATGTATGGAACCAAAAGATTTGAGGGAGACACTAAATAGATTTTTTTGCATCCGTATTTACTAAGGAATTGGGCATGGAGTTTACAGAAATTGGGCTGTATGGTAGGGAGGTCATAGAACCTCTACAGATTAAAGAGGAGGAAGTGCAGGTTGTCTTGAGGCAAATCAGAGTGGAAAAATCCCCAGAACCGGACAGGGTATTCTCACAGACCTTGAGGGAGGCTGGTGTTGAACTTGCAGGAGCCCTGGCAGACATATTTAAAATGTCAGTATTCACGGCGGAGGCACCGGATGATTGGAGAATGACTCATGTTGTTCCGTTGTTTAAAAAAAGGTTCCGAAAGAAAAAGAACATAGAACATAGAACAATACAGCACAAACAGGCCCTTTGGCCCACAAGTTGCGCTGATCTGGGAAATCTGGGAAAGTGGTGGGCAAATTATTGGGAAGTGTGATAAGGGGGTAGGATCTACAAATATTTGGATAGTCAGGGACTTATTAGGGAGAGTTAATATGGTTCTGTGCGTGGTAGGTCATGTTTGACCAATCTATTAGAGTCTTTCGAGGATGTTACAAGGAAAGTAGATGAAGGGAAGGCGGTGGATGTTGTCCAGCTGGATTTCAGCAAGGCCTTTGACAACGTCTCTCATGGGAGGTTAGTTAGGAAGGTTCAGTCGCTAGGTATAGATGGGGATGTTATAAATTGGATTAGACACTGGCTCAGTGGAAGAAGCCAGAGAATGGTTGTGGAGGATTGCTTCTCTAAGTGGAGGCCACAGGGATTGTGTTGGGTCCATTTATTGTTTGTCATCTATATCAATGATCTGAATGATAATGTGGTAAATTGGATCAGCAAATTTGCTGATCATGCAAAGATTGGAGGTGCAGTGGACAGTGAGGAAAGTTTTCAAAGCTTGCAGAGGGATTTTGGACCAACTAGAAAAATGGGCTGAAAAATGGCAAATGGAGTTTAATGCAGACAAAAGTGAAGTATTGCACTTTGGAAGAACAAACCAAAGTAGAATCCACAGGGTAGGACTCTGAAGAGTGCAGTTGAACAGAGGGATCTGGGAATACAGGTACAGAATTCCCGAAAAGTGACATCACAGGTGGATAGGGTCGTAAAGAGTGCTCCTGGTACTTTGGATTTTACAAATTGGAGTATAAAGGTTGGAGTGTTATGGTAAGGTTATATAAAGCATTGGTGAGTTCGAATTTAGAGTATTGTATATAGTTTTAGTTGCCTAGTTACAGGAAGGATGTAAATAAGATTGAAAGAGTACAAAGAAGGTTCACAAGGATGTTGCCAGGAGAAGAGACCTAGCTCTCTCAACCTATCTTCATAAGGCATGCCCCCCAATCCGGGCAATATCCTTGTAAATCTCCTCTGCACCCTCTCAATAGCTTCCACATTGTTCCTATAGTGAGGCGACCAGAACTGCACACAGTACTCCAAGTGGGGTCTGACAAGGGTCTTATAAAGTTGTAGCATTACCTCCCGACTCCTAAACTCAATTCTCCTATTAATGAAGGCCAGTACACCATATGCCTTCTTGATCACATCCCTCACTTGCGGGGCAGATTTAAGAGACCTATGGACCCGGACCCCAAGATCCTTCTGCTCCTCAGCTGATTCAAACTGATAGATGCTGATTCAAAATAGATGGCCTTACAGAGGGTATGTCAGTCAACACAGCGGAGAAACTTCAGCCTCTTTCTTGATACCCAGGATCACGCAAGTGTTGGTTTCTGAAAATGAAGCACCTTTCATCTGGCAGGGATTTGTGCATTACGTGAAGTTGAACAGGATTTGACACATTAGGACATTGCCATATTACACATCATCCAACGACTTGGCAGAAAGAGCAGTGCAAACAGTGAACGTAGGTTCAAAAAATGAGCCTACAGCCTCCTTGGAAAATCAAACCATCAAGATTCATCTTAAATTACAGGACAACGCCCCTTCAGCACCTCTGCCCCCACCCCTACTCTTGTGCAAAGGCTGGAACAGCCCCCTCATGGGAAGATGACTCAGCCCAAGGTTGAGTCTGACCTTCCTGTGGGCAGGAGGTTGGCAAGGCATCAAGATGCCCTGTGCCAATCCCACCAGCCGGGAAAGGCACTTAAAGGTAGTTGATCGGTTATTGGTAAAAAAAAAATCATTGTAATGGATACGTGTGGTTATGAGGCACTTCAAATTCAGAACAGGGCCATTTTCCTTTCAAATCTAATTTCCTTTCAAGGCCAATTATAGAATCATAGAATCCTACAGTGCAGAAAGAGGCCCTTCGGCCCATCGAGTCTGCACCGAACACAATCCCACAGAGGCCCCACCCCTATATCCCTACATATTATACCCACTAATCCCTCTAACCTATGGACACTAAGGGCCAATTTCTTTGCATGGCCAATCAACCTAACCCACACATCTTTGGACTGTGGGAGGAAATCAGAGCATCTGGAGGAAACCCACGCAGACACGAGGAGAATGTGCAAGCTCCACACCCGACCCGAGCTAGGAATCGAACCCAGGACGCTGGAGCTGTGAAGCAGCAGTGGTAACCACTGTGCTACCGTGCCGCCCAATTATGAATTTCCCACGAATGAATGGAAAAAACATCCTCACAGATTCAAAGCAGATTTTTACTGGTGGCTTGCTACCTGTAAGGTTATTGAAAAAATAGCTCAAAGTAAAAAATTAGCAACAAACTTCAAAAAATGCCTAACTAAGTAAATAAAATAAAGATGCAGGGCCAGTAATGTGCTGTAGTTGCATGATATGGGAGCTTGCAGTGCCATTTGTGTCTGCTTGTGAACACATTGGTATTAAGAGTTGGTTGGATGAGGAAGTTCAATTCAGATTTGATAAGCTGGAGTCTGAGCTTTGAACAGTACAGCACTAAGGGAGGGGGAGAGTTAGCGAGATGCTGTGTTTCAGGAGGCACTCGCACCCCTTACAATAACTACATCAAACATAGTAACAGTGAGGAATGGGAGATTGTGACTCTAAGCAATTCTTGGTGATGAATTAAGGAGGTCAGCTTTAAATTATGGGGTATGAGTTATAGGACGGATATCAGAGGTAGGTTCTTTACTCAAAGAGTGGTTAGGGAGTGGAATGCCCTGCCTGCATCTGTTGTAGATGCGCCAAGTTTGGTGGCGTTTAAGAGGTTAGTTGATAAGTATATGGAAGAGAAGGGAATGATTTAGTTTGGGGGGCATTGCTTTTTATATTGGTCAGCACAACATCGAAGGCCGAAGGGCCTGTTCTGTGCTGAAATGTTCTATGTTCTATGTTCTAAGGAGCCTCAGCTCTTGAGCTTGTCGCTGTGTGGCTGATGAACTAATGGCATTGTCGATCGACTAATAATCCAGAAACCTGCCTAATGTTCTGCGTTCCCTTCTTCGAACCCTACCACGACAGATAATGGAATTTGACTTCAGTAATAATAAAAAATCTGCATTAGGTATCGAGTGATGACCATGAAGCCATTGTTGTAAAACCTGTCTGGTTCACTCTTATCCTTTAGGGAATGAGACCTGGTGTCCTTATCTGGTCTGGCCTACATGTGACACCAGAGTCACACCATGTGGGTGACTCTCCATGCCCTTAAATGGCAACGAGGGGCAGGCAATAAATGCTGGCCATTCAGGGACACCCAAGTCCTTCCAATGATTAAACAAAGAGGTTTGTGACATTTGTTCCCTGTGCGGATGTGTGCAGGGGCTGGAAGGAGAATGAGTAAACTAATCAAAGCAAGGCGGTTCAGGGAGCCATTCAAGACGGGAGAGAAAAGAGAAATGTAGTTATAAATGGGGATAGATCGTCAGGGGAATAGACACTGTTCTCTGTGAACACGACTCAGAGTCTCGAAAGCTGTGTTGCCTGCCTGATGTCCTGGTTCAGAACATCTAAACTGGGTTGCAGAGAAAAATGGAGCTGCAGGGGATAGATTCAGTTGTTGTGGCCCACGTCTGAATTCAGATTAAATTGGAGTCACAAGTATAGCACCTGAATGGATTCAGTGGATTTCCAGAGTTAAAGAGGGTAAGTATATCCCAGAATGGAGTGGAACAGCACTAATAATTGGGATTGAATCATTGAAAGGTCACAGACAGGGGAAAGATAACACTGAGGAAATATGGCATCTTGAGAGTTGTGTTTTTGCTGGGTAACATAGAACATGAGGTTCTATGTTAGAACATGATGTTCTAACATAGAACATAGAACAATACAGCACAGAACAGGCCCTTCGGCTTTCGATGTTGTGCCGACCAAAATAAAAAGCAATGCCCCTCCAAACTAAACCATTCCCTTCTCTTCCATATACTTATCAACTAACCTCTTAAACGCCACCAAACTTGGCGCATCTACAACAGCTGCAGGCAGGGCATTCCACTCCCTAATCACTCTTTGAGTAAAGAACCTACCTCTGATATCCGTCCTATAACTCATACCCCTTAATTTAAAGCTGTGTCCCCTCGTGCTAGCTTTCTCCATCCTAGGAAAAAGGCTATCACTGTCCACCCTATCTAAACCTCTAATCATCTTATATGCTTCAATAAGATCCCCTCTTAGCCGCCTCCTTTCTAACGAAAACAACCTCAAATCCTTCAACCTCTCTTCATAGGACCTGCCCTCCATACCAGGCAACATCCTGGTAAACCTCCTCTGTACCATCTCCAATGCCTCCACATCTTTCTTATAATGTGGGGACCAGAACTGCACACAATACTCCAAGTGCGGCCGCACTAGAGTTTTGTACAGTTGCAACATGATGCTGCGGCTCCTAAATTCAATCCCCCTACCAATAAAAGCTAAGACTCCATATGCCTTCTTAACAACTTTATCCACTTGACTGCCTACTTTCAGGGATCTATTGACACATACACCAAGATCCTTCTGTTCCTCAACACTATTAAGAGCCCTACCATTAGCCCTATACTCTACACATTTATTGTTCCTGCCAAAGTGCATTACCTCACACTTTTCCACATTAAACTCCATTTGCCACCTCTTCTAATGTTACAAAATTAATTCATGTGATCAGCATGGTCCATTCTTTGGATGGTAGCAATTCAATCTTAATAATAATAAAAAATATTCCACAATCTCAATCAAGGTCACGTGTTCATTGATTTGAAGAAACTCCAAGGTAGGCGATTTTGCAATGTCAGTATCCCAGAGGGGATACCATAGGGTATATAAACGTCTGTGGGACTGTATCACCATAAAGTTAACACAGATATAACCTGCAGAGCACAGGGAAACGTCACTTCACGCTGAAAATGTATCAGGAATTTCAAATAATGAAGAAAGCGTACAACCTGGAGTTATTGGAATGGAACAGAATGGCTCCCTGAACCATGATGCTATGATTCAGTTGCTCATCCCCATTGCAGACCTGCACAGGGAAAAAGTGCCACAAGCCTCTTTGTTTAACCATTGGAAGGATATGGGTGTCCCTGTCTGGCCAGCATTTATTGCCTGTCCCTAGTTGCCATTTGAAGGCATTGAGAGTCTCCCACATTGCTGTGACTGGTGTCACGTGGAGGCCAGACCAGATAAAGACGCCAGGTCTCATTCCCTAAAGGGTAAGAGTGAACCAGACAACAATGGCTTCATGGTCATCACTCGATACCTAATGCAGATTTTTTAAATTATTATTGAAGTCAAATTCCATCATCTGTTGTGGTAGGATTCTTTCGATATGTTAAGAATAGAAGATTGGTTAGGGCAAGATTAGGGCCAGTCATAGACAGCAGTGGGAAGTTGTGCGTGGAGCCTGAAGAGATTGGTGAGGCACTGAATAAATATTTCTCTTCGGTATTCACGCAGAGTGCTGGAAATGTAGCTATGGAGAGCACTGAGGTACAGGGTTGCAAATTGGGAAGTATTGTAGTAGATAGGGAGGATGTGTTAGAATTCTCGAGACTTGGACAAGTTGCAGAGCTGGGCCGAGAGGTGGCAAATGGAGTTTAATGTGGAAAAGTGTGAGGTAATGCACTTTGGCAGGAACAATAAATGTGTAGAGTATAGGGCTAATGGTAGGGCTCTTAATAGTGTTGAGGAACAGAAGGATCTTGGTGTATGTGTCAATAGATCCCTGAAAGTAGGCAGTCAAGTGGATAAAGTTGTTAAGAAGGCATATGGAGTCTTAGCTTTTATTGGTAGGGGGATTGAATTTAGGAGCCGCAGCATCATGTTGCAGCTGTACAAAACTCTAGTGCGGCCGCACTTGGAGTATTGTGTGCAGTTCTGGTCGCCACATTATAAGAAAGATGTGGAGGCATTGGAGAGGGTACAGAGGAGGTTTACCAGGATGTTGCCTGGTATGGAGGGCAGGTCCTATGAAGAGAGGTTGAAGGATTTGAGGTTGTTTTCGTTAGAAAGGAGGCGGCTAAGAGGGGATCTTATTGAAGCATATAAGATGATTAGAGGTTTAGATAGGGTGGACAGTGATAGCCTTTTTCCTAGGATGGAGAAAGCTAGCACGAGGGGACACAGCTTTAAATTAAGGGGTATGAGTTATAGGACGGATATCAGAGGTAGGTTCTTTACTCAAAGAGTGATTAGGGAGTGGAATGCCCTGCCTGCAGCTGTTGTAGATGCGCCAAGTTTGGTGGCGTTTAAGAGGTTAGTTGATAAGTATATGGATGAGAAGGGAATGGTTTAGTTAGGAGGGGCATTGCTTTTTATTTTGGTCGGCACAACATCGAAGGCCGAAGGGCCTGTTCTGTGCTGTATTGTTTTATGTTCTATGTTCTATGATTCGAAGCAGGGAGTGCAGAACATTAGGCAGGTTTCTGGATTATTAGTCTATTGACAATGCCATTAGTTCATCAGCCACACAGCGACAAGCTCAAGAGCTGAGGCTCCTTCAACACGACCTCCTTAATTCATCACCAAGAATTGCTTGGAGTCACAATCTCCCATTCCTGACTATCACTAAATTTGATGTAGTTATTGTAAGGGATGTGAGTGCCTCCTGAAACACTACTTCGAACTATTTTCTCAATAACCACACAGATAGCATCCCACCAGTAAAAATCTAAATTTGCTTTAAATCTGTTAGGATTCTTTTTTTCATTCCTCTGTGGGAAATGGGCTTTGCTGGCTAGCCAGCATTTATTGCCCATTCATGATTGACCTTGGAGAGCAGTTGAGAGTTAAGCACATTGCTGTGGTTCTGCAGTCACATGTAGGCCAGACCAGGTAAGAACGTAGCCGGAGTGCCTGGAATTCTTTCCAAAGTTCCCAGTGTGCTGGGAATTGATTCGTCAGACATGGCCTCATGGCTTGTAAAGGATTGAAATATTCCCATGGGATGGTATCTCCCAACTACACTTGAAAGGAAATTGGCCCTGTTTTGGATTTGAAAGTGTCTCATAAACACACGGATCCATTACAATGATTCTTTACTAATAACCGATCAACTATCTCTAAGTGCTTTTCCCGGCTGGTCGGATCGGCAAGGGGCATCATGATGCCTTGCCAACCTCCTGCCCACAGGAAGATAGACTCAACCTTGGGTGGAGTCATCTTCACATGAACATCTCAGCTGGGGCTATTCCAGCCTTTGCAGGGGAGTGGCGAATGGGGATGGTGAAGGGGTGAACGGGCGTTAGAAGCATAGTCGAGTACATGCCCCTGTCTACATCAATGGGATGAAGTTGAAATGGTAGAAAGCTTCACAACCAGATCACGAGCAACATAGCCTGGTTACTCCATGATGACCCCATAATTAAAAAAGAAACTACTAATGCCTTTATTTCATAAAAAGTTTGTGGATATTTGGTATGTCAGCTGGATTCTCACCAACTTTTACAGATGTACCATAAATATCATTCTAGCTTGATATGGCTCCTGCCCTCACCAAAACTGCAACAAACTTCAAAGCTTGGAGAATGCAGATCAGTCCATCACTCAAACAAACCTCCAGCTCATTGACTCTGTCTAAACTTCTCATTGACTTGCAAAGCCAATTAAGAATAGCTCACAACGGATATAATATAACGGATATAGTCCCCCTACCTATCCCATTCTGTATGCAGAGAGACAGCGAGTCCCCCTACCTATCCCATTCTGTACGCAGAGAGACTGCGAGTCCCCCTCCCTATCACATTCTGCATTCAGAGAGACAGTGAGTCCCCCTCCCTATCCCATTCTGCATTCAGAGAGACGCGAGTCCCCCTCCTATCACATTCTGCATTCAGGAGACAGCGAGTCCCCCTCCCTATCCCATTCTGCATGCAGAGAGACAGCGAGTCCCCCTCCCTATCCCATTCTGCATGCAGAGAGACAGCGAGTCCCTCTCCCTATCCCACTGTGCATGCAGAGAGACAGCGAGTCCCCCTCCCTATCCCATTCTGCATGCAGAGAGACAGCGAGTCCCCCTCCCTATCACATTCTGCATGCAGAGAGACAGCGAGTCCCCCTCCCTATCCCATTCTGCATGCAGAGAGACAGCGAGTCCCCCTCCCTATCCCATTCTGCATTCAGAGAGACAGCGAGTCCCCCTCCCTGTTCCATTCTGCATTGCGAGAGACAGCGAGTCCCCGTCCCTATCCCATTCTGCAGGCAGAGAGGCAGCGAGTCATGCTCCCTATCCCATTCTGCATGCAGAGACAGCGAGTCCCCCTCCCTATCATATTCTGCATTCAGAGGCAGCGAGTCCCCCTCCCTATTCCATTCTGCATTCAAAGACACAGCGAGTCCCCGTACCTATTCCATTCTGCATGCAGAAAGGCAGCGAGTCCCCCTCCCTATCCCATTCTGCATGCAGAGAGACAGCGAGTCCCCCTCCCTTTCCCATTCTGCATTCAGAGAGGCAGCGAGTCCCCCTCCCTATCCCACTGTGCATGCAGAGAGACAGCGAGTCCCCCTCCCTATCCATTGTGCATGCAGAGAGGCAGCGAGTCCCCTCCCTATCCCATTCTGCATGCAGAGAGACAGCGAGTCCCCCTCCCTATCCCATTCTGCATTCAGAGAAACAGCGATTCCCCTCCTATCCCATTCTGCATTCAGAGAGAGAGCGAGTCCCCCTCCCTATCCCCTGTGTATGCAGAGAGGCAGCAAGTCCTCTCCCTATCCCACTGTGCATGCAGAGAGACAGCGAGTCCCCCTCCCTATCCCATTCTGCATTCAGAGAGACAGCGAGTCCCCCTCCCTATCCCATTCTGCATGCAGAGAGGCAGCGAGTCCCCCCTTTCAGTAACCTATAGTGAGGGCAGGGAGGCAGCCAATCTCCATCCTGCCCCTCTATGCATGCAGAGAGACAGCGAGGCCCTCCTCCTCACCCCCGTGTGTATGCAGAGAGGCAATGGGCCCCCCCTACCTCCCCCAATGTGCATGAGGAGATGCAGAGTGCCCCCCACTCCCTACTCAGCGGGGATTGCCCCACCCCACAGACAGCGTGCAGAGTGGTAACAGAACCCTCTATTACCCAGCAACTATGCTCAGAGGAGACCCTGCTATCTTCCGTCTCTGCTCCTGTAGACCCCACCACCTCATGCCCCACTCCCTGGTAATGCCTGCTGAACATTGCCCAAGTGCACCTACCATTGCCCTTGACCTTGCCTGGTGTCACAAAGGCCTTTAATTCTATTGGCTGGTCCCTGTAGATATGGATCAGCTGTTTTGTGCACTGGACACAACCTGGACAGAGAATAGTTGTTAAACTCCCCACCGCCCCCCTTCCCCTTGTGTGTATATGTGCATGTGTGAGCAAGAGAGCACCAAACGAGTGTTCCTTAGTATGTGTTGTCCTATTCTTCAATTTGTGTGTGAGTGGAAGTGTTAAAATCTGATCGCTTCTATCAACAAGTGAGTGTATTATTGTATGTGCATTTGGGTGTGTCTGTGTGTGTTTGTGTTGCTGTTACTTTCGGAAAGGTTGCAATCTGTTGCGCGAAATCATGTTCATCACTTCTTCGAAAAACTCCATCGTGTTAGTGAGACCCAATTTTGCCTTCAAAAAAACCATGATGCCTCTCGCTTATGAGTCCACTTATTTCCAAATGGGATTGAATTCTGAATGAGAAGTGCCTATTCAATAATTTCCGAGCTATGACGAAAGTCTCACTGGCCTGTACATACCCGGATTACGTTTTCAATGCTTCCTAATCACACATCAGCTATTCTCCAATTGTCTTGCTTCTACCCTGTAGCCAGTGAGAAACAAAGACATCTATCAAGGCTCCTGCAATTTTCTTCCTGGCCTCTTTCAATATTCTGAGATATAATCCATCAGACCCCGGGGACTTCTGTAATGTAATGTTTCTCAAGATCCCCAATATCTCGTCCTTTTTCTTTAACCTCAGCATGTCTCAAACTATCTATGTATCCTCCCTAGACTCATCATCCAAAAAGTTGTTCTCCTTCATGAATACTGATGCAACATATTCATTTAATACGTCACCCATTCCCTCTGGCTTCACACACAGATTCTGTTACCTAGCCTCGAATGCATCAACTCTCTTTCTGCCAACCCTCTTGCGCTTGGGCAGCAAGTGGTTAGCACTGTTGCTTCACTGCTCCAGGCTCTTGGGTTTGATTCACAGCTCAAGTCTGTGTGGGGTTTGTACATTCTCCTCGTGTCTATGTGAGTTTCCTCCGGATACTCTGGCTTCCTCCCACAGTCCAAAGGAAGAAGGGGTAAGTGGAGTGATCAGCAAGTTTGCAGACCATACAAAGATGGCTGGACTTGCGGATAGTGAGGAGCAATGTCAGGCGATGCAGCAGGTCATAGATAGGCTGGTAGCTTGGGCAGACAGATGGCAGATGGAATTCAATCCTGATAAATGTGAGGTGATGCATTTCGGGAGAAAGAATGTAGGGGGAGGTATATGATAAAGGGTAGACCTATTAAGAGTATAGAAACGCAGAGGGACCTGGGGGTGCAGGTGAACAAGTCTCTGAAGGTGGCAGAGCAAGTGGAGAAGGTTGTGAAGAAAGCATATAGTATGCTAGCCTTTATAGGAAGGGGTATAGAGTACAAGAGCTGGCCTTTAATGTTGCAGTTGTATAAAACGTTGGTTAGACCTCATTTGGAATACTGCGTCCAGTTCTGGTCGCCTTACTACCGGAAGGACGTGGAGACTCTGCAGAGAGTGCAGAGGAGGTTTACCAGGATGCTGCCTGGTATGGAAGGTCTGAGTTACGAGGAGAGGTTAGGCAAATTGGGACTGTTTTCCTTAGAAAGACGTAGACTTAGAGGAGATCTGATAAAGGTGTACAAGATTTTGAAGGGGATAGATAGAGTAAACAGGGCTAAGCTTTTTCCTAGGATGGACTCAAATAGCATGAGGGGTCACGGGCTTAGGGTGAGGGGGGTAAGGTATAATTTGGATGCTAGAGGGAGTTTTTTCACACAGAGGGTGGTGGGGGTATGGAATGCGCTGCCAAGTAAAGTGGTGGAGGCAGGTACTCTGGAGTTATTTAAGAAATACTTAGATGGGCACATGAACAGAATGGGAATGGAAGGGTACAGAAAACTGATTTAAAATAGGGATCATGAGCCTTGGGAGTCCCTGGGAAGTGTGTCAATAGATGATGATATTGATGTACTTGTTTTTATCCTACAGGTGCTTTGGTCCACCTTGTTGTCTAACGAGGGGCATACATGCGATGGGTCATGAGAGGGCTGCTCTTGGATTTTTTTCGAGAGTATCCTAGTGCTTCACGTCGTTAGTGTACGCTTGACCTGGACCATTTGATGGGCAACACGATAGCTCAGTGACTATCGCTGTGCTGTGCAGATATATGGATTTGGGCCTGTGTCTGTGGGAGTTTGCGCATTCTCCCTGTGCTTGCGTGGGTTTTCTCCGGGTGCTCTGGTTTTCTCCCACATCCCAAAGATGTGCTCTTAGGCTAATTGGCAAAACAAATTCTCCCTAAATTGTCTCAAATTTGGTTTTTAATCCACAGATCTATAAACATAGACAGGGATCACGGGTAGAGGTGGGAACATCGGGAAGGCAGCGTGGGCTCATTGGGCCGAAGGGCCTGTTTCCTGTGCTGTTCTGTTCTTTGTTCTTTGTTCTTTTGTAAAGGTGGCAAAGCAAGTGGAGAAAGTTGTGAAGAAAGCATATTGTATGCTAGCCTTTATAGGAAGGGGTATAGAGTACAAGAGCTGGCCTTTAATGTTGTAGTTTTATAGAACGTTGGTTAGACCTCATTTGGAATACTGTGTCCAGTTCGGGTCGCCTTATTACCGGAAGGACATAAAACATAGAACAATACAGCACAGAACAGGCCCTTCGGCTTTCGATGTTGTGCCGACCAAAATAAAAAGCAATGCCCCTCCAAACTAAACCATTCCCTTCTCTTCCATATACTTATCAATTAACCTCTGAAACGCCACCAAACTTGGCGCATCGACAACAGCTGCAGGCAGGGCATGCCACTCCCTAATCACTCTTTGAGTAAAGAACCTACCTCTGATATCCGTCCTATAACTCATACCCCTTAATTTAACGCTGTGTCCCCTCGTGCTAGCTTTCTCCATCCTAGGAAAAAGGCTATCACTGTCCAACCTATCTAAACCTCTAATCATCTTATATGCTTCAATAAGATCCCCTCTTAGCCGCCTCCTTTCTAACGAAAACAACCTAAAATCCTTCAACCTCTCTTCATAGGACCTGCCCTCCATACCAGGCAACATCATGGTAAACCTCCTCTGTACCCTCTCCAATGCCTCCACATCTTTCTTATAATGTGGCGACCAGAACTGCACACAATACTCCAAGTGCGGCCGCACTAGAGTTTTGTACAGTTGCAACATGATGCTACGGCTCCTAAATTCAATCCCCCTGCCAATAAAAGCTAAGACTCCATATGCCTTCTTAACAACTTTATCCACTTGACTGCCTACTTTCAGGGATCTATTGACACATACACCAAGATCCTTCTGTTCCTAAACACTATTAAGAGCCCTACCATTAGCCCTATACTCTACACATTTATTGTTCCTGCCAAAGTGCATTACCTCACACTTTTCCACATTAAACTCCATTTGCCACTCTCGGCCCAGCTCTGCAACTTGTCCAAGTCACTCTGTAAACTATAACACCCCTCTTCACTATCTACCACTCCACCGACTTTAGTGTCATCTGCAAATTTACTGATCCATCCCTCAATACCCCCATCCAGATCATTTATAAAAATTACAAACAGCAGGGGCCCCAAAACAGACCCCTGAGGCACACCACTCGTCACTGAACTCAACGATGAATATCTCCCATCAACCACCACCCTCTGTCTTCTATCTGCCAGCGAATTCCTAATCCAATTAGCTAAATCACCCTCTATTCCACACATCTGCATTTTCTGTAGAAGTCTTCCATGGGCCACCTTATCAAACGCCTTAATAAAGTCCATATATACTACATCAACCGCCTTACCCCCATCCACCTCTCTGGTCACTTTCTCAAAAAACTCAATGAGGTTAGTAAGGCATGACCTACCCTTCACGAAACATGCTGACTATCCCCAATCAATTCATTTCTCTCTAAATAACTATAAATCCTATCCCTAATAATTCTCTCCAATACCTTGCCGTCAACAGAAGTAAGACTCACTGGCCTATAATTCCCAGGAAGGCCTCTCTTCCCCTTCTTAAACAATGGGACCACATTCGCTATCCTCCAGTCCTCCGGAACCACACCCGTAACCAACGAGGACTGAAGATCAGAGCCAGAGGCTCTGCAATCTCCTCTCTTGCCTCCCAGAGAATCCTAGGGTAAATCCCGTCCGGCCCAGGGGACTTATCCAACTTCAAACCCTCGAGAATTTCTAACACATCCTCCCTATCTACTACAATACTCCCCAATTTGCAACCCTGTACCTCAGTGCTCTCCACAGCTACATTTCCAGCACTCTGCGTGAATACCGAAGAGAAATATTTATTCAGTGCCTCGCCAATCTCTTCAGGCTCCACGCACAACTTCCCACTGCTGTCTATGACTGGCCCTAATCTTGCCCTAACCAATCTTCTATTCTTAACATATCGAAAGAAAGCTTTAGGATTCTCCTTAATCCTATCAGCCAACATCTTCTCGTGTCCCCTCTTAGCTCTCCTCAATTCACTTTTTACCTCCTCCTGGCTAATCTATAGCTATCCATTGCACTAACTGAGCCTTCAAGCCTCATCCTGACATAAGCCTCCTTTTTCTTCTTAACCAGCAAATCAACTTTTTTCGTACACCAAGGCTCTCTTACTCGTCCATTTCCTCCCTGCCTGACAGGGACATACTTATCAAGGACTCGCAGCAGCTGCTCCTTGAATAAGCACCACATTCCAGATGTTCCCAGTCCCTGTAGTTCCCTAGTCCAATCTATGCACCCTAATTCTCCTGATGGCCTCATAATTACCCTTCCCCCAGCTATAACTACTGCCCCCAGCTTCATGCCTATCCCTATCCATCACTAAGGTGAACGTAACCGAATTGTGGTCACTATCACCAAAATGTTCACTAACTTCCAAGCTTAACACCTGGTCTGGCTCATTGCCCAGCACCAAATCCAATGTAGCCTCACCTCTAGTTGGCCTATCTACATACTGAGTCAAAAAACCTTCCTGCACACTCTGTACGAAAACTGACCCCTCTAACGAGCTAGAGCTATAGCTATTCCAATCAATATTAGCAAAGTTAAAGTCCCCCATCACAATTACCCTACTACTTTCACTCCTAATCAGAATTGACTTCGCAATCCTTTCCTCAACCTCTCTAGAACTATTAGGAGGTCTGTAAAAGACTCCCAACAGGGTGACCTCTCCTCTCCTGTTTCTAATCTCAGCCCATACTACCTCAACAGACAAGTCCTCATCAAACTTCTTTTCTATCACCGTGATACAGTCTTTGACCAATAACGCCACTCCTCCCCCCCTTCTACCTCCTTCTCTACTCCGACTAAAGCATTTGTACCCCGGAACCTGCAACATCCATTCCTGTCCCTGCTCTACCCAAGTCTCTGAAATGGCCACAACATCGAAGTTCCAGGTACTGGTCCAAGCTGCAAGTTCCTCCCCCTTATTGCGAATACTCCTTGCATTAAAGTATACGCATCTCAAACCATGCCCCACCCCACCCGTACGCCGCTGTGTTTTACAACTCTCTTCTATAACCCCCTTACTCTCATCCCTCTCAGCACCCCAACTACTTAGGATCCCACCCCCCCCCCGAATCAGTTTAAAGCCCCCATCATAGCCTTAGCAAATTTTCCCCCCAAGATATTAGTCCCCCTCTGGTTCAGGTGTAGACCATCTCTCTTGAAGAGGTCCAACCTATCCCAGAATGAGTCCCAATTGTTAAGGAACCTGAACCCCTCCCTCCTGCACCATCCACGCAGCCATGAGTTCAAACTATCCCTTTCTCTGTTCATCTCTAAACTATCTCTTGGCACAGGCAAGAGTCCAGAGATAACCACTCTGCCTGTTATGGACCTAAGCTTCCACCCTAACTCCATAAATTTCTGTTTAATATCCCCTTCCCTTGTCCTACCTACATCATGTGTCCCCACATGAACTATGACTTGGGGCTGACTCCCCTCACCCTTAAGAATCTTAAAAACCCGATCTGCAACATCCTGGACCCCAGCCCCTGGGAGGCAACACACCAGCCCTGAGTCCTGTTTATTACTATTTACCCTCCTATCTGTCCCTCTAACTATGGAGTCTCCTATAACTAGGCCTAATCTCTTATTCCCCCCACCCACCTTAGCATTCTCAGCAGGCTCACCCCCAGAGACCTGCTCCCTTTGGTCAGCTCCAGTTGATTCTTCCTCAACTGTAGCCTCCAAGACAGAAAATTTATTTTGGAGGGGAACAGCCCCAGGGGATTGTCTCCCCGATTGCTTCTTACCCCTCCTCCTAATAGTTACCCAATTATCACTTATAGGAGTTACAATCTCTTTGTTACTCCTGCCTATATCCTCCTCAACCTCTCGAATTACTCTGAGCTCCTCTAATTCCAGCTCCAGCTCCTTAACACGATCCTCAAGGAGCTGCAAATGTGCACACTTCCTGCAGGTGTAATCAGCAGGAACACTACTGGTGTCCCTCACCTCATACATACCGCAGGAGGTGCAATGTACTACCTGCACTGCCATCACTGTTACTTTAATTTGCAGGAGAGAAAAAAAAAACTTCACACACACTTTTATTATTAGGTTAGAGGAGGGGGGAGGGTGGGATACTCTACCTGTGTAGAGTATCGGGTTACCTCTCTGGACCAATTTATAGAGTCAGAGAGAAAAACTACAACTACCGGCAGCCCCTAGTGACGACTTCCGGTTACAAGTTAGTTTAAATAAAAACGGCAAAAACTACTCCCGCTCGCTGTTTTAAACAAAGAGAAAAGTTAAAAAGCTACTTAACAATCGAACTTCTCGCTCTCCCAAATCGCTGCCTCTCCGTGCTGCTCCAATGGAACAATCCATTGTTAGGACGTGGAGACTCTGGAGAGAGTGCAGAGGAGGTTTACCAGGATGCTGCCTGGTGTGGAAGGTCTGAGTTACGAGGAGAGGTTAGGCAAATGGGGACTGTGTTCCTTAGAAAGATGTAGACTTAGAGGAGATCTGATAGAGGTGTACAAAATTATGAGGGGTATAGATAGAGTAAAGATAGAGTTAAGCTTTTTCCTAGGACGGACTCAAATAGCACGAGGGGTCACGGGCTTAGAGTGAGGGGGGTCAGGTATAATTTGGATGCTAGAGGGAGTTTTTTCACACAGAGGGTGGTGGGGATATGGAATGCACTGCCAAATGGTGGGGGAATGCACTCTGGAGTTAATTAAGAAATACTTAGATGGGCACATGAACAAAATGGGAATGGAGGGGTATTGAAAACTGATTTAAAATAAGGATCATGAGCCTTGGGAGTCCCTGGGAAGTGTGTAAATAGATGATGATATTGATGTACTTGTTTTTATCCTACAGGTGCTTTGGTCCACCTTGTTGTCTAACAAGGGGCATACACGCGATGGGTCGTGAGAGGGCTGCTCTTGGATTTTTTTGAGAGTATCCTAGTGCTTCATGTCGTTAGTGTACGCTTGACCTGGACCATTTGATGGGCAACACGACAGCTCAGTGACTATCGCTGTGCTGTGCAGATACATGGATTTGGGCCTGTGTCTGTGGGAGTTTGCGCATTCTCCCGTGCTTGCGTGGGTTTTCTCCGGGAGCTCCGGTTTCCTCCCACATCCCAAAGATGTGCTCTTAGGCTAATTGGCAAAACAAATTCTCCCTAAATTGTCTCAAATTTGGTTTTTAATCCGTAGATCTATAAACATGGACAGGGATCACGGGTAGAGGTGGGAACATCGGGGTGGCGGCACTGGCTCGTTGGGCCGAAGGGGCCTGTTTCCCATGCTGTTTTGTTCTTTGTTATTTTGTTCTTTGACGTGCAGGTTAGGTTGATGGGCCATGCTAAGAAATTGCCCCTTAGTGTCCAGGGATGTGTAAGTTAGAGGGATGTGTAGGTTAGAGGCCTGGGTGGGTGCAAACCCAATGGGCCGAAGAGATCTTTCTGCACTGTAGGGTGCTATGATTCTATGATTCTTTATATATGTTTGAAACACCTTGGGATTTTCCTTAATGCTGCTGGCGAAAGACTTTCTGTGACCCCTTTTAACCCTCCTTACTCTTTACTTAAGTTTCTTTCTACTTCCTTGTATTCTACACTTGCTTCATGCCTTCCCAAGCTCCTCGCTTCAACAAATTCTTCCTTTAACTCTTTGACTAGGCTCACAATTGCCCTCTTATCCAAAGCAACCGAAATTTACCACACCTAAACTTCATCCTCACTGGATTGTGCTTGTCCTGAATTCCAATCAATTTACACTTGAAAACCTCCTGTGTGTGAGATGTTGATTTGCCCTAAACATCTGCCCCAGTCAACAATCTTCCCAGTCAAAAAAAATAGGAAACAGGCCCTTCGGCCCAACGAGCCAGTGCCGCCACCAATGATGTTCCCACCTCTACCCGTGATCCCTGTCAATGTTTATAGATCTATGGATTAAAAACCAAATTTGAGACAATTTAGGGAGAATTTGTTTTGCCAATTAGCCTAAGAGCACATCTTTGGGTCAAGCATACACTAACGATGCAATATTGTTGTGATTAGCCTTCCCCCAACTTAGCAACTTCACTTGAGAACTACACTTATCTTTATACATCTGTACTTTAAAGCTAATTGAATTGTGGTCACTGTTCCTGAACTGATCCAATTCTGAATCATCGACCATCTGGCTGCCCTCATTCCCAATACCAGGTCAATTATGACCCCTTCCCTCGCTGGACTATCTAAAAAATGTTTCAAGAAGCCCTCCTGGATGTTCCTTTAAAAAATCTGCCCCTTCCACATCCCTAACACTCAGTGAGTCCTAGTCAATTTTGGGAAGTTAAAATCTCCTACCACAACAACCCTGTTACTTTTACACCTTGCTAAAATCTGCCTTCATATGTGTTCCTCTATCTCCCACTGGCAGTTAGGTGGTCAATAGTAAACCCCCAATACTGTGATTACACCTTCCTATTCCTGAGCTTCAGACAAATTGCTGTATGATTCCTCCAAGATAGAATATGTGCAGCCCTCTCGCAGTACAGCTGTGACATTCTCCTGAATGAAAATACCCCACCCATTTTATATCCTCCTTTATCCTGCCTGAAACATCTGTATCCTTTAAGCTAACATTTCTCTCCTCCCCTCAACCAAATCTCCATAATGGCAATAATATCATGGTTTCAAGTACGAATCCAAACTCTTAAATTCATCTTCCTTGTCTGTTACGCTTCTTGCATTGAAACGAAAGCATTTCAGCCCATTAGACCTTCTTTGATTAGTAGCCACACCGCGCCTGCTCTTTCTCTGAGACTTTCTGGCCTTGGTCTCCAGTTCCATTTCAGTTCATTCACCTTTGCTTTGACCCCCAACGCCCCTGATAGATTTTCTTCTGTAAAGGACATATGTCAATGTTGTCAATAAATAATACCTCTGACACTAATCATGAGTCAAAGTACAACAGGTTTATTTGAAAAGCTTTTGGGAGAAGGCTGATTCCTAAAGTGGATCACTAAACATTTTCCCGAACACAAGTCAGAGTAAATGTTCTATATATCCCAGTTCCCGCACCTCGTGACATCCACAGTTCTTCAGGCTTTCTGACATGTTTCACCGCCATATGGTTATTGCAACCTCATCTTTGTGTAGTCGGTTAGAATAATCGTTGCCTCAAGATGATTGTCTCTCTTCTGTTCCTCTAAAGTGATTAGCCGTTATTGAATCTCGACATCTGCAGTTTGTCGCACAAACAAGTTAACTGGCGTAGAACAGGGGTGCAAAAATAATTCTTGCAATGCTCTGCACAGATCTTTAAGTATTACAAAGTTCACTAACCCGTTCTCTTCTTCATTCCCCTCTTTTGATCAGGGACCGCACCAAAGCACTGCCCCATGAACCACATGTTACCAGCATATAGGTCCAGCTCCTTTGTCAGGAGGTCTGCCCCCTCTGCCACCCGGTATAACCTAGTGTTCAATAATGTCATACAAACACAGCAAGCAATGACAAGTACAATTAAAACAATCGATCCATGCATCAGGTATGAAGTGTAGCCCCAGCCAGCCCGGAGGGTTATAATTGTGATATTGGCACAATATTGAGGATGAGGGGAATTTCAATACCTGTTTAATGTGATCCACCAAGCGATTTATATTGTTCGAAGCACCTGGAATATACATACAATGTTTGGAGCCAAATATAGCGCATGTCCCTTTTTGGGAGGCTGCACATAATTGAGTGCTCATCAGTCCTGTAGCGCAACACTCCGAAGAGCTGCAACCTCTGCTGATCCCTCAGAGATGGCTGTGTTCATCTCCTCAAACTTATCTCTAGTCTCATTTGAGACTCCTCGAAGGTCATGGCCAATTGTTAAACTAGGAGAACATAGGAGCAGGAATAGGCCATCTAGCCCCTCAAGCCAGCCCCACCATTCAATAAGATCATGGCTGATCTGCAGTGGTTCAGTACCACTTTCCCCCTTTCTCCCCGTAACCCTTTAATTCCCTTGTCAATCAAAAACCTATCCACTCTTGACTTGAACATATTCAGCAAGGAAGCCTCCACCACTTTGGCAGGCAGAGAATTCCAAAGATTCGCCACCCTTTGCGAGAATTTACTTAGTTCTGTCTTTTTTTTTCCCTTTTCCAATCATTTCCGTTGTGTGTCGAGCAGGTGGGATGAATCCCAACCCTCCGTCCCTTATCTCATCTGTTTAATGAATTTGTTCCTTTCAGTCATACGTTCATTTATCAGGGATCCTGGGGTTCCCCACTGTCCTTGTGATTCCGCCGTAATATTGATACGTTTATACACACCACCCGGAGTCTTCTATTCTTCCTTCTCACTCTCCCCCTCCTAGGTCGCTCTTATCAATGTCCGGTGATACCTGTCAGGGGTGATCAGATCCCTCTATACCACTACTCAAGCCAGCTTTTATTTCTACCCTGGCGATCACTCACTCACGTCTGAACATCGCACCCCAGATACTTTTCTGCAGTCTCCAAACCCACTTCAAAGTCCTGACCTACACATGGATGGGACTACCCTTCTTAACAACCTGTTCCTAAGGCTGAGTGTTGAAGACAGATACCTCCTTGTAGCAAGTATTCAGTTTGGACCTCTTTCGCTCACACACTCTCTCATCACAGATGATCACCTACTGTAGTTCCACCCACCCCATTAAGTTTGGTGTTATATTCCAGAGCTCTGGTCGTGTCTGATCAACTGGACCCATAAACAGATCCTGGGTTTTGGCACAAATTTGTTGTCGGTAAATAATAACTCTGAGACTCGTCGTGAGTCAATGTGCAGCAGGTTTATTACAAAAGCTTTTGGGAGAATGTCAGTTCTAAAAGAGGATCTCTACCCGAACATAAGTAAGAATAACTTATATACATCCCAGTTCCCGCTCATTGTTATGCCAGCAGTTCGATATCATGTGGTTATTGCTGCCTCGGTGTTTTTGTCCTTTGTGTCGTCCATTGTAATCATAGCTGTCTCAGGGTCGCCACTGTCTCTGTTCAGTTCCTGTAGTGTGATTAGCCATCATCGCATTTCAACACTTGTGGTTTATTTAGCCAGCACACAAGGCTACAAACTCACACAAACTAGTTAATTGGCATCCAATGTTACAGGGGTGCAAAAACATTTTGCAATGCTCTGCACAAATCTTTAAGTGCTGCGTAGTTCATTAACCCATTCTCTTTGTCAGTGAACAAATGAGTTCTTTCGACAGTATGGTTTCATGGTCATCAGTGGATTTTAATTTTCAGGCAATTTTTATTCAGTTCGAATTCCACCATCTGCTATGTCAGGATTTGAACTCGGGTCCCCAGAGGTTTAACAACATTATGAGCCTTTCCTGTTGCTATGACGTCAACTCAGAAAATTCCTAGGATGGACTTGAATAGCACGAGGGGTCATGGGCTTAGGGTGAGGGGGGTAAGGTATAATTTGGATGCTAGAGGGAGTTTTTTCACACAGAGAGTGGTGGGGGTATGGAATGTGCTGCCAGGTAAAGTGGTGGAGGCAGGCATTCTGGAGTTATTTAAGAAATACTTAGATGTGCACATGAACAGAATGGGAATGGAGGGGTATAGAAAACTAATTTAAAATAGGGATCATGAGCCTTGGGAGTCCCTGGGAAGTGTGTCAATAGATGATGATATTGATGTACTTATTTTTATCTTACAGGTGCTTTGGTCCACCTTGTTGTCTAACAAGGGGCATACACATGATGGGTCGTGAGAGGGCTGCTCTTGGATTTTTTTTGAGAGTATCCTAGTGCTTCACGTCGTTAGTATATGCTTGACCTGGACCATTTGATAGGCAACACGACAGCTCAGTGACTGTCGCTGTGCTGGGCAGATACATGGATTTGGGCCTGTGTCTGTGGGAGTTTGCACATTCTCCCCGTGCTTGATTGGGTTTTCTCTGGGTGCTCCGCTTTCCTCCCGCATGCCAAAGATGTGCTCTTAGCTAATTGGCAAAACAAATTCTCCCTAAATTGTCTCAAATTTAGTTTTTAATCCATAGATCTATAAACATAGACAAGGATCACAGGTAGAGGTGGGAACATCAGAGTGGCGGTGCGGGCTCGTTGGGCCAAAGGGCCTGTTTCCCGTGCTGTTTTGTTCTTTGTTCTTTATTCCCTCAGTCTTCCTTTCAAGAACTTACTCACCAATCAACTGCTTCCGTTGGTCCCACATCACTTTCTGAAGTGTAATGTGTGGTCTACGCCTGTCCGCACTGGACCTGGCAGTAAGGGATTGGGTACTAATAGACACAAAACATACAAAACATCTCCAACCCTTTCCCTAAACTCACACACTTACTCCAACTATTAGTGTTTCACTCCCTGCCGCTTCTACTCTGTGGAGCTGTCTGAGTGGACACACTTAAAGGTCTCAGTTTGGTAGTTTATATTTATCTATGTCCAACTCATGAACCTGATTGAAGTCATTGCAAACCGCCCCCTCTAGATCTGAGCAATTACCGAGGGCTGATTGCCTTGGAAACATTTTTTCTGGGAATTTTGATGCTGATCCAGTTCCTCCTGCCCAGCCTGTGGAAGTGGATGGGGTTCAACAGACTGGAACTCACCTTTTCCACCATGACATTGTGGTCCAAGTTCCTCATATCAAGTGTCAACGTTGTCGAAATGGCTAAGTCTGCTGGGTCCATTTCAGACATTCCCACTGGCGGATGAGTAGCCAGAATGCCTGGAATTATTTCCGAAATTCCTGGTGTGCTGGGAATTGATTTTTCCGGCACTGCTTGGGGCTTCGTGGCTTGTAGATGAATGAAGCATTCCCTTAGGTTGGCATAACCCAAGTGGACTCGATAGGAAAGTGGCCCTGTTCTGGACTCAAACGTGCCTCATAACTATACGAACTCATAGCCCATTACACTTTACCAATAAGCTATTAACTGCCTTTAAGTGCCCTCCCAGCTGGTGGGATTAAAGCTGGGCATCTCAATGCCTCACCAACTTCCCATGAAGATCACAGTCAAAGTAGAGCAGTCATCTTTACATAAGTAACTCTGCTGGGGCTATTCTGGTCATTGAAGGGATAGCGGGGAGGCGTGTCATCCTGAAATTAAAGATTAATCTGGATGGTTTGATGTCCAGAGAGGCTGAGGGCTGGATTTTTGAACCTGCTTTTACTGTTCCAGCCACTCTTTCTGCCATACTGTTGGACGCTGGGTAATATGACACCGTTCTAACGTGTCAAATTCCGTTTAACTTCACGTAATGCACAAATTCCTGGATGATGAAATTCTGGGATGTCTGAAGTTGCAGCGAGACATAGATAGGATGCAGGACTGGGCGGAGGAGTGGCAGATGGACTTCAACGTGGATAAATGTGTGGTGGTCCATTTTGGCAGGATCAATGGGATGAAGGAGTATAATATCAAGGGTAGGATTCTTGGCAGTGTTGAGGAGCAGAAGGATCTTGGGGTCTCTTAAATCGGCCCCGCAAGTGGAGGATGTGGTCAAGAAGACATATGGTGTACTGGCCTTCATTGATAGAAGAATTGAGTTTAGGAGTCAGGAGGTAATGCTGCAACTTTATAAGACCATTGTCACTTGGAGTATTGTGTGCAGTTCTGGTCGCCTCACTATAGGAAGGATGTGGAAGCTATTGAGAGGGTGCAGAAGAGATTTACAATGATGTTGCCTGGATTGGGAGGCAGGCCTTATGAAGACAGGCTGAGGGAGCTGGGACTCTTCTCCCTGGAGAGATGAAGGTTGAGAGGCGACCTGATAGAGGTTTATAAGATGTTGAGAGGAATAGATAGAGTGGATTCTCGGAGGCTATTTTCCCGGGTTGAAATGGTTGCTACGAGAGGACACAGGTTTAAGGTGTTGGGGGGCAAGTACAGAGGAGATGTTAGAGGTAAGTTTTTCACTCAGAGGGTGGTGAGTGAATGGAATCAGCTGCTGTCAGTGGTAGTAGAGGCAAACTCGCTGGGGTCTTTTAAGAGACTTCTGGATAAATTCATGAGATTTAATAGGATTGGGAGTTACAGAAAGTTCTATGGCCTGGTAAGTATAGATATGATCAGCACAACTTGTGGGTCGAAGGACCTGTTTGTGCTGTAGTGTTCTATGTTCTATGAAATGTGGGCCATTTTAAGAAAAAAAATCACCTGCGGATCCCGGGTGTCAAGAAAGAGATGTGAAGTTTCTCTCCTCGTGTTTGATAAACTCACCCTGTGTATGGCCATCCATTTTGAATCTGCATTTACCGTTACCAGGAACATTGAGCCCATGAATGGTCTAGGTGCATGAACATGTCCATGTGCAGCCACATCTACAGCCGTCTTGACCATTCCCAAGCGTGAAGAGTAGTGATTGGTGATAGTTCCAGCCTTGTTGATATTCCCAACACTGACCCACGAGCAAATATCCTTATCCACACCTGGCTGCCAGACAGGGCAATTTGGAGTATTTTCAGTCTGAGTGGCCATGGTAATGTTCAGCCAGAATGGGATGGTGAAGCTGGCTCAGATGACACTCTTGAACCCCGTAGGAGTGTATTCACTTCTGCAGTCAGCTGCTCCCTGCCTCTTCAATGTGGGTGCAATTCAAGCTGCAACGGCCTTTTGGATTCCCCCGTCAGCACAAGCTGCTTCGATTGATTCAGGGACGGATAATTGGACACGTCCAAATATTATTGGCTGCCACTGGGTGAGTTTTGAGAAAGTTCATGATTACTGTCCCTTCCGCTGGGGTACAACAAGTGTCTGTTAATCATTGCCAACTCAAGGTATCTGCCTCAGCAACTTGGTCTCCTGGAGGGTGTTCCAATCGATAATGTAGGTGGACAGTAATAAACCAAAAGTTGGATAAGGGCCATTTGTTTAAAATTTCCCAGCACAGAGTATTTTTATTCACTCTTGGGACTTGGATGCAGTTGGCCGGCCAGCATTTATTGTCCATCGCTAGTTGCCCTTGTTCAGAGGGCAATTAAGAATCAACCATATTGCTGTGACCCTGGAGTCACATTTAGTCCTGACCACAAAAGGACAACAGATGTCCTTCCCTGAGACATTGGTGCACCAGATTCTTTTTTCCGAAAATTAACAATGATTTTATGGTCACCAGCAGATTCTGAATTCCAGATATATTTATTCAAATTCCACCATCTGCTGTGATGGATTGGAACCCGGGAGTCCAGAACATTAGTTGACTTTCTGTGTTCATAGTCTAGTGATAAAACACCCAGTCCACACATCCGCACCCTGACTGTACACACCTTGAGTTCCAGTAACCAAGACACATCATATTATATATATCCACAGGGCTTCCAAATTGGACAGTATTGATTGTCAGAATCAGGGGCCCCATATTCCCGTAACTCCACTTCTTCATTATCATTAACGTCATTAAATAAGTCTCTCTGCCTCTTTCTGTTTTTCTGTCTCTTTCTCTATATCTCTCTCTCTTTTCTCTGTGTTTCTCTTTGTTTCCTTCTGTAGTCAACCTCTCCTTTAGTCTCCCTGTCTCTACTGTCTTCATCTATCTGTTCTGCCCCCTCTCTGTCTCATTCTCCTTCTCTCATTCCATCTCCCTCTCTCTCTCTGTCCCCCTTAAGTTATTTGTCTTTCTCCTTCTCTCTATCTCACTCTATCTTTTGATCTTGTTGTATCCATTATAATCATTCAGTCTCACTCTTTCCCTTTTGCTCTCATATCTCTCTGTATCTCTGTTTCTTTTGGTTCTGACTATTTCTTTCAGCCTACCTTTCTGTCTCTTTTCCCCGCTTAGTCTTTCTCTCCTTCTTTTATTACATCCTCCCATCTGTATTCCTCTGTCTTCCTTTCTCATTCTCTGTCCATCTCCCTCATCATTTTCCCCACCCTCTACCTCCCTCTCTCTCTCTCTCTCTCTGTCTCTCTCTCTCTCTCTGTGTCTCTGTCTCTGTCTCTCTCTCTCTCTCAGTCTCGGTCTGTCTTTTTTTTCCCCCTGAATCTATTGAAACTCTTTCAAACTCTGTCACTCTTCATGTCTTTGTATCCTTTCCTCTCTCTATTGATCTCCATCCCTCTATCAATCTCACTGTTGCTATTGCTGCTCCCTCTCTCTCTCTCTCTCCCTATCTGTCACTTTTTCTGTCACAATGTGGTTTCTTTTATTTACAGTTTAAATGTTCAATAGCAAGAGTTAGATTCTTATTGGTTGTAGTTTCTTCTCAGGGTTTAATGAATTTAAGAATTGCAGTAAGGGGATATTTCAGCAGATTTTTGATCTGCTGTCTGAAGTGAGTCTGTGTCGCTGCATAAATGGCAGTATTTGTGCAGCAACTTGTCAGTTGCAGCATGAAGCCCAATTCCATCACAAACAAATCTAACCACACTGACATATAGCCCATAAAGGACATCCGATTCCATATAGAATAAATCATAAATACTGACCACAAAAGGATGAAATTCGCTGAAATAACAAACAATAAAATGATGGATTTCCTACGACTCTCCATCTCTGGGTCTTTGGGATCTTTCCCACTGTTGTTAGCCCGGAGTCTCTTGCGTGCTTTGCTGCTTACAAGAATGTGTCTGACGGTGAAAACATTGAGCAGCAGAATCAGGATGAATGGGATACACGGGGTTAGAATGTGGTGGAGAAACTCGACTATTCCCCAGACTGGAGATTCCACAACATGCAATTTGTAACTACAAAACCAGGGGTAGTTCATCAGCTGATATGCACTTAATAGCATAAAATACCAGAAAATGTTCTTTACGCAGCTGAGCACCGTCACTGTTCCCAGAACCACAGCCGCTGTTTTCTCAGTGCAAAATTTATTTTTCAACTTGGAGCAGCAAATGGCCACAAATCGATCAAAGGTGAAAGTGACGGTGAACCAGACAGAACAGTCAGCAGCTGCATAAAGCAGGACGGTGTGGATGTTACACAAGGGGACCCATAGCAGGAAACGAAATGGTACCGGAAAAACAATGGGAATATGTCTCAATAGCAGGTCAAGGATAACGACCATCACATCCGCCGTTGACATGGCCACCAGGTAACGAGTGACACATTTGGAGAGACCACAGTTTCTGCTCGCCAGTGTGATAATTGTGATTATGTTCACTGTCAGTAAGGTAAATAAAGGGAAGCAATGAGACATAGTTCAAGGGAGGAAGTTACCATTTAAATTGAGAAAACGTTAGAAAAAAGTGCGTACAAAAAAGTCATTTAATTCTCTTTTTTAAAAAGCAGCATGTCTTTTACAGTGTGAGGGGAAAGTGGAACATCCAGATGAGACTCGTGCAGGCATGGGGAGGAGGTCCAAACTCCACACAGCCAGTGACCCAAGCCTGGAACTGAACCCAGGTCCCTGACGCTGTGAGTCAGCAGCATAAATGGCAGTATTTGTGCAGCAACTTTTCAGCTGCAGCATGAAGCCCAATTCATCACAAACAAATCTAACTACACTGACATATAGCCCATAAAGGACATCCGATTCCATATAGAATAAATGTTAAATATTGAAATTTATGTTCTACCATGCTGCTCAATGATAGCAATGCAATTGTATACATTTGGGAGAGAGTTTTCTGGGGAGTCCTCAACATTGACCCTCACTCCACTGCAGATTTCCTCTACTTTGTGTGGGATTTGGAGAGTAATAAGGTTGAGGGAGTAAACATTGAGAGAATATCTGGAATGGAGTCCTGTATGTGGTAATCTGTTGTCTCTCAGACAGCTCACTGACCACCTCTGCAGCAGAGCTGGTACCAAACTTTGCTGGTTTCACCCTTTCCCCTCAACAATACTAACAGAGGGAGATCAGAGTGTCTGTTATATTTACCCAGGACTTACCCTGGAGAGGAGATCAGAGTATTGTGGCTATCGTTAGGACATCACAGGAAGAAACAGTAATCTCGCGCTCGATTGGCACTGAACGTAAGTATTAGGTTTTACTTTCAACAGTGGGAGAAAGTTTCATGTGAATAGTCACTGTCTACAGTACCCAGTGCATTAGCTGTTGTCCCACTGAAGACTAGTAAGTCCTCTCTCAGGAAAGTTGCTAATCTATGCACCAGGAAAGAAAAAAAATCAAACAAAGACCGGCACCAAGAAAAGCCAACAAGATTACCTGAATGACTATTGTGCATTACTCTGATATTCAATATTGTGAAATGCATCAAAAGATCAGTTAGGGCATGCATCAATTAATGCCTTCCAGATCCACTACAGTTGATACAGTTTGCCTCACTCTCCTCACCCCAGTCCCTAACCCCTTAGGAATGGGCACCTCCTGCAGGGTCCAAGCCCTCCCCCCCTCCCCCCTTCTACAGTCCATCCCCACACTCCTAAACATACACTCCCTAAGCTTCACAGTCACTAACACTGCTCTTGAGGTCTAAAATACCTCCGACCTCTGGAGGAAGAGCCCAAGTGAACCAGTGGACCCCAATGGACAGATTCATCTGTGAAAGCAACCCCAGGGACATCATCATTTCCTGGCCTTCGACCCGTCCACACCGGAGCATGGCCTGGATATCCACTGACCGATGAAACAAAAACTGCAGCCAAACAGTGACCCAGAACACCCAACAAGTGCAGACCCAGCTACTGATGCAGGAACGGCAAGCAAGTCAACAAATCCTCTGTCCGCTCACTGAACACATAGAACCTTACAGCGCAGTACAGGCCCTTCGGCCCTTGGTGTTGCACCGACCAAAGGAACCAATTTTATGACCCTCTATCCTAAACTATTCCAATGCTATCCATACGCCTATCCACTGTCCATTTGAATGCCCTTAAACTGTGCCCTTAAAGTCCACAACTGCTGCAGGCAGGGCATTCCATGCCCTTGCTAGCCTCTGAGTAAAGAACCTACCTCTAACATCCAGTGAAGAACTCATTGAACAAAGCCGTATCCTTCACACTGCAAACCACTCCCATTGTCTCCCAGGTTCAAAAAGAAGCAGACACTCCAGGAAGCGTGAAAAACATGCAGATCTACAGGTCAGAGTGAAACAACGTTGTCCCAAATGCACAGCCTCCCCAGCTTACTGGGCAAATGTCCAGTCTCTGGAAAACAAGCTGGAAGAACCAAGACCCAGACTCACTTTCCAAATAAAGCTGAGGGACTGCTGTGTGCTCTGTTTCACAGAGACATGGCTCACTCCTGCTTCATCAGACAGCACCTTACATTGAGAAGTCTTCTCAAATGGACCGTAGAGCTTCCTCGGGGAAGGTCAGAAGTGGGTTATGCTTCCTATCAATACCTCGTGGTGCTTAGAGGTAGCAACTTGCTATTCCCCAGACCTAGAATACCTGATGCTAAAATGCTACCCCTACTACCTTCCATGGGAGTTCACCTCCGTTAGCCTGACAGCAGTTTACATCCCACCCAATGCAGACACGAAGATCACGCTGGACGAAATGTACACCACTATCGATAGCCTGCAAACAAAACATCCCAAGACCTTGTTCATATGTTATAAGATGCTGAGAGGAATAGATAAGATGGATTCTCAGAGAATATTTCCCAGGGACTAAAATGGTGGCTACAAGAGGACACAGGTTTAAGGTGCTGGGGGGCAATTACAGAAGAGATGTTAGAGGTAAGTTTTTCACTCAGAGGGTGGTGAGTGAATGGAATCAGCTCCCGTCAGTGGTGGTAGAGGCAAACTAGCTGGGGTCTTTTAAGAGACTTCTGGAAAAGTACATGGGATTTAATGGGATTTGGAGTTACAGATAGTTCTATGGCGCAACTTGTGGGCCAAAGGGCCTGTTTGTGCTCTATGAATTGTGCTCTATGTTCTATGGTGGCTGGGGACTTCTATCATTCAAGCTCTCAAGTTACTACTACCAAGTTACCACCAAACGTCTCCTGCTCTACCAGAGGCCCAAATATCCTAGATCACTGCTACACAAATATCCAACACTCCTACCACTCATGCGTAGCCCGCCCAAACTTTGGCAAATCAGACCATAATGCTGTGCCCCTCTCCAAACATACAAGCAAAAACTGAAGCGCGAGATTCCATCAAGGAGAGTCCCGAAAAGTTGGACTGAGGATTCGGATAATCTCCGATGGAGCCGCTTGTGGTCAGTGGATTAGTCGGTATTTAAAAACTCTGCGACCAGCTACTACAGTAACTGACTTGATTAGTAATTTTGTAGAAGGTTGTGTGCCAAAGAAGCAAATCCTTGTATTCCCCAATCAGAAACCACGGATGAAAAGAGTTATCCACTATTTGAGAATGTCCAGTCTAAGTTATTTAAGTCAGTCAATCCTGACCTATACAAGAAAGACAGATACGATCTAAGCAGATCCATGGAAGATGCCAAAATACAATACCAGACCAAGCTACATTCTCAGGCTAGCCATACTGACTCCAGCTGCCTATGGCAAGGTTCGCACAGGCTACAAGACGAAGGCACGTAAAACCACCAGCCCCTCCTTAATGAGCCCACGCATTCTATGCCCGCTTTGAGCAAGTGGTCAGCGAGAGCATGCCCTCCACCCTGGACACCCTGGATGAACCTACATCTGGGGTCACCTTTGCAGACATCACAGTAGCTTTCTTGAAGGCCAATCCACAAAAATGGGTGGGATTCCTGGACGAGTACTCAGATCCTGCATGGATCATCTGGTGAAGGTATGCAAAGACATCGTCAAACTCTCTTTATAACAATCCGAGGTCCTTATTTGCTTCAAGAAGACAACCATCATCTTGGTCCCTAACAAAATCCAAGCAATGTGCCTTAATGACTATCGGCCAGTGGTTCAGACATCCATCATTACAAATTGCCTCAAAAGGTTAGGCATGGTACAAATCAATTCTAACTTCCCAGACTATCTGGATCCACTACAGTTTGCCTATTGCCCCAACAGGTACACAGCAGATGCCATTTCCCTGGCTTGCATTCAACCCGGGAACACCTAGATAACAAGGACACCTTTGTCAGATTCCTACTTATTGACTACAGCTCACAAAACTCATCTTCAAACTCCGTGGCTGGGCCTCAGCACCTGACTCCGCAACTGGGTCACGACCTTAGTCCTCCATGATAATTCTCAACACCGGTGCCCCACAAGGATGTGTTCTCAGCCCTCAATGATACTCCTTGAAAACCTATGAATGTGCGGCCAAATTTCCCTCCAACACAATTTTCAACTTTGCTGACAACAAACGATGATGAAACAGAGTGCAAGAATGAGATAGTTTATCTCATTATTTGTGCTGTAGTGTTAGAACATAGAACATAGAACATTACAGCGCAGAACAGGCCCTTCGGCCTTCGATGTTGCGCCGACCAATTAGGAAAAAACAATGACCCTCTAACCTAAACCATTCCCTTTTCATCCATAAACTTATCTACTAACCTCTTAAACGCCACCAAACTTGGCGCATCTACAACTGCAGCAGGCAGGGCATTCCATACCCTTACCACCCTCTGGGTAAAGAACCTACCTCTGACATCCGTCCTATAACTACCACCCCTTAATTTAAAGCTATGTCCCCTCGTGCTAGCTTTCTCCATCCTAGGAAAAAGGCTATCACTGTCCACCCTATCTAAACCTCTAATCATCTTATATGTTTCAATAAGGTCTCCTCTTAGCCGCCTTCTTTCTAACGAAAACAACCTCAAATCCCAGCCTCTCTTCATAAGACCTGCCCTCCATACCAGGCAACATCCTGGTAAACCTCCTCTGTACCCTCTCCAATGCCTCCACATCTTTCTTATAATGCGGGGACCAGAACTGCACATAATACTCCAAGTGTGGCCGCACTAGAGTTTTGTACAGTTGCAACATGATGTTGCGGCTCCAAAATTCAATCCCCCTACCAATAAAAGCTAAGATTCCATATGCCTTCTTAACAACCTTATCAACTTGATTGCCAACTTTCAGGGATCCATGCACATATACACCAAGATCCCTCTGTTCACCAACACTATTAACAGTCCTACCATTAGCCCTATACTCTACACATTTGTTATTCTATATTGATTCTATGTTATTCTATTTGTTGTTCTATGTTCTATGTTCTATCTATCTGCAACATTTATCTCTCCCTCAATGTCAACAAAATGAAGGAGGTTGTCACTGATTTCAGTAAGCAAAAGAGAAAACCCCTCTGTCTACATTAATGGGGATGAAGTAGTAAGGGTCAAGAGCTTCAAGTCTTTAGGTGTCCAGCTCATAAACAACATGTCCTTGCCCCTTCCCACCCCCATACCAATACTATAGTAAAGAAAGCCAACCAACTCCTCTACGTTCTCAGAAACCCTAAGGAAATTTGACATGTCAGTTACGAATCTCACCAAGTTTTGCAGATGCAATAAAGAAAACATTATTTCTGGTTATATCACAGCTTGCTGTGTCTCCTGCTCTGCCCAAGACCACAGGAACTACAATAGATCATGAATGTAGCCAAATCCATTACACTAACCATTCTCCCATCCATTGACACTTCCTAATGCCTTGGAAAAGCAGCCAGCATAATTAAGGACCCTGGGCATTCTCTCTTCCACCTTCTTCCTTTGGGGAAAAAATACAAAAATCTGAGGTCATGTACCAACCAACTCAAGATCAGGTTTGAATGGAATTATCTTGCACTGAATTGATCTTTCTCTCCACCCTAGCTGTGAATCTAACACTGCATATTGCATCCCCTCATTTCCTTCTCTATCTGTTTTGTCTGAATAACGTGCAAGGAACAATGTTTTTTTTTTACAGTGTGTTAATACACGTGACAATAATAAATCAAATCAAATCAAACCGATCATAGACACCATCTCCCTGGTCCGACGTTCAACCTTGGAACACAGGTGTTTATCAATTGCAACTCAGCTTGTGACACCATCTGTCCTACAAAACCCATGTTCAAAATCCGTGGCCTGGGGCTCAGGTCTTGCCTTGCCATTGGATCTTGAACTTCCTGACAAGAAGACAGCAATAAACAAGGGCAGGCAACAACACCTCCTCCACAATATCATCAACAGCAGTGCCCCCACAAGGCTGTGTCCTCAGTCCCTTACTGTCTTCCTTATACACCAAATTCTGCTGCAACTCGATTTACAAGTTTGCTGATGACACTACTGTAGAGGGTCAGATCTGAAATAATGATGAGACTGAGAACAGGGAAGAGATAGAGAACCTGGTGAACTGGTGCGACCAGTGCCGAGGAAGCAGGGTGGAGTACATGTCCCTATCTACATCAGTGAGATGAAGTCGAAATGGTCAAGAGCACCAAGCTGCAGAACACCAACAACCTGTTCTGGAACTTCCATGACGACCCAATAGTTAAGAAGGCCCACCAACCCATCTACTTCCTCAGAGGTCTAAAAATGTTCAGCATATCAGCTACGACTGTCATCAACTTACAAATGCATCATACAAAACATTATTTCTTCTTGTATCACAGCTTGGTATGGCTCCTGTTCTATCCAAGACTACAAGAAACTTCAAAGTTTTGTAAATGGAGCCCAGTCCATCACTCAAACCGACCGTGAGCCAATTATACACTCATAGAGGTTTACAGGACCTTCAGCCCACCTTGTCTATGTCATCTGTTTTTTAAACTGCTAAGCTAATCCCAAATGGCCACATTTGGCCATATCACTCTATAGCTATTTTACCCATGTAAATAAATGTCTAAATGTTTTTTTTGAAAGACAAAACTGCCCCTGCCTCTACAAGTACTTCTGCCAGCTTGTTCCAGACACTCACTACCATCTATATGAAGAAAATGCCCCTCTGGACACTTTTGAATCTCTCCCTTCTCACCTTAACATATGCCAGCTAGTTTTAGACTCCCCTACCTACTGTTGGGAAAAAAACATTGGCTATCTTGCTGATCTATGCCAATCATTATTTTATAGACTTCTATAAGATCACCCCTCAGCCTTCTACGTTCCAGAGATAAAAGGGCTAGTCTATCCAGCTTCTCCTTATAACAGTCAGGATCTGGTAGCATCCTAGTAATTCTTTTCTGCACCCTTTCTAGTTTAATTGTTTCCTTGACACTCCCTGAACTTCCCACTGTCTTGGAAAGCAACCAGACTAATTAAGGATCCAATGCAACACAGACATGAACTCTTCCACTTTGTTCCGTCAGAAAAAGAGATAAAAACATTTAGGCATTGATGAAAAGACTTATAGAATTGTAGAAACACTACAGTGCCGAAAGAGGCCATTTGACCCATCGACTCTACTCTGACAACAATCCCAGCCAGCTCCTGTCTATGAGGGGACATAAAGCTATGAGGGGACATAGCTTTAACTTAAGGGGTGGTAGTTATAGGACAGATGCTAGAGGTGGGTTCTTTACTCAGAGGGTAGTAAGGACGTGAAATGCTCTGCCTGCAGCAGTTGTGGACTCATCAAGTTTAAGGGCATTCAGGTGCGCAGTGGATAGGCATATGGATAGCATTGGAATAGTTTAGGATAGAGGGTCATAAAATTGGTTACATTGATTGGCGCAACATCGAGGGTCGAAAGGCCTGTACTGCGCTGTAATGTTCTATGTTCTATGTTCTACGTTCTATCTCTGAAGTCCAATCTATGTGCCTTGCAGATTCTTCTAACATGTGTATTCCAGGACTTAACGGGCAATTTAGCATAGCCAACCATTCTAACCTGCATACCTTCGGACTGTGAATAGAAACAGGAGCATCCAGAGAAAGACATGCAGACACAGGGAGAACGTACAAATTCCACACAGGATATGATCCAAGCCAGGAATCAAAATCAAGTTGCTGTGGGATAGCAGTGTGAACCATTGTGCCATCATGCTGCCAATCCAAGAACAGCTTCTTCTCTGCTGCCATCAGATGTTTGAATGGACCTCCATCCCGTTAAGATGACCTTTTTCTACACCCTAGATATGATTGCAATTTAAACCTCTCTCCTTCACTATGTACGTATGCTTTGTCTGGATAGCATTTAAGAAGCAATACTTTTCACTATAGTCTTTCACATCTCAAATTGGAACATTACCACAATGTGCCTGGCCTTACCAATGACCTCCTGAACGTTGGTGATTTACAAAGGACGGCTTTGATCGAGAATGAATTTACAAGCCTCAATGTGGACATTGGAGAGCTGGTGAGAAACTGGACTTGCTCAAAGTGAATCCATTCAAGAAAGACATCACATATTCTTATAAGAGGAAAGAAAATCCCAACATGAGAAGTGAGCTGTTTTCAAAGTAAAAACAGTGGTGATGATGGGATCTCGGGGATTGAACTGGTTTCCCTGATGCTGTGAGGCAACAGTGCTAATCACTGTGCCATGTTGCCACCCAAAGTCACGCCCAAGACACTATCATCACCATATCCGTGGAACAAAAATGACTGGAAAAGAATCTGAGAGTCGGAATTGATCTCCACTTCGAGAGGTAAGGATTTATGAACAATAGTCAGCATAGCTTTGTCAGGGGGAAGTCACATCTAACAATTTGCTAGAATATATTGATGAGGTGACTCTGTGAGTAGATGAGGGAAGTGTATGGATGTAGTTTACATGAAATTGATAAGAGCTTTTGACAACTTCTATATGAGAACAAGGATGTGATAGCAGATGGGATCCAGGGACCTTGGTAAATTACATTCAAAATTGGCTGATTGGTAGGAGGCAGAGGGTGATGGTCGATGGTTGCTTTTGTGACAACAAGCCTGTGTCCAGTGGGGTCCATGATGTGGAAATGCCAGCATTGGACTGGAGTAAACACAGTAAGAAGTCTCACAACATCATTTCAAAGTCCAATAGGGTTATTTGGTAGCAAACACCACTAGTTTTCAGAGTGCTGCTCCTTCATCAGGTGAACCTGGGGCATTTCTCCAAAAGCTAGTGGCGTTTGCTAATAAATAAACCTGTTGGATTTGAACCTGGTGTTGTGAGACTTCTTCCAGTGGGGTTCCACAGGGATCTGGATCCTTTGCTGTTTGTAGTGCACATTATGGTCTAGATAAACGGTGTGAGGTATAATCAGTAAGTTCACAGATGATATAAAAACTGGTGGTGTGATAAGTATTGAGGAGGAAAACCTTAGGTTACAGGAATCATAAATCCTACAGTGCAGAAGGAGGCCATTCGGCCCATGAGTCTGCACTGACCATAATTCCAAAGAGGCCCTATCCACATCACCCCATTCATGGCGAGTCTCCCTGACACTAAGGACTATTCAGCCTGGACAGTCCACTTAACCCACACCTCTTTGGAATGTGGGAGGAAAGTGCAGTACACAGGGGAAATCCACGCAGACACGGGGAGAGTGTGCAAGCTCCACACAGACATTGACCGAAGCCAGGAATCCAACACGTGTCCCCAAAGTTGTGCGGGAGAAGCCTGAACCATTGTGCCACCGTGCGAGGAAATAGGCAGGCTGGTCAGGGTGGCAAATGGAATTTAAACTTGAAAAATTGCATTTGGAACAACTAGGAGCACAATGAAATATGCAATGAGCAGTGGAGAGTGAGGAAGAACAGAGGACCAGAATGAACTTGGGCAGAACATCTGAAGATGTATGAAGGCAGCAAAATGAGGTGGTTATGACAACATGTAGGACAGTTGCTTTTAGCAGGCAGAGTATAGAATGTAACAGCCGTGAAGTTATGATGGAAGTGCTGGTTAGACCAGAGCGAGAGCACTGGCTGCAGCTCTTGTCATCACACATCAGGAAGGATGTAATTACACTGGAGACGGTGGAGAGGAGATTCACCAAGATACTGCCTGGTTTGAGAGAGACATTGTGAGCTCTCTGCTGCTGCATTAGCTTCAAGATAGCAGCTGTCTCAGATAGACTGGGGGCAAGAACGCTTCATGAGGCACGCCAGCTGGATACAGCATCACCCCACCCCACCATCACCATCACTTGCCTGTTCCCCCATACAAATTGAATGTGGAGTGACTGTAGGGCACCTCTCCCTATCCACTGCGCATACAGAGAGGCAGCAAGCCCCTCTCCCTACCTATCCACTGTGTATACAGAGAGGCAGCAAGCCCCTCTCCCTACCCATTGTGCATACAAAGAGGCAGCAAGCCCCTCTCCCTACCCACTGTGCATACAGAGAGGCAGCAAGCCCCCCTCCCTATCCACTGTGTATACAGAGAGGCAGCAAGCCCCTCTCCCTACACACGGTGCATACAGAAAGGGAGCGAGCCCCTCTCCCTACCCACTGTGCATACAGAGAGGCAGCAAGCCCCCCCTGCCTATCCACTGTGTATACAGAGAGGCAGCAAGCCGCCCCACCCCCCCGAACCCACTGTCCATGCAGAGAGATGGCAAAGCCATTTCCTGTCCCACTTTGATAAGGTCCCCATGGTAAGCTACTGCTGAAAATACGGATGCATGGGATTTCGGGTGATTTAGCAGTTTGGATCAGGAATTGGCTAGCTGAAAGGTGGTGGTTGATGGGAAATGTTCAACCTGGAGTTCAGTTACCGGTAGTGTACCACAGGGATCTGTTTTGAGGTCATTGCTGTTTGTCATTTTCATAAATGACCTGGATGAGGGTGTAGAAGGATGGGTTAGTAAATTTGCAGATGACACTAAAGTCGGAGGAGTTGTGGATGGATGTTACAGTTAGCAGAGCGACATAGATAAGCTGCAGAGCTGGGATGAGAGATGACAAATGGAGTTTAATGCAGAAAATGTGTGAGGTGATTCACTTTGAAAGGAGTAACAGGATACAGAGTATTGGGCTAATGGAAGGACTCTTGGTAGTGTGGATGACCAGAGAGATCTCGGTGTACATGTGCATAGATCCCTGAAAGTTGGCACCCAGGTTGATAGGGTTGTTAAGAAGGTGTGTTAGCTTTTATTAGTAGAGGGATTGAATTTTGGAGCTGTGAGATCATGTTGCAGCTGTGCAAAACTCTGGTGCGGCTGAACTTCGAATATTGCATACAATTCTAGTTGTCACATTATAGGAAAGATATGGAGGCTTTGGAAAGGGTGCAGAGGAGATTTACCAAGATATTGCATGGTTTTGTGGGAAGGTCTTATGAGGAAAGGCTGAGGGACATTAGAGAGAAGTAGGGTAAGAGGTTAACTAATTGAGGCACACAAGATGATCAGAGGATTAAATAAGAGTGGACAGTGAGAGCTTTTCTTCCTCGGATGGTGATGGCTAACATAAGGGGGCTTTAAATTGAGGGGTGATAATTAGACGATGAATGTCAGTGGTAGTTTAGTTACTCAGAGGGTAATAAGGGTGTAGAATGCCCTGCCTGCAGCAATGGGGACTCGCCAACTTTAAGGGCGTTCAAATGGTCAGTGGATAGGCATATGGATAACATTGGAATAGTTAAGGTTAGAGGGTCATTAGATTAGTTCCACAGTTGGCACAACATTGAGGGCCAAACGGTCTGTACTGCGCTGTAATGTTCTATGTTCTACTGTGCATGCAGAGAGGCAGCGAGGCCCCCTCCCTAACCTACTGTGTATGCAGAGAGGCACCCTGTGCATGTAGGGTGGGAAGGAGGCTCCCTCCTTACTCCACTGTGCATGCAGAGAGGCAGCGAGGCCACCCCACTGCACTGATGGTGTGCAGAGTGGCTGTAGGATGCCCTACCCCACCAGTCATGTGCAGAGTGACAACAGGACCCTTTAACTCCCCTAACAACTATGTCGAGAGTGACATCAGGGACCAACCTACTGGAAAAACCATGTGCGAGGTGGAAGCCAGACTCCCTACACCCTCAAAAAGCACATGCTATTTGGCAGTGGGGCTGAACTCCCTGCTCCACTGATCACATGCAAAGTGGCAAGGCATCCCCCACTACCAATCACATGCAAAATAACATTGGGATGTCCTCTCTCCCAGATTGGCCTGAAAATACGGATGCATGGGATTTAGAGTGATTTAG
>JAGIQG010000037.1:900952-975931 GCA_024679065.1 Sphyrna mokarran
ATAGAACAATACAGCACAGAACAGGCCCTTCGGCCTTCGATGTTGTGCCCTGACCAAAATAAAAAGCAATGCCCCTCCAAACTAAAAACCATTCCCTTCTCTTCCATATACTTATCAATAACCTCTTAAAACGCCACCAAACCTTGGCGCATTCTAAAACAGCTGCAGGTCAGGGCATTTCCACTCCCTAAGCACTCTCTTTGAGTAAAGAACCTACCTTCTGAGATCCGTCGTCCTAATAACTCATACCACTTAATTTAAAGCTAGTTTCTCCTACTGTGTCCCCCGTGCTACTTTCTCTCCCTCTCCTCTCCCCGCGAGAGATTCAGAGCTGGGATGAGAGATGACAAATGGAGTTTAATGCAGAAAATGTGTGAGGTGATTCACTTTGAAAGGAGTAACAGGATACAGAGTATTGGGCTAATGGAAGGACTCTTGGTAGTGTGGATGACCAGAGAGATCTCGGTGTACATGTGCATAGATCCCTGAAAGTTGGCACCCAGGTTGATAGGGTTGTTAAGAAGGTGTGTTAGCTTTTATTAGTAGAGGGATTGAATTTTGGAGCTGTGAGATCATGTTGCAGCTGTGCAAAACTCTGGTGCGGCTGAACTTCGAATATTGCATACAATTCTAGTTGTCACATTATAGGAAAGATATGGAGGCTTTGGAAAGGGTGCAGAGGAGATTTACCAAGATATTGCATGGTTTTGTGGGAAGGTCTTATGAGGAAAGGCTGAGGGACATTAGAGAGAAGTAGGGTAAGAGGTTAACTAATTGAGGCACACAAGATGATCAGAGGATTAAATAAGAGTGGACAGTGAGAGCTTTTCTTCCTCGGATGGTGATGGCTAACATAAGGGGGCTTTAAATTGAGGGGTGATAATTAGACGATGAATGTCAGTGGTAGTTTAGTTACTCAGAGGGTAATAAGGGTGTAGAATGCCCTGCCTGCAGCAATGGGGACTCGCCAACTTTAAGGGCGTTCAAATGGTCAGTGGATAGGCATATGGATAACATTGGAATAGTTAAGGTTAGAGGGTCATTAGATTAGTTCCACAGTTGGCACAACATTGAGGGCCAAACGGTCTGTACTGCGCTGTAATGTTCTATGTTCTACTGTGCATGCAGAGAGGCAGCGAGGCCCCCTCCCTAACCTACTGTGTATGCAGAGAGGCACCCTGTGCATGTAGGGTGGGAAGGAGGCTCCCTCCTTACTCCACTGTGCATGCAGAGAGGCAGCGAGGCCACCCCACTGCACTGATGGTGTGCAGAGTGGCTGTAGGATGCCCTACCCCACCAGTCATGTGCAGAGTGACAACAGGACCCTTTAACTCCCCTAACAACTATGTCGAGAGTGACATCAGGGACCAACCTACTGGAAAAACCATGTGCGAGGTGGAAGCCAGACTCCCTACACCCTCAAAAAGCACATGCTATTTGGCAGTGGGGCTGAACTCCCTGCTCCACTGATCACATGCAAAGTGGCAAGGCATCCCCCACTACCAATCACATGCAAAATAACATTGGGATGTCCTCTCTCCCAGATTGGCCTGAAAATACGGATGCATGGGATTTAGAGTGATTTAGGTCGCTTGGAGGAGTGCTACTGGTAACATGTATCCCAGTACTACCTGCTGCATGGTCGAACGGTTGGCGACTAAACTGACTACCTCACCAGGCTTACCTGTGTGGGGAGGGTGACTAGACTCCCAGTAGGATAAAAAACAAGACCTACAAAGGGCGGATGAACCCTTTCTTGGGGTGAACGGCCATTTAGTACACACGCAATGTGAAACGCGAGAAGGGCATTCCTTGCATAGTAGCATGGTTTTGGCCATTCACTGCAACTGATCCTCTTCCAGCTGTCCTGGTCTTATCTTGCCGCTGGATCGAAGAGGGGATGTCGAGAGGGTGAGTCTGGACTTGTGCAACTCCTTACTCACCTAAATCTACTCACGCACACGCTGTATCCTTCATAGAACATAGAACATAGAACATTACACCACAGAACAGGCCCTTCGGCCTTCGATGTTGTGCCGACCAAAATAAAAAGCAATGCCCCTCCTAACTAAACCATTCCTTTCTCTTCCATATACTTATCAATTAACCTCTTAAACGCCACCAAACTTGGCGCATCTACAACAGCTGCAGGCAGGGCATTCCACTCCCTAATCACTCTTGAGTAAAGAACCTACCTCTGATATCCGTCCTATAACTCATACCCCTTAATTTAAAGCTGTGTCCCCTCGTGCTAGCTTTCTCCATCCTAGGAAAAAGGCTATCACTGTCCACCCTATCTAACCTCTAATCATCTTATATGCTTCAATAAGATCCCCTCTTAGCCGCCTCCTTTCTAACGAAAACAACCTCAAATCCTTCAACCTCTCTTCATAGGACCTGCCCTCCATACCAGGGCAACATCCTGGTAAACCTCTCTGTACCCTCTCCAATGCCTCCACATCTTTCTTATAATGTGGGGACCAGAACTGCACACAATACTCCAAGTGCGGCCGCACTAGAGTTTTGTACAGTTGCAACATGATGCTGCGGCTCCTAAATTCAATCCCCCTGCCAATAAAAGCTAAGACTCCATATGCCTTCTTAACAACTTTATCCACTTGACTGCCTACTTTCAGGGATCTATTGACACATACACCAAGATCCTTCTGTTCCTCAACACTATTAAGAGCCCTACCATTAGCCCTATACTCTACACATTTATTGTTCCTGCCAAAGTGCATTACCTCACACTTTTCCACATTAAACTCCATTTGCCACCTCTCGGCCCAGCTCTGCAACTTGTCCAAGTCACTCTGTAAACTAAAACACCCCTCTTCACTATCTACCACACCACCAACTTTAGTATCATCTGCAAATTTACTGATCCATCCCTCAATACCCTCATCCAGATCATTTATAAAAATTACAAACAGCAGGGGCCCCAAAACAGACCCCTGAGGTACACCACTTGTAACCGAACTCCACGATGAATATGTCCCATCAACCACCACCCTCTGTCTTCTATCTGCCAGCCAATTCCTAATCCAATTAGCTAAATCACCCTCTATTCCACACATCTGCATTTTCTGTAGAAGTCTTCCATGGGCCACCTTATCAAACGCCTTACTAAAGTCCATATATACTACATCAACCGCCTTACCCCCATCCACCTCTCTGGTCACTTTCTCAAAAATCCACCTCTCTGGTCACTTTCTCAAAAACTCAATGAGGTTAGTAAGGCATGACCTACCCTTCACGAAACCATGCTGACTATCCCCAATCAATTCATTTCTCTCTAAATAACTGTAAATCCTATCCCTAATAATTCTCTCCAATACCTTGCCCACAACAGAAGTAAGACTCACTGGCCTATAATTCCCTGGAAGGTCTCTCTTCCCCTTCTTGAACAATGGGACCACATTCGCTATCCTCCAGTCCTCCGGAACCACACCCGTAACCAACGAGGACCTGAAGATCAGAGCCAGAGGCTCTGCAATCTCCTCTCTTGCCTCCCAGAGAATCCTAGGGTAAATCCCGTCCGGCCCAGGGGACTTATCCAACTTCAAACCCTCGAGAATTTCTAACACATCCTCCCTATCTACTACAATACTCCCCAATTTGCAACCCTGTACCTCAGTGCTCTCCATAGCTACATTTCCAGCACTCTGCGTGAATACCGAAGAGAAATATTTATTCAGTGCCTCACCAATCTCTTCAGGCTCCACGCACAACTTCCCACTGCTGTCTATGACTGGCCCTAATCTTGCCCTAACCAATCTTCTATTCTTAACATATCGAAAGAATGTTAAGGAATCTTCAGAGGATATCATCATCATCCCTTGGGATGGATAGCGATAGATAGAGAGTGATTTAGCAGTTTGGATCAGGAATTGGCTAGCTGAAAGGTGGTATTTGATGGGAAATAGAACATAGAACATAGAACATAGAACAATACAGCACAGAACAGGCCCTTCGGCCTTCGATGTTGTGCCGACCAAAATAAAAAGCAATGCCCCTTCTAACTAAACCATTCCCTTCTCATCCATATACTTATCAACTAACCTCTTAAACGCCACCAAACTTGGCGCATCGACAACAGCTGCAGGCAGGGCATTCCACTCCCTAATCACTCTTTGAGTAAAGAACCTACCTCTGATATACGTCCTATAACTCATACCCCTTAATTTAAAGCTGTGTCCCCTCGTGCTAGCTTTCTCCATCCTAGGAAAAAGGCTATCACTGTCCACCCTATCTAAACCTCTAATCATCTTATATGCTTCAATAAGATCCCCTCTTAGCCGCCTCCTTTCTAACGAAAACAACCTCAAATCCTTCAACCTCTCTTCATAGGACCTGCACTCCATACCAGGCAACATCCTGGTAAACCTCCTCTGTACCCTCTCCAATGCCTCCACATCTTTCTTATAATGTGGGGACCAGAACTGCACACAATACTCCAAGTGCGGCGCACTAGAGTTTTGTACAGTTGCAACATGATGCTGCGGCTCCTAAATTCAATCCCCCTACCAATAAAAGCTAGACTCCATATGCCTTCTTAACAACTTTATCCACTTGACTGCCTACTTTCAGGGATCTATTGACACATACACCAAGATCATTCTGTTCCTCAACACTATGAAGAGCCCTACCATTGGCCCTATACTCTACACATTTATTGTTCCTGCCAAAGTGCATTACCTCACACTTTTCCACATTAAACTCCATTTGCCACCTCTCGGCCCAGCTCTGCAACTTGTCCAAGTCACTCTGTAAACTAAAACACCCTCTTCACTATCTACCACACCACCAACTTTAGTATCATCTGCAAATTTACTGATCCATCCCTCAATACCCTCATCCAGATCATTATAAAAATTACAAACAGCAGGGGCCCCAAAACAGACCCCTGAGGCACACCACTCGTCACCGAACTCCACGATGAAAATCTCCCATCAACCACCACCCTCGGTCTTCTATCTGCCAGCCAATTTCTAATCCAATTAGCTAAATCACCCTCTATTCCACACATCTGCATTTTCTGTAGAAGTCTTCCATGGGCCACCTTATCAAAAGCCTTACTAAAGTCCATATATACTACATCAACCGCCTTACCCCCCTCCACCTCTCTGGTCACTTTCTCAAAAAACTCAATGAGGTTAGTAAGGCATGACCTAACCTTCACGAAACCATGCTGACTATCCCCAATCAATTCATTTCTCTCTAAATAACTATAAATCCTATCCCTAATAATTCTCTCCAATACCTTGCCCACCACAGAAGTAAGACTCACTGGCCTATAAAATGTTCAACCTGGAGTTCAGTTACCAGTACTGTACCGCAGAGATCTGTTTTGGGGTCATTGCGCCACGACCTGTAGGCTCAGCCACTTCAGGCCCCAACCTCCCCTCGTACTCTCCAATGGACAGTGCCACACGGGCACTGCTCAAGGGGCACCTACCTTTGCCAGCAACCTTTCCGGGTGTCTCCAGTGGCCTTCAGCTGTTCTGGCGAGATCCTGACGACGCGTCCTCGTTCGTGGGGGCCAGCTGTTTTTCTCACCCGACGCAACCTCTCTCGATGAGGCTGCGAAAGGTGAGTGTGCCCCACAACTGCGTCCTGGGTTCACCAATTCTATTTTAATTCGTTTTAAATTAAATTTAAATTATTTATTCAGCCTCTTGTCTGAATCCACCACTTACCCGTTGCCGGGGAGGTCACAAGCTTACCCTGCCATCAATGGGCAGGGAGTGCCTGTAAACTCACCCCCTCCCATTTGTGTGTGTGTGTGTGTGTGTGAGAGAGAGAGAGAGAGAGAGAAATAGAGAGGAAGGAGGCACTGAATATAAGAATATTCCTAAGTATGCGTTGTTCTGGAGTGTTATAGCAATTTTGGTTTTTGGATATGTGTGAATGGGACTAAGTGCTTAAATCCGATTGCCTCATCAGCAAATGTGTGTATTTTTATAAGTGCATTTGGATGTGTCGGGATTGTTCTGTTTTCCTGTGAATCTAAGAGAGTTTGTGATGGCCCAGAGGGTGGCATTATTGCCTCACAGCACCAGGGCCCTGATTTAATTTCAGGCTTGGGTACTGTGTATGCAGAGCTTGCACGTTCTCCCGGCCTGGGTTTCCTCCAAATGCTCCCATACTCTGAATCTTATAGAGGTTACTTGCATTGGCCAGGCTCAAGTTTCCCTCAGTGTACATGAACAGGACAGGAATACTGTGCCTCAGGACTTTTACGGTAACTTCATTACTCATGTTCATTGTTTATATTCACACGAAGGAATAAACTTGAAACTTTACAAAGCATGTTCTCTCTGTGAGATCTTCCTGTGCACATATGACCAATAAAATGGGTTCTGTGGCCTCGTCACTGAGAGGGTGATTAATAGTAAGGTAGTGTTATAAGTAGAGGGTAGAAAGGATCCTGTATCAATCATTTACTCACAATGGAACAGTGTTAGATGTAACATGTCTATGGAAAGTCACAGCATGCAGAAGATATCCTAGCCTATAGGTCCTGAGACAATTATCAGTGGCTGAAAGAATTAGTAACTAGATGCAGAAATTCAACAGAAACAACAAGAGCAGCAAACTGAGTACTGTAAATGACAAGAAAATCAATGCGGTTAAACAGCCTTTCTAGAATTAGGAACAGGACACTGGGGATGGGACTTTACAGTCTCACTCTTCCCAAAGCTGCAAAATCCCACCCATGTTCAATAGACCTTCCCGTGCTCCGCCCATTGCCTAGTCCGATTTCCATGGTGGTCAGGCTGCTACAATTCCTGCCAGGTACTTACCCGGAATACCAACAATAGCCAGGAAGGGATAGTAAAAGCATTGTATCGTCTTCAGTAAATGTTCAATCCGATCAGCTAATGTTATCCATCCAAAACTTGTAGTAAGTCCAGAAACCCATATGAACAAACTCTTATCCTGGGTTGAAACATTCCAATCCATTGTTCCCAGATTCTGATCCATTCTTGGAACCTTCCAGTTCATTGTACTCAGATTCTGATCCATTGTTGAAACATTCCCATTCATTGCTACTGGATTGGAGGGCCCAAGGGCCAGTTCCTGTGCTATTGTTCTGTATTCTTTGTTCCCAGATTCTGTTCTCTCTTTTCCTTCCCTCCCTCTCTCCACAGTTGTTGATCTCTGTTAGTGTTGGAAATGTTGACCCCCCTGACTCAGTAGGACAACACATTGAACAGCATCCCTTATTAATAGAAGAGGGAAGTCCTCTACACCTCTATGGCATTATTAACCTCTGTAAATCTATGAGTCTGTTCTGATCCATTGTTGGAAGATTCCAATTCATTTCTTTCAGATTTTGATCTCTCCTCTCTTTCCCTTTCCCTCCACAGTCACCAATCTCGGTTAGTATCGGGGTTGTAGCTTCCACTGATTCAATAGGACTACATGTTGAACGGAATCCATTATTAATAGAAGAGGGAAATCCCTCCAGGCACGCTAATCGGATCTACAGAGACTCGCATCAATTACAGTCACTAAACAAACGACTTCACTTAACCCCCTTCAATCCAACACTTTTTATACCCAGAGTAGAAAATTTACAGCCTAGATGGGCTTTTGAGGCTCATTTAGGAAATTGGAAATAATGGCGGGTTAGACTTTCAATATTTCAAGACTCATTGAAATGGTATGGAAGCTAGGTCAGTGAGTGTATTTAAAAAAGATATAGATAGGTTCATCTCTGATAAAGGTATCAAGGACTGTGAGGGGAGAAAAAAAAAACAGGGGAATGAGTTTGAGAAACTTATCAGCCAGAATTGAACGGTGGAACGACTCAAAGGGCCAATCTAATTCTGTTTCAATACTTTATTTTCCTATGGTTATCATGGCCATGGGTTTTAGATGAGATTAACATTAATCAGGACTGATATAGTCCACTAAATTCAGGCTGCAGACAATGTTATGCATAACTTATTTACAGAAATAACTTAGAAAGAAACAGCACACAGATCAATCACTTACAGTAAAATCTGAGTGAGAGTCATTAGATAGAACTAACTCTCAGTGTTACAGTGCAATCTTATCAAGTGATTTCATGTCAAACTTTCTGAACATCTTTCATTGCAGGTCGGAAAGAGGCGTGTGTGTGTGTGTGTGTGTGTGTGTGTGTGTTGAGGAGAGTGTGGGAGAAGGGCAGTGGCACTCTGTGACAGGTAGACCACACTTTGAGGAGAGTGTGAGAGGGGGACACACTGGGTCACTGGGACAGAGAAGCAGCTACCGTGAGGAGATTGTGAGGGGGACTCTGGGACACCGGGACAGGCAGCCAGCGCCTTCAGATGAGAGTTGGACATTGAGACCTTGAAGAGAGTGTGAGAGGACGCCGAGACAAAAAAGTCAGCACCTTGAGGAGATTGTGAGAGGGGGACATTGGTTTACTGAGACAGATGGTCAGCATCTTGAGGAGAGCGTGAGAGGTGGAAACTGGGACACCGTGTGACAGACCATTATCACCTTGAGGAGAATGGGAAAGGGGGGGACACAGGTGACCGTGACAGACAGCACTTGACGTGACTGTGCACGGGGGACATTGAGACACCAGGACAGACAGTCAGCAGCTTGAGGAGAACATAGAACATAGAACATAGAACATTACAGCACAGAACAGGCCCTTCGGCCTTCGATGTTGCACCCACCGATATAAAAAGCAATGCCCCTCCAAACTAAACCATTCCCTTCTCTTCCATATACTTATCAACTAACCTCTTAAATGCCACCAAACTTGGCGCATCTACAACTGCTGCAGGCAGGGCATTCCACTCCCGAACCACCCTTTTGGTAAAGAACCTACCTCTGATATCCGTCCTATAACTATCACCCCTTAATTTAAAGCTGTGTCCCCTCGTGCTAGCTTTTTCCATTCTAGGAAAAAGGCTATCACTGTCCACCCTATCTAAACCTCTAATCATCTTATATGTTTCGATAAGGTACCCTCTTAGCCGCCTCCTTTCTAACGAAAACAACCTCAAATCCCTCAGCCTCTCTTCATAAGACCTGCCCTCCATACCAGCAACATCCTGGTAAACCTCCTCTGTACCCTCTCCAATGCCTCCACATCTTTCTTATAATGTGGGGACCAGAACTGCACACAATACTCCCAGTGCGGCCGCACTAGAGTTTTGTACAGTTGCAACATGACGTTGCGGCTCCTAAATTCAATCCCCCTACCAATAAAAGCTAAGACTCCATATGCCTTCTTAACAACCTTATCGACTTGATTGCCAACTTTCAGGGATCTATGCACATATACACAAAGATCCCTCTGTTCATCAACACTATTAAGAGTCCTACCATTAGCCCTATACTCTACACATTTGTTATTCCTGCCAAAGTGAATTACCTCACACTTTTCCACATTAAACTCCATTTGACACCTCTCGGCCCAGCTCTGCAACTTGTCCAAGTCACTCTGTAAACTAAAACACCCCTCTTCACTATCTACCACACCACCAACTTTAGTATCATCTGCAAATTTACTGATCCCTCCCTCAATACCCTCATCCAGATCATTTCTAAAAATTACAAACAGCAGGGGCCCCAAAACAGACCCCTGAGGCACACCACTCGTCACCGAACTCCACGATGAATATCTCCCATCAACCACCACCCTCTGTCTTCTATCTGCTAGCCAATTCCTAACCCAATTAGCTAAAGCACCCTCTATCCCATACATCTGCATTTTCTGCAGAAGTCTTCCATGGGCCACCTTATTAAATGCCTTACTAAAGTCCATATATACCACATCAACCGCCTTACCCCCATCCACCTCTTTGGTCACTTTTTCAAAAAACTCAATGAGGTTAGTAAGGCACGATCTACCCTTCACAAAACCATGCTGACTATCCCCAATCAATTCATTTCTCTCTAAATAACTATAAATCCTATCTCTAATAATTCTCTCCAATACTTTGCCCACAACAGAAGTAAGACTCACTGGCCTATAATTCCCTGGAAGGTCCCTCTTCCCCTTCTTGAACAATAGGACCACATTCGCTATCCTCCAGTCCTCCGGAACCACACCCGTAACCAACGACGACCTGAAGATCAGAGCCAGAGGCTCTGCAATCTCCTCTCTTGCCTCCCAGAGAATCCTAGGGTAAATCCCGTCCGGCCCAGGGGAATTATCCAACTTCAAACCCTCGAGAATATCTAGCACATCCTCCCTATCTACTTCAATACTTTCCAGTTTGCAACCCTAGAGAGTGTGAGAAGGGATACTGAGACACCGGCACAGTCAGTCAGCACCTTGAGGAGAATGTGAGAGGTTGATATTGGAGCAGACAAGCAGCACCTTGAGGAAATTGTAAGGGTGGGGGGGGAGGTGGGGTCAGTAGGATACCGGGCAGAAAAATAGCAAATTGAGGAGTGTATGAAAACAGGACACTGGGACACCAGGACAGACAAGCTGTACGTTGAGAAGAGTGTGAGAGGAGGGGGGGTACCGGAATAGACAACGGGCACCTTGAGGAGAGTGCGAAAGGAGAACAGTCAGTGACTGACAGTCAGCACTATGAGGAGAGTGTGCTTTTTCTAGTTTGATAATATCCTTTTTATAATAGCGTGACCAGTACTTACATAGTATACCAAGTGTGGCCTTACTGATGTTTTGTAGACATCCCAACTCCTGTATTCAATGTTCTGACCAATGAAACAAAGCATGCTGAATGCCTCCTTTATCTTTCAGTCCACCTCCACCTTCAAGGAGATATGAACCTACAAAGAACAAAGATCAAAACAGCACAGGAAACAGGCCCTTCGGCCCAACGAGCCCGCGCCACCACCCCGATGTTCCCACTTCTACCCGTGATCCCTGTCTATGTTTATAGATCTATGCATTGGAACCAAATTTGAGACATTTTAGAGAAAATTTGTTCTGCCAATCAGCATAAGAGCACATCCGTGGGATGTGGAAGGAAACCAGAGTACCCGGAGAAAACCCACTCAAGCACAGGGAGAATGTGCAAACTCCCACAGACGCAGGCTCAAATCCATGTACTTGCACAGCACAGCGATACATGGGTTTGGGCCTGTTCTGTGGGAGTTTGGGCATTCTCCTGTACCTCTAACTTCTTTTGCTCTGTAACTCTACCCAGAGTAGACTATTAACTGAGTAAGTCTTGCCCTGGTTCAATCTAAAAACAAAGGCATCACTTCGCATTGATCAAAATTAAACTCTATCTGCCATTCATTAGCCCACTGGCTCATTTGATCAAGATCCCATTGATAACCCAAGATAACCTTCATTGTACACTATACTATCAGCCTTTGTGTCATTGCAAATGTACTTACCGTGCCTCCTATATTCCACACAAGTCATTAATATAAATGACAAATAACAGTGAATCCAGCACTGATCCCTGAGACACACCGCTGGTCACAGGCCTCCAGTTTGAAAAACAAACATCCCTATACGAACACCTGTCATCAAGCCAATTTCGTATTCTTGTGGCTACTTTACCTTGGATCACGTGAGATTTAATCACATTGTCATGTGCTTTGCTAAAGTTTATGTTGGCAACATCAACTGTAGTGCCTTCATCTAACTTTTGGTTACCCCTTCAATAAACTCAATCAAGTTTGTGAGACATGATTTTCCACTCCCAAAGCCATAACTAATCCTTTCGTGTCTAAGTGCCTGTAGATCCTGCCTTGCAAAACACCTTCCTACAGCTTACCACCATGATGTGAGACTCACCAGCTTGCCATTTCCTTGCTTTTCCCTGCTTTTTTTAAACAAAGGCACAATATTTGGCACCTTCTAACCTTGGCGCAACACACCATGATTATCGATAATTCAAATTAGGGGCCTTGCAATTCCACCCTCCCCCCCTCCACAGTATCCTGGGATATATTTCATCAGGTCCCGGGATTTATTATTTCATCAGGTCCCGGGATTTATTACCTTGTTGTGTTTTATAACTTCCAGCAGTTCCTTCTCTGTAATATGTACACTCCTCAAGACATCACTATTTTTACCCCAAGTTCCCTAACATCCAAGCTTGTCTCAATAGTAAATACTATTCATTTAAGATCTCACCCAACTCTTGTGGATCTGCATATAGATGACCTCACTGATCCTTAAGAAGCCCTACTCTCTCCCCGGTCACTCTTTTGCCCTTCATTTGCAGATACTTTTGGGTTTTCCTTTGCCATATCTGTCAAGACAATCTCGTGTCTTCTTTTTTGCTCCCCTCCTCCCCAGTTTCTCTCTTAACTCTACTCCTACATCACTTATACCTTCAAGAGATTCACTTGCTCACAGTTACTGATGCTTGCCATGTGCCTTCTTCATATTCTTGACCAGAGCCCCAATGTCCTGAGTCATCCCAAGTTTCCCTACTTCTACCACCTTACCCTTCACTCTAAGAGGTTTGTGCTTCCTCTGAACCCTGGTTAATATACTTTTGAAAGCCTCCCACTTCCCAGATGTCATTTTGCCTTTCCACAGATTCCACTGGAAATCTGTTTGAAAGTTCCTGCCTGTTGCCATTAAAATCAGTCTTTCCCCAATTTAGAAATTTATCTTCAGGACCAGACCTATCAGTCTCCATAGCTATCTTAAAACTAATGGAATTATGGTCACTGGTCCCAAAGTGATTCCTCACTGATACCTCTGTCCCCGGTTATTATTTTGCAAGAGCAGGTGAAGTTTTGTCCCCTCTCTAGTTGGAATTTCATATACGGAATGAGAAATTCCCCTTGAATACACTCAACAACGTTCCCTCCATCCAACCCTCGAATACTATAGTTGACTATAATTTGTTTGTGGAGTTGCTGTCAGCTGTCAGGAATGAAAGCTAACTCAGAGAATCAATGGATTCAACAAGCAGGGTTAAACTGCGCTTAAAGAGGCAGCTGGCGATGTCGGCGGAATGTTGGACTGAGGTGGGCATAAATCTCACAACACCAGGTTAAAATCTATCTGCTAGCATGGACTTTCATTGTGCTTCCCCTTCATCAAGTGAGCACTGAGAATAAAATAACAGGGGATTATAGACTAGTGAGCACAATGTCTACTGGAGAAGTCTCTGCATTAGCTCAAGTTTAGCAATAGCAATCGAAAGAATGTCCCTTTCAATAAGTTAGGTGTAGGGTGACATCACTGGCTTCAGGTGGCAGGATCAAACTCCGAACAGGGGTGAATTTATTTTAATATTGACCACCCCAATCAAAGAGTCATCGAGGTTTGCAGCATGGAAACAGGCCCTTCGGCCTAACTTGTCCGTGACAACCATTTTGTAAAACCCGAAGCTAGCTCCTATTGCCCGGATTTGTATCCCTCTCTACCCATCTTACCCATGTGACTGTCTAAATGTTTTTAAGAGACAAAATTTACCCGCCTCTACGACTTTCTCTGGAATTTGTTCCAGACACTCGTCACCCTCTGTGTGAAGAAAAAAAAAAAATTCCCTCTGGACATTTGGAAGTAAGAGCGCAGGAAGAGCAGGGTGAGAAGGAGGCAAATAGAAATAGAACATAGAATAATATGGCACAAACAGGCCCTTCAGCCCACGAGTTGTGCCGATCACATCTACCACTCCACAGACCTATCTATAAACCCCCATCCTATTCTTTTCCACATACTCATCCAGAAGTCTTTTAAAAGACCCCAGCGAGTTTGCCTCAACAACCTCTGACGGCAGCCGATTCCATTCACTCACCACCCTCTGAGTGAAAAACTTATCCCTAACATCCCTTCTGTATTTGCTTCCCTGCACCTTAAATCTGTGTCCTCTCATAGTGACCATTTCAGCCCGGGGAAATAGTCTCTGAGAGTCCACCCTATCTATTCCTATCAACATTTTATATACCTCTATCAGGTCGCCTCTCAACCTCCATCTCTCCAGTGAGAAGAGTCCCAGCTCCCTCAACCTTCATAAGGCCTGCCTCCCAATCCAGGCAGCTTCCTTGTAAATCTCCTCTGAACCCTCTTAATAGCCTCTACATCCTTCCTATAATGGGGCGACCAGAACTGCGCACAATACTCCAACCGGGGTCTGACAAGAGTCTTATAGAGCTGCATATTACCTCCTGACTCCTAAACTCTATTCCTCGATTAATGAAGGCCAGTACACCGTACGCTTTCTTGACCACTTCCTTCACCTACGAGGCCAATTTAAGAGTCCCATGGACCCGGACCCCGAGATCCTTCGCCTCTACAACACAGCTAAGACTCCTACCCCTTATATTGTACTCATTCATCCCATTATTCCTGCCAAAATGGACCACTACACATTTATCTGCATTGAAGTCCATCTGCCACTTCTCTGCCCAGTCTTCCATCCTGTCTATGTCCCACTGCAACTTTTGGCATCCCTCCAGACTATCCACAAAACCACCGACCTTTGTATCGTCAGCAAACTTGTTAACCTATCCCTCCACTTCCTCATCCAGGTCATTTATGAAAATGACAAACAGCAGAGGTCCCAGAACAGATCCCTGGGGCACTCCACTGGTTACGGACCTCCATGCAGAACAAGACCCATCCACAACCACTCTCTGCCTTCTGCCGGCAAGCCAGTTCTGGATCCACAAGGCCAAAGCCCCTTGGATCCCATGCCCTCTCACCTTCTCCAGAAGACTTGCATGTGGGACCTTATCAAACGCCTTACTAAAGTCCATGTACACTACGTCCACCCTCCCTTCGTCAATGTGTTCAGTCACATTTTCGAAGAACTCAACCAGGCTCGTAAGGCATGACCTGCCCTTGACGAAACCATGCTGACTATTTCTAATCAGTCCAAACTTTTCCAAATGTTCATATATCTTATCCCTCAGAAGCCTCTCCATCGGCTTACCAACCACTGAAGTCAAACTCACTGGTCAGTAATTTCCTGGACTATCCCTGTTCCCTTTCTTAAAGATAGGAACCACATCCGCAATCCACCAATCCTCCGGAACTTCTCCCGTTTCCATGGACGACGCAAAGATCATCGCCAGGGGCTCTGCAACCACTTCCCTCACCTCCCACAATAACCTGGGGTACATCCCATCCGGTCCTGGCGACTTGTCTATCTTGATAGAATTTAACAGGTCTAACACATCCTCTTTCCTAACATCCACATACTCAATCTTTTCTGTATGCTGCAAACCTGCAGTGCAAATATTATTTTGGACTTCAGAGTGAGAGGATTTCAGAATAGGAAGAAGAATGTTTTATTGCAGTTGTGTAGAGTGTTGTTTTGGGTGCTCTAGCTTCTGAAGAGGTCAGTTCAGATCTTCCAATGGTTCTCTGACTCAGATCGGCGAAAGGGTTGGGGAATGGGGGCGGGGGTGGGGAGGTGTTGGTGGTGGTAGGCAGTGAGGGAAGGAAGGCCCAATCATTTTCTGGTGGGATGGGAGGCAGAGGGGGGCCAGATTGTTAACTGTTCCACATTAACATTTAGAATTTTATTGAAAAGAAGACCTGGCACTCGGTTTAAGTGAGTAAATAACAAATTATTTTATTTAACCAACCGAAACTTTAATTGCACAAGGCACTGTAAAGGAAGGTTCAACTGTCATATTGTTCAAATAAATACAAGGAACATTAATTTATCAAAACAGTAATGATAGAATTTTAGTCACTCTCAAAGACAATTTACAACCAGGCTTGATGACTTGATGGGGTTCTTCTGCAGTTGTCCGATGTCTATAAGCACTATCAAATTTGTATATTTAGCTGGTTAACTGGTTAAAACATGCCTGAAGCTGACAGATTTAAAAACTGTTTCACTTGATTGAACTACCCTTGACTTTCTTTAACTGCTTCAGTTGATCTGGCCTTTGGGATGTTCTTTTGAGATGGTTGTTGCTATGGCCTTTATCCCTGTGACAATCTTGCAATTTACTTACACCACAATTTGTCTCAGGTTGTCAACAAAGGCGAATTAAAATCTGATAGGCTCTTCATGTTTTTCATTAAAAACTGATATGTTATTAAAATGCAAAAGCTCTCACTAAGGCAACCCTGATGCTTGGTCATCTGAACAAATGTTGCAACTGAGAGTCAATCTGCATCCAAGCACCAAACTGAACGAGCTTTTAAAGGGCTATACATTTTATTTCCCATCATTCTTTACATCATTACAAACTCAGCTTCACAGCACGGGCCCCTACCTCATCCCGTCAGCACTGCTGTATTTTGCTGTTGGGAGGGGCTTCACAAATATCACAAACTGCACCCATTTTATAAATTAATTTAGCCAAATTTAACCGCCCCATTTCATACAGCTACATTGATAAGATTAGAATAAAGGGAGATGGGTCAAACGTGGGCAATTGGGACTTGCTTAATGGTTAAAAAAAACTGGGCGTCATGGATAAGTAGGACCATGCTGAAAACCTCTATGGCCATCCTAGTCCCCCTCTCTTTCCCTCTCTCTCTCTCTCTCTTTTACTCTCCCTCCGTTTCTCTCTCTCTCTTTCTCTCTCCTCTCTCTCTCTCTCTCTCTCTCTTTCTCTCTCCCTCCCTTTCTCTCTCTCTCTCTCTTTTACTCTCCCTCCGTTTTTCTCTCTCTCTCTTTCTCTCTCCTCCCTCTCTCTCTCTCTTTCTCTCTCCCTCCCTTTCTCTCTCTCTCTCTCTTTCTTTTCCTCTCCCTCCGTTTCTCTCTCTCTCTTTCTCTCTCCCTCCCTTTCTCTCTCTCTCTCTCTCTCTCTCTCTTTCTCTCTCCCTCCCTTTCTCTCTGTCTCTCTCTCTCTCTTTTACTCTCCCTCCGTTTCTCTCTCTCTCTTTCTCTCTCCTCTCTGTCTCTCTCTCTCTTTCTCTCTCCCTCCCTTTCTCTCTCTCTCTCTCTCTTTCACTCTCCCTCCCTTTTTTTCTCTTTCTCTTTCTCTCTCCCTCCCTTTCTCTCCCTCCCTTTCTCTCTCTCTCTTTCTCTCTCCCTCCTTTTCTCTCTCTCTCTCTCTTTCTCTCTCCCTTCTTTTCTCTCTCTCTCTTTCACTCTCCCTCCTTTTTTTTCTCTTTCTCTCTCCCTCCCTCTCTCTCTCTCTCTCTTTCTCTCTCCCTCCCTTTTTCTCTCTCTTTTTCTCTTTTTCTCTTTGACTCTTTCTCTCTGCTACTTTGTTTTTTTTTGGTCTGTCTATCTCTCTCCCTCCATTTCTCATTCCTCACATTCTCTGTCTCTCTTGGCTCTTTGTCTCAGTTGCTGTCTGTCTCTGTGTCATTCTGAGTGTCAGTCATGATCTGTCTCTCATTATTTCTGCCTCTGTCGCATTTCCACACATAATTCAGATTAGAAATCTGCCATTTCAATTTGGTTAGCTTAGGCCAGAGATGCTTCACTTCAACTATGATTTAACTGACCCACTAAGGAATATTGTCAACCAAAGTGCCCCTGAACTGAGTGGCTTTGTAAGCCATTTTAGAATGAATTAAGAGCATTCTCTATCAGTTCAGAGTGCCACCTGTAATTAAACATGCCCGTATTAATTAGGGGTTCCCACTCTCAATTGGGAGTGCCTTGTATCAAATAGAAGTGCTTCTGTTAATGAGAAGTGCCCCTGGTCACTTAGGAGCACCCCTGTCAATTAGGAGCGCTCCCTGCCAATTACGAGAGCCCCATGTCACTTAGGTGGAACCTGTCAATTAGGAGTGAACATAGAACATAGAACATAGAACAATACAGCACAGAACAGGCCCTTCGGCCTTCGATGTTGTGCCGACCAAAATAAAAAGCAATGCCCCTCCTAACTAAACCATTCCCTTCTCATCCATATACTTATCAACTAACCTCTTAAACGCCACCAAACTTGGCGCATCTACAACAGCTGCAGGCAGGGCATTCCACTCCCTAATCACTCTTTGAGTAAAGAACCTACCTCTGATATCCGTCCTATAACTCATACCCCTTAATTTAAAGCTGTGTCCCCTCGTGCTAGCTTTTTCCATCCTAGGAAAAAGGCTATCACTGTCCACCCTATCTAAACCTCTAATCATCTTATATGTTTCAATAAGATCCCCTCTTAGCCGCCTCCTTTCTAACGAAAACAACCTCAAATCCTTCAACCTCTCTTCATAGGACCTGCCCTCCATACCAGGCAACATCCTGGTAAACCTCCTCTGTACCCTCTCCAATGCCTCCACATCTTTCTTATAATGTGGCGACCAGAACTGCACACAATACTCCAAGTGCGGCCGCACTAGAGTTTTGTACAGCTGCAACATGATGCTGCGGCTCCTAAATTCAATCCCCCTACCAATAAAAGCTAAGACTTCATAAGCCTTCTTAACAACTTTATCCACTTGACTGCCTACTTTCAGGGATCTATTGACACATACACCAAGATCCTTCTGTTCCTCAACACTATTAAGAGCCCTACCATTAGCCCTATACTCTACACATTTATTGTTCCTGCCAAAGTGCATTACCTCACACTTTTCCACATTAAACTCCATTTGCCACCTCTCGGCCCAGCTCTGCAACTTGTCCAAGTCACTCTGTAAACTAAAACACCCCTCTTCACTATCTACCACACCACCAACTTTAGTATCATCTGCAAATTTACTGATCACGGCACTGAGTGCCGTGTCAATTAGCAATGACAATTGTCAATGATGAGTGACCCATGTCCATTGGGAAGGGCCATGTCAATTAGGAGTCAACTAGACAATTAGGAGTGTCCCCTGTCAATTAGGTGATTCACCTGTCAAATGGGAATGTCCCTGTTAATTAGGAGTAATCACTGTCAACTAGTAGTGACCTCCGTCAATTAGGAACGCCTACTTTCGTTGTCAATTAGGAGTGTCCTCTGTCAATTAGGAGTGCCCCCTATCAATTAGGAGCGCCTATGTAAATTAGGATGGCCTCTATCATTTAGGAAGCCCCTGTCAAGTAAGAGTGTCCCCTTTCAATGAGAAGTGTCCCCTTTCAATTAGCCCTGTCAATTCGGATTGTGCTCTGTCAATTAAGAGCACCCTCTGTCAATTAGGAGTACCCTTGTTAATTTGGAGTACCCTTGTTAATTAGGAGTGCCCTTGTTAATTAGAAGTGTCCTTGTTATTTAGGGGTGCCCCATGTTAATTAGCAGTGCCCCTGTTAATTTGGAGTACCCTTGTTAATTAGGAATGCCCATGTTAATTAGGTCCCATGTCAATTAGGAGTACTCATGTCAATTAGGAATGCTCCCTCCCTTCAACTCGGAGTGTCCCCTGTTAAATAGCCTTTGTTGACAGGTCACATCTAATTTACAAGGGACGGTATGGGCAGTCTCAATTGTCATGGGGACTCCTAACTGACAGGGCATTCTTAATACACAGGGGCACTTCATATTTGAAAAGGTGCTCTTAATTGACAGAGCACAATCCGAATTGACAGGGCTCATGCCTAATTGAAAGGGGGTGATCCTCATAAACAATTTGGAGCTGCCTCTGTCAATTAAGAGTGTCCTATGTAAATTAAGAGCTGCCCGTCAGTTTGCCCACTGTCGACGAGGAGTACCCCTGTTAATTAGGAGTGTCCCATGTCAATTAGGAGTCCCCTTGTCAATTAGAAGTGCACAATGTCAATTACGAGCTATCTCAGTCAATTAGTAGTTCCTTGTCAATCAGGAGCTGCCTCCTTCAGTTAATCGTGCCGTCTGACAATTAGGAGTTCCTTGCTAATTAGAAGTGCTGATGTCAATTTAGAGTGCCCAATGTCAACAAGGAGTGTCAACAAGGAGTGTCCCCTGTCAAAGTGCCCATGTTAGTTAGGAGTGCCCTTGCTAATTATGAGTGCCCCATGTCAATTAGGAGCGGTCCATGTCAATTAGGAATGCCTTCTGTCAATGAAGAATTCATTGTGTCAATTAGGAATGCCTATGTAAATTAGGAGCAGCTCATGTCAATTAGTGGTCAATTAGGAGGTGCCTTCGTTAGTTAGTAGTGCTCATTGCCAAATACAAATGCTCCCATATTAATTAGGCCTGCCCCATGTCAAATATGAGCGCTCCCTATTAATTAGGAGTGCCTCATGTCAAGTAGGAGTGCCCTTTGTCAACTGCAAGCGTCCCCTGTCAATTGGGAGTGCCCCTTGTCAAATTGGAGTGCCCTCTGTCAATTAGGATTACAGCCTGTCAATTAAGAATGACTCCTGTCAATTAGGAGCACCCTCTGTCAATTAGGAGCACCCCTGTCAATTAAGAGCACCCCCTGTCAATTAGGAACACCCCTGTCAATTAGGAGCATCCTCTGTCAATTAGGAGCACCCCCTGTCAATTAGGAGCACCCCCTGTCAATTAGGAGCACCCCTGTCAATTAGGAGTGCCCCTTGTCAGTATGGTGTGCCCTGTGAATTAAGAGTGCCCTATGTCAACTGGGAGTGCCCATAAAAATTAAGATTCCATCTTAATCAGAAGTGATCACCATCAATTAGGAGTGCCCTTGTCAATTAGGTGTGACCCGTCACTTAGGTGTGACCTGTCAATTACGAGTGCCCCCCCTGTCAATTTGGAGTTTCTTGTTAAATGAAGTACCTATATTAATTAGGAGTGCCCTTGTTAATTAGGTGTGTCCTGTGTCAATTAGGAATGTCTTCTGTTAATGAGGAGTTTCCTGTGTAAATTAGGAGTGCCCATGTAAATTAGGAATGCCATGTCATGCAATGTCATGTTGCAACTGTACAAAACTCTAGTGCGGCCGCACTTGGAATATTGTGTGCAGTTCTGGTCCCGACATTATAAGAAAGATGTGGAGGCATTGGAGAGGGTACACAGGAGGTTTACCAGGATGTTGCCTGGTATGGAGGGCAGGTCTTATGAAGAGAGGCTGAAGGATTTGAGGTTGTTTTCGTTAGAAAGGAGGCGGTTAAGAGGGGATCTTATTGAAGCATATAAGATGATCAGAGGTTTAGATAGGGTGGACAGTAATAGCCTTTTTTCTAGGAGGAGAAAGCTAGCACGAGGGGACACAGCTTTAAATTAAGGGGGGGGTAGTTATAGGACAGATATCAGAGGTAGGTTCTTTACCCAGAAGGTGGTTAGGGAGTGGAATGCCCTGCCTGCGGCAGTTGTAGATGCGCCAAGTTTGGTGGCGTTTAAGAGGTTAGTTGATAAGTTTATGGAAGAGAAGGGAATGGTTTAGTTTGGAGGGTCATTGCTTTTTTTTCATAATTGGTCGGCACAACATCGAAGGCAGAAGGGCCTGTTCTGCGCTGTAACATTCTATATTGTTCTATGTCAATTTAACAAATCAGTAGTGCCTCCATCAGTTAGCAATGCTCATTGTCAAATACGAGCTCTATCCCTATTAATTAAGAATGTCCCTGTTAATTAGGAGTGTCCCTGTCAATTGGGAGTATCCCCTGTCAATTCAGAGTAATACCTATTAATTAGAAGTGTCCCCTGTCAATTGGGAGTATCCCCTGTCAATTCAGAGTGTCCCCTGTCAATTGGGAGTATCCCCTGTCAATTAGAAGTGTCCCCTGTCAATTGGGAGTATCTCCTGTCAATTCGGAGTAACCCCCCGTTAATTAGAAGTGTCCCCTGTCAATTGGCCCTTGTTATTGGAATGCCCCTTGTTATTGGGAATGCCCCCTGTCAATTAAGATTGACCCTACCATTTAGTAATTAGCAGTGAGCCCTGTCAATTAGGATTACACCCTATCAGCTAAGTGCACCCTCTTTCAATTAGGAGTGTCTCTGGTCAAAATGGAGTAAATCTTTGAGTTAAGAATGCACCTGTTGATTAGGGAGTGTCCCCTGTCAGTTAAGAGTGTCCCCTGTCAATTAGGTGTGCCCACTGTCAATTAGGAGTCAATAAGGAATGTCCATATTAATTAAAAGTGCCCTTGTGAATAAGGGGTGCCGCTTGTCAATTAGGAATGGCCCTGTCTATAAGGAATACCCCTTTCAATTAGGCACAACCCCAATCAATTAGGATGGCACGCCGTCAACTCGGAGCACCCTCTATCAGTTAGGAGTACCTCTTTTCAAGGAGTGTTCCTGTGTATTAAGAGTGCCCCATCATTAGAGTCCCCATCACAATTGAGACTGCCCATACAGTTAAGAGTGTCTCTTGTAAAATAGATATGACATGTCAATTAGGAGTGACCATATCAGTTAAGAATTCCCCCTGTCACTTTGGAGTGACCCAAGTCAATTTGCAATGGCCATATCAATTAGGAGTGCCATCAGTCAATTAGGATTGGCCTCTGTCAAATGGAGTGTCTCCTGTAAATTAGGAGTGGGCAGGAAATCTGCCTTCCTTACCTGGTCTGGCCTACAAGTGACTGCAGAATCACAGCAAGATGGTCGACTCTCAACTTCCCTCTGAAATGGCTGAGTGAGCCATTCAGTTCAAGGGCAACTAGGGAAGGGCAATAAATACTGTCCCAACCAATGACATCCACATTCCAGGAATGAATCATGATTACACCAACATCAAAGTAAATTACAACCTACTAAAGATCTTGTTAATGACATCTGTAAGGCAGCCTATGCCCAAGGTATCACTGACCGCAGACGGGCGTATTGTGTATTGGTGGATTCCTGCCACACACACCCTCTGTACAGGTCACCCAGGGATCCACAAGATTGTGAAAGAGAAGTAGGCAGTCAGAGTGAGTCCACTCCCCCAACCCTCGCCCCAACCCCATGAACCTAAGCTGTCCAAGAATGAGAAATTGCTGATTCCATCAGGACTGGTGAGTGTGTAGGAAGTTCCTTGGACTTTGACCAAAGAACCTGATTGGTCATTTTTGCTTCCCATGTGCTGCAGTTGTGTACTCTAGTCATCCAATCAGAATGTTCGCTGGTCCAAACGATCAGATCCATTGCATTCCATTCTTGATTGGTTCCCTCGAAGGAGCTTGTCATTCTGATTCGGCACTTGGAATGATGCAGCATCAGTTGGGATGTGAGGCTGGGTATTTAAGATGAGTTGCTCCCACTTGTATTAATGTCAGAGTCCAGTAAATTAGGATGGCTTCTCAAGTGTGTCAGAACTATCACAAGGACTGTGAGGATGCTGTTAACAAACAGATCAACCTGGAGCTCTATTCCTCCTATATTTACCTTTCTATGGTGAGTTTTTTAAGGAATTCTTAGTGGTTTTTAAATAATCTGTTGGTCTGTATGCAATGAAGTGTAGCTTATTTTATGTTCAGTAATAAATTCTTTTCTTGAACTGACTTGTAATACTATTATCCATAACATCTAAGCTGTGTGATGTTCATCATGACTCTAGTAAAATGATCCTGTTGACCTCTTATTTCTAATATTGCTGTTAAATAGCTAAATATATCTGCACAGTATTGTATCATAGACTCCCTATGGTGCAGAAGGTGGCCATTTGGCCTACTGAGTCTGCACTAACTACAGTTCAAGCCCTGTAACCCCTTGTATCTATCCTACTAGTCCTGCTGAGGCAATTTAGCATAGCCAGTTCACCTAACCTGCCCATCTTTGGGAGGAAGCTTCCCTCCAGACATGGGGAGGAGATGCAGATACCTCAGTGACTGACGCTGAGAATGTAACCCAAGGTCCCTGGCTCTGAGGTGGCAGTGCTGGCCACTGGTGCTCTTGTAATTGGTAACTGGTTTTACATGGCCAGTTTTCATTAATCTATATAATGGGTTAATACAAAATTGATAAGAGTTTATCAAAGAAAATGCTCTAGAATCAGGAGGAGGCTGTTTGGCTCTTCAGGCCTGTTCTGCCATTCATTTTGATCATGGCAGATAATTAAATTTAATATCCTGATCTTAACTAGCCCTGAGAACTAAATCCAATTGGATTCCAGGAGATGGTTCCTCTGGTGTCCACTTTGCAGAACAGTATGATGGTCGGATAGTCTCCCTATGATCCAGATGTGAATTGCCGGCAGGTCCTGGGGTATAAATAATCCCATTGTACACAATGGCAAACACATGTGAGATGGGGGATTGTTAGTAAATTTGTGTAAAAGGCCTTGGAATATAAATGGCCTCCATATTGGACAAATGAGGTTTTTACTGATGGGAGAGATTCAGTGGGAACTGATTGAAGGCATGTAGGTTGTGGGATATGGATGTCACTGGCTGTTCAGCATTTATTCCCCTTGGTGGGCAGTTGAATCAACCACTGGCTGTGGCTCTAGATTCACAGGCCAGACCAGGTAAGGTTGGCAGATTTCCTTCTCTAAAGAACATTAGTGAACCAGATGGATTTTTCTGAATCAACGATGTTTTTTTCCTGATCAGTAGGTTTTTAATGCCAGGTTATTATTTTGGTATTTGAATTCAAATCTGCTGTGGCAGGATAAGAACCAAGTCTCAATGAGTTTCTAGCTTAGTAATATAGCAATAACACTACCCCCTGTAACTGCTGAAGCAGTATTTTTTACTTGGCATGTAAAAAAGTCAGTGAAGGAAGACTGACCTGAGGTGATTATACAAAGAATAATATTGACTTGAGTATGAAATGTGTTGGAACTAGTCTTTGAGGATTTTGCAATATGTTTTGAGGGATGGATCAGTAAATTTGCAGATGACACTAAAGTTGGTGGAGTGGTAGATAGTGAAGAGGGGTGTTATAGTTTACAGAGTGACTTGAACAAGTTGCAGAGCTGGGCCGAGAGGTGGCAAATGGAGTTTAATGTGGAAAAGTGAGGTAATGCACTTTGGCAGGAACAATAAATGTGTAGAGTATAGGGCTAATGGTAGGGCTCTTAATAGTGTTGAGGAACAGAAGGATCTTGGTGTATGTGTCAATAGATCCCTGAAAGTAGGCAGTCAAGTGGATAAAGTTGTTAAGGCGGCATATGGGGTCTTAGCTTTTATTGGTAGGGGGATTGAATTTAGGAGCCGCAGCATCATGTTGCAGCTGTACAAAACTATAGTGCGGCCGCACTTGGAGTATTGTGTGCAGTTCTGGTCGCCACATTATAAGAAAGATGTGGAGGCATTGGAGAGAGTACAGAGGAGGTTTACAGGATGTTGCCTGGTATGGAGGGCAGGTCCTATGAAGAGAGGTTGAAGGATTTGAGGTTGTTTTCGTTAGAAAGGAGGCGGCTAAGAGGGGATCTTATTGAAGCATATAAGATGATTAGATGTTTAGATAGGGTGGACAGTGATAGCCTTTTTCCTAGGATGGAGAAAGCTAGCACGACGGGACACAGCTTTAAATTAAGGGGTATGAGTTATAGGACGGATATCAGAGGTAGGTTCTTTACTCAAAGAGTGATTAGGGAGTGGAATGCCCTGCCTGCAGCTGTTGTAGATGCGCCAAGTTGGTGGCGTTTAAGAGGTTAATTGATAAGTATATGGAAGAGAAGGGAATGGTTTAGTTTGGAGGGGCATTGCTTTTTATTTTGGTCGGCACAACATCGAAGGCCGAAGGGCCTGTTCTGTGCTGTTATGTTCTATGTTTTGAATCTCCAGTGCTGAGTGAGTAACTTGTTTGTGAAGGTTTTGTATTTTGATTGCGAACCAGGTCAAACCTGTCTCTTCCTTTTGTCTCTCTCCCTGCAGTTCTGCTTACTTTGACTGGGATGATGTTGCCCTGAGTCACTTTGAGTTCTTCAAGGAGCCGTCACATGAGGAATGGGAACATGCTGAGAAACTGATGGAATTCCAGAATAAATGTGGAGGCAGAGTCATCCTGGAGGATGTCAAGGTTGAATCTTTCTCTTGGAGGAATTTTCTAAGATGTGATTTTGACTTCTGCCCCAATTTTTTTCATTTTATGTTGGACAGGATAAATTGATACTGTGGATCTTTAGATCAGCTGATCAAATGAATGGAAGAATTATTTTCTGACCTATTAACCCAGACTGTGGTGCTGACACAGACAACTGATGGTGACTGGGACAAAGTTATAAACATTGGGTGAATTCCTGTTTTGAGGAACTCTGGCTAATTAGGGATATTGTAATTAAATAGCAGAGTTGATGAGCTATCTAGTAATGGTCCTCAAGTCACCCCAGTGATTCTAATACTCAGCATGCTGTTCAATAGACTAATTGCTACTAAATTGTCAGCTACCCCTCTCCAATAGAATAATGAAGCTGTCTTTCCCCCTCTTCCAGAAGCCAGAGCAGGATGAATGGGGCAATGGTCTGGAGGCAATGCAGAGAGCTCTGCAGCTGGAGAAGAATGTGAACCAGAGTCTGCTGGACCTGCACAAACACTCCTCTGGGAAATGACCCTCATGTAAGTTGTGTAATGGGGTTTTTCAGTGATGTTGCGATATTGGAATTCTCCAGTTGTTTCCCACTTGGGGGCTTGCTTTGAAAAGGTCACACACTGAACTTGTTCACTGAACAGATCCATTGAGACAGCAATATTTCTGATCCACTCTATCACAGATTAAATGGCATTGTGACTCACCACTTTGTGTTGGTTCAAATCTACAGTGTCCATGTAATGGACTGCTGCTGCCTCATTGGTTTCCTCCCACAGTCCAAAGATGTGCATCTAGTGGGTTGGCCATGCTAAATTGTCCCTCTGCATCCCAAGGTGAGCAAATGATATCCTCCTGGTAGGGGAGGGAGACTTCATCTGGATAGAATTCCCTAATTTCTCTCCTGCCTTTCCTGTTCCAGCTGTGTGACTTCCTGGAGACTCACTACTTGGATGAAGAAGTGAAGGTGATCAAGAAGCTTGGAGATCACATCACCAACCTGAAGAGACTGGGAGCCCCTGAGAATGGCATGGGAGAGTACCTGTTTGACAGGCTCACCCTCAAGTGACTGGGTGGAAATGAAGTTTGATCCCATTCTAACTGGGTTTTTGTGCTCCCTTTCTTGTTCTGAGCTGTTGCTGTATTTCAAAATAAAAATATCTATTGGGCTAATTTGTCTTGTCTTAGTGTAATTCAGTAACTGGGTTCAATGATTCTCTCCTGATCCACTCCATGTCTTCAGTGCAAATGATTTCTGTAACTGTAATCTGTTCACTCCTTCCCTGGCAGTTGGTGAATAAAAGGGAAGATGTCCTTTTATTGCTTCCATAATCAGGAAGAGTGTGTTCTAGGTAACAGCAGATGATGAGTACAAGACTTTAACCAGGCTTCCTGTGATAAACTTTGTTAACAATCCTGCTAACAAAGGCAAAAGACAGGCTTCCCCAGCAAGGTTACAGGATTGGTCACAGTAAGTGTAGGATTATGGGGAGAAGAGGCCTTGAAAGATGTTGGTGCAAACACAATGGGCTGAATGGCCTCCTTCAGTAGTTGGCAGATTAAATAGATAGAAACAAACATCCTTTGAAATGGAGTCCAGGTTACACAAGGTTTCTCACTGCTGATCTGTGATAGGATTAATGAATCCTGCATTACTTTACGGCTGGCCTGGAGGAACATTACAGAATGTTCCAGTGTACAGAATAAGTCCACCTGTGGACTGTGAAAGACCACTGGCTTCCTCCAACAGTCACTCCATCTCTCCACAAAGCAGAAACAAAACCCACTTTCTAAACAGCATTGATCCTTTTATGAAACTTTTTTGTTTTCAAGACTCCTCTGAGAACATAAGGATGAATACTTTCTGTGATTAGAATCTTCCTGACAGCTATTTGTACCCAGTCTGGCTGACACTTGACCAGTGAGCTATGGTCACCAAATATCGGCCTTGAAAGCAACAACCCCCTATCCCACCGAATATCTTTAAAGAAAAGAGGCAATTCAAAGTTGCCCCATGGAAGGGGAAAGTACTGGTGTTACCAGCTGAGATTTGGGGATTAAACTCCACATCACACTGAGCAAATCCATTTCACATTCTGCTTTTCCAACTTGTCAGTTGATTTGTAGATTCCCTGTGGTTTTGTCTGGTGCTGGAATCCTCTTCCAATCTATCTCCAAGCAGAGGGGATGGCCTTGTAGCATTGCTGCTTGACTATTAATCCAGAAACTCAGCTAATGTTCTGGGGGATGTGGAATTTGAATTGAATAATACATCTGGAATTAAAAATCTACTGATGATCATGAATGAAACCATTATTGGAAAAACCCAACTGATTGATTCATTAATGTCCTTTAGGGAAGGAAATCTCTCCTTACCCAGTCTGGCCTATATGTGATTCTAGAGCCACAGCAATGTGGTTGACTCTCAACTAACTTCAGGCAACTAAAGATGGGCAATAAATGCTGGTCAGCCACTGACACCCATGTCCCACAAATAAATGAAATAAACATAACAGTGCAGTCAACACTGCAACTGTAAGGAAATTACTGAAAAGTAGAGGATTAAAATGTCTTTCGAAGTCTCTTCACAAAAATGTGGTGGAAGTAGAATTGTTGAATATTCGTAATGTAGAGCTGCCTCTTTTAATTTATCCCTGAGTTAATTTTTGATCGCCTCGCTTCTAGTTCCACATTAGGAAGATGCGGTCGACAGTCAAACAATATCGACGAAAGAGCCAATTATCCAATTCTCACAGACTCACAGAATGAAAGGAATTGGCCGTGAGGGAGAGAGCGGGTAAAGTAATTTAATTAACGCATTCCCGATTGGAATCCGGCCTGGAATAACTACGATTCTTCCAATCGATTTGATTCCCAGATAAACCTCTTCTGCAGAATGAAAGGAATGGTTAACAAGCGAGAGAGTTGGATGGTTTATTTCCCGCAGGATTGAGGTGCTCCCTGTGTGTGTGCGGGAGTGAGCTTCTAAGGGTGCGGTGTGAAATATAGACAGCTTTGGAGAGAGCAGGTGCGGTTTAAGATCAGGGGAATACAGATCTGGCCGGTTACAAAAGTGTTTAAAGAGAAAAAGAAACATTCACCCAACGTGGGGTGGAACCCACAACCCTGAAATTACAAGTCTTATATTCTACTGACTGAGTCACCAGATTGGATGAGGTTGTTTGTTCCTGTCACTTAGGATAGACAGGCTGTTTGATATTCGGATTGAAGAGGCGGTTGGCGCAGCATCAAAACATTGAAGGGGGCAATTGGTGTGAGGAAATGAATCCTGTCACATAATGTTCCCAGCCAGGATCGAACTGGGGACCTTTCGCGAATGTGCTAACCGCTACACTATGGGAACTCCAGCCACTGACACCCATCTTCATCACCAACTCCTCCTGTCTGTAAATGGTTCTCTTTGTCTCTCAGGCAAAGCCCCGCTCGGGATGATTCCTGGAACATTTCACTGAACCTGCCCCACATTCCTGCTCTCCCCAGCACAACAACATTTTAATTAAGTTTCCTAAAATACAGGGTGCAAAGGATCAGAGGTGAGGAACACTTTACCACACGCCAACCACACAAAAAATACTCCAGCACTCACAGCTGGCAGTCAGAATCTCTTTCATTTTCCCACATACTGGCGATGGCTGGTGGTGGGAGGGTGTGGACTTCACCCATCTGGGACTGGTCTGGGTGTGGAGGGGTGGGGGGGGTGGTGGACTTCACCCACTGGTCTGAGATCATGTAACAACCGCCTCAAGAGCAGCTTCTCAGGCATAATCATGGAATTCTAAGATGCTGAAAGAGGCCATTCTGCCCATCGAGTCTGTAATGTCCAGCATTCCACCCAGGCTGTATCATTGTAACCCAATGTATTTCCCCTAACTAGTCTCCCTGACAGTCAGGTCAATTTAGCACGGCCAATCAACCTAACCCGCACAACCTCCCTGCTGCTGTCAGATTTTTGAATGGACCTACCTTGCATTAAGTTGATCTTTCTCCACACTCTAGCTTTGACTGGAACACTACATTTTGCACCCTCTCCTTTCCTTCCCCCCTTTGTACTCTAAGAATGGTATGATTGTCTGTATAACGCACAAGAGACAATACATTTCACTGTATCTCAATACATGTGGCAATAATAAATCAAATCAACTCCTTCTCCCCTATGTACTCTGTGAATGGTATGCTTTGTGTAGCTCACATGGAACAATTGTCACTGGATGCCAATATATTTGTGACAATAATGAATCAAATCAAATCAAAAACAGTTAAAATCAAACTAAATCGAATCAGAACAAACTGAATCAAATGAAAACAAACTACTCAAATCACATCAGATCAAACCAAATCAGATCAAATCCCAGTTACAAATTGAAGCCAGGGCTAGATCATCCCACAAAAAGATGCAGTAAACTTCACTCAGAGAGTGGGATTTTGGGTCCCATTCAATCAAATATCACAGACTATCGGATCCGGAGTTGACCCCAGGAAAAGGAAGCAGTTGCTCAAACAGCAAACATTTGCCTAGTATTTCAGATTGAACCAGGAGTAGCGAGTGTGAGTTCCCCGCTCCACCCATACAGCCAGCCAGACCGCAAAGAGTTTCCTTTCTGTAGTGCCCAATAAACAGCCCCAGTGTGAGCCAGCAGTCCCCGCAACTTCCAAAGTGTGGGAGTGACTGGCTGTGATGCAGTTCGAATTGCCAAGTGGTCAGAGGCACTGAGTTCAGATTGCAGTCCCCTCTGGAAGTTTGTGTTCAAATCTGACTCCTGACATTAACTGATTTTTTTTTTCTCTCCAATAACTTGGCATGTGGCTCACTGTCGGTAAAGTGACTTTGATGTGATTTGAATTCACGGCCTTCTGTCTGGGGGTCAGATGCATGACCTTTGGCCCATCTCCTCTGAGCATGTATATCTGTGCCCAAAAGACAAAACACTGGAAAATCTCAGCAGGCCTGGCACATCTGTAAGGAGAGAAAAGAGCTGATGTTTAAGATCAGATGATCCTGTGTCTCTCATCAGTAATTCTATAAACTGAGTGTGTGTCTTTACATCACCTGTTTATGATCAAAACTCTCCACTCACCTGACTTAGGGTCAGAAGTCCGGAAGCTAGTGGCTTTTGCAACTAAATAAACTTTAACCTGGTGTTGTGAGACTTCTTACAAAGCTAAAAAGCACAGAATTTGGGAAGTATTTATACTGTAGGGTGAGGGAATGAAAGATGAGTCATAGCCACAAAAAACAAGGGGAAAGGCTGCTAATGGCAGTCCATAGAGAGAATAAAGGTTATGAATGGCTAAATGTCAGAGAAGCTGTAAACTACGGCAGATGAAAACATTGGGGGTGTTGGGGGGCAGAAATGGGACGGAGGTAGAGTGTAGAAAAGGGGAAGTGGGGAGAGAAAATGTAAAGGAAGGGGATGAATTAGGGGAAAAGGGGAGGGGGAATAAAAATGAAGAAAGACAATGAAGGAATAAAAAGTAGAGAACAGTAAAAAAAACAAAGTGGGGCTGAGGTGGGGTAGAAGAAAATCATCTGAAGTGGTTGAATTTGATATTGAGACTGGAAGATTATAAGGTGCCTATTGGAAGATGAAATGCTGTTTCTCCAGTTTGTCTTGAGTGGAACATTGCAGCAGGGCCAAGGAGAGACATGTGGGCTTGGGAACAGAATTGTGTATTAAAATGGCAAGAAATGGCAAGGTCAGGGACCTGATTATGTGCGCACTGAAGGTGCTCAGCAAAGCACCTGTTCTATGTTCTCTACCGTCAATTTCTTTATTTTTTTCCCCTCATTTTACTTCACACCCCACTCTTTCCTCCTACCTTGTTCCTCTCCCCTTCCCTTTCTCCAGCCCACAGTTTCCTTTTTCTACATTCCACATCTGTCCTAAATTTCCGCCCTCCTCCCCCACATCTTCATTTGTCACAGCTTCCATTGTTTAGAACAAAGAACAAAGATTAAAACAGCACGGGAAACAGGCCCTTTGGCCCAACGAACCCGCGCCGCCACCCCGATGTTCTCACTTCTACCCACGACCCCAGTTTATGTTTATAGATCTATACTTTGAAACAAAATTTGAGACAATTTAGGGAGAATTTGTCCTGCCAATCAGCCTAAGGGCACATCTTTGGGATGTAGGAGGAAACTGGAGCACCTGGAGAAAACCCACGCAAGCATGAGGAGAATGTGCAAACTCCCACACACACAGGCCCAAATCCATGTATCTGCACAGCACAGCGATAGTCACTGAGCTGTCGTGTTGCCCATCAGATGCTCCATGTCAAGCGTACACTATCGACGTGAAGCACTAGTATACTCTCAAATAAATTTTCCAAGAGCAGCCCTCTCACGACCCATCGCGTGTATGACCCTTGTTAGAAACAAGGCGGATCAAAGTACCCATAGAATAACAGGCTTTGTAATTAGAAAGGGGAGCAAATGTTTCTTCTGTCTGGGGAATCGTCAACATGTGGTCAGTGTCTCAGAGTAAGGGTTGGCCATTTAAGACCAAGACAAAAAATTTTTTTCCACTCAAGTATTGTGAATCTTTGGAATTCACAACCTCAGAAGATTCAGTCATTGAGTATCGTTTTTTTAGGGGAGGCGATGGCCTGGTGATATTATAAACTAAATTTTTAATTCAGAAATTCAGCTAACGTTCTGGGGAACAGGAATCAAATCCCGCCATGACAGATGGTGGAATTTGAATTCGGTAGAACAAAAAACCGGAATTAAGAACCTTGAACTTTTTTTTCAGTTTGAGGGGCTGCATTATGTTCAGGGATAAAACAATTTTCCCTGCAGGTGAAATAGTTCCAGTTTGTTGATTGAAAGGATTTTGCAATTTATGCTCACCCATAACCCACTTAATTCACATCACTGAATGTCCACAGTTAAATATCACACAGAGAGACACGGTAACATTTGAAACTTAATTATTGAAATGACACAGTCCAGTGATGGATATCACTGAAACAATGTGAAATCTAGAGGTGGGACTGATGGTGTTTGAGTGGACAGTATCTGTTCACTTGTTATTAGTTGATAAATGTGATCAACAGAATCCAGTGTTTGGAAAGAGAAAGCTCCATCTAAAAATACTGAACTCAATGTCGTAATCTGTTTGTTCAAATGTTTTAAAAAAAAACACACTACGTTGCTACCTCAATGTCTCTGAGGTGATTCTGCAGTGTATAAATTAAAGACTTTGGGAATAAATAGATTTAGAGTTTAAGACAGAGAGACTGCCAGGAGTGCAAAGAGGTTGCATCACTTCACATTGAAGATGTATTATCCAGTTCAGAGAGCTGAGAAAATATTCTACCCAATCATTGCTATTATTGGTGTTCCTGGTAAGTGACTCTAACCATTCAGGGTGTGTAAACCTGACTGTGAGCAGCTCTTTGATTTTAAACTCTAAGTGAAAATGCTCCAAGTTGGTCTCATTGTCACTGTTATACAGATAGCAGGTGAACAATGTTATTTCCTTAAATCAAAACTCTTGAAATATCTCTGTGGTTTTAATCCTTTTCATTAACTGACAAAAAGCTGCATGTAATTCATAGACTCAATAATCAATGAAGTTATTGTATTTAGTGGAGTCTTATGAATTGTTAGATCGGATTTCAATGACAGCAATCGGTCCGAAATAACATTTGGGAGTAAGAATGAAATTAACCTTTGTTTGTAGATCAATAGCCAGAGTGGAATATCTAACACAAGTTAACACGTGTTGTTGTCAGTGTAGAATTGAGTCTTTTTGTTCACCAGAGTGGTATATCTGATTTAAGTATTCACCTATTTCTGGTACTACCTATCTGTGTCACATTGCTTTGTGTTTGGAACAAAATACTGGAATAAAATAAATTAAATTCAAATTTATCTGTATGTATATATGATATGTATGTATGTATGTATATATGGGCAAGTGAAATCTCCATTCCATAGAGTTAACTCTGTCTTTAATAGATTGGAATAGATTGAAAGTAGGAAGAGATTGGTTTTCTTCCAATGATGTTTGGTGGTCAGTGTGTGATGTGAAATTTCTCCATAGCTGAGTTATATATTGAAAAGAAACAGGTGTCAGCTAGTTTCTGATTTTTAAACAAGCCAATAACAAAGGAGCAGTAATTTGTATTTCAAAAATGTTGTGGTTTGTTCACATTTTTATTAATCTACAAATGAACTTGAATGCTGTGTTGCTTGTTTAAGCAATTTGTGGATCTGATAACCTCAATGCTTAAACTCTTCGAAAACGTTCAGCTACTTGAATTCCGAAGAGTGATTGGGAAACATATTGTTCTGAACAGAATGAAGAACTTACCACTGAGCTGTGGCGAAATTAATTTCCAATTCGAAAATCCAATTTGTAAGTTTATAATTCATTGTTAGCATATTATTGTGTTAAATTTTATTCCACTCTGCTTATTCTCTTCCTCAGTTTGGATTGGTGAGTTAATTTTGAAACTATAACTTTGCTTCCCAATTCCATGTTGTTAACGTAAATGGTGAAGTACAGTGATCCCAGTGCTGATCCTTGTGGAAAACCACTCCCCAGCAATCCCTTAAACTCCTACTCTCTGTGTTCAGTCTTTGCAGCCAGTTTGTTGTCCATTCTGCTGCTGGTTGACAAACTCCACTTGCTCTGATTTTACCCAAAATTTGTTCAGTGTTAACTTAATTTCAGAAATTCCAAGTGCCTGACATTGATCATATTAACCTCCTCTTTCATTCCTGATAATTGCTAAACTAATTCAATGTACTCTGTCAAGAAGTGTCTTAATTTTGGAATTTGTGCTGACTTCTCTTTATCATAGTCTGTGTTACTTCAAGTATTTTTTAAAGTTTTTGCATTTTTTCATTTATTTATGTTCCTGCTATTGACGGTTTTTTTTACAGTGACAGTAATATTAATTATACATCCAGTTATAAAATTTATACCATCAATACACAGGCTCCATCAACTTCTTTTCTCATTTCTTCAGCTTTCCTGTTGAAGAACTTTTCTTTGACAATGACTGGCAGTTTTGGCAGTCTTCCTTTGCCAAGAACTTCAGAGTAACCAACGTGTAGAATGTCAATAAAGGTTCCTTGGCATAGTTCAATCTGCCCTGCTCACTGACCGGTATCCACACTCTATCCAAATTGATGGTCGGAAAGAACAATTGATTCTTCCTTAGATGGTAATGTCTCATACCAACTTTCCAAAGTAAACTGGATGATATTCATCAAAGCTGATTCTGTGATGTAAGTCATAGACTGATGATTGTTCTTTGGATTTTTTTTGAATATTTTCTGTTTAAACACAAGAATAACATTAAGCTTCTGTTTTTTTCCAATATTGTGGGTATCTGTTGATGATCAGGAGGTTAAGAAGGCAGGCATAATACTTGTCTTAATTAGTTGAGGTATCGAAGCAGGGAGGTTTTGATAAAGTTGTATACAACACTCGTTTGACCTCAGCTAGAGCATTGTGTGGAGTTCTGGTGGCCTCTCTCGAAGGAGAATATGACTGCTTTGGAAGGAACAAAAGGAGATTCACCAGGATATTGACTGGGCCGCAGTGTTTTCTGCAGTGAAGACAGGATGGTTAGGCTACAGTTGATTTCCACTGAACAGTGTGTGCAGAGCACGGTAGCACTGAGATGTACAAAATTACGAGGGACACAGATCGAATAGTTAAGAAGAAACTTCTTCCCCATAGCATAAGGGACGATATGCAAGATACATACATCAAGGTCAGCAGCAGGAAGGTTAGAGAGTTGCTAGGTTATTTCAGAAATCATTCTGTTCATCCTGCATTGCAAGATCACACATATTATTTGCAAAATGATAGTAGCCGGATAGAAAGCAAAACTGTATATGCGAGTTGATGAAAAGGTACAACATAACAACACAGATTTACCCTCAGTTACACAGTGACTGTTTTGGGAGCTTTTTGGGAGGATGTGAGTGAAGTTTCTTTCTTCCACAAATTCAACAGAGGATGATGGAGGGATTGATCTAGGAAGTAAAAATAGATCGCGCAAGTTGGCTACATCTGTATAAAAGATGTCTAAAAGTTGACAAAAGTAGACCTTTATAATCAGAAATGGGAGATCCATAACAGGTAATAAAGTGATGCTGAGGAATTAAATCATATTTTGCTTCGAACTTCACAAGGGAAAACATAAATAAAATATCAGAAATTCAGAAAGGAACAGTTTTCTGAAGGAAATTTGCATTTGGACAGAAATGATTTTGGGGAAATTGATGGGATTGAATGAGGATAAATCTCCAGATCCTGATAATCTTTATCCCAGAGATCTTAAGGAAATGGCCCTGGGAATGGTAGATCCAGCTATGATTATTTTCAAATGTTTTTGGTCTCTAGAATGACTCCTATAGATTGGAGATTTGCTAATTTCAGCCCCCTATTCAGACAGGGAGGTAGAGAGAAAACAGGAACTATAGCCTAGTGAGCCTAACGTTGGTACTGCGGAGTTACAATAGACGAACGGTTTCATAATTCAAAGAACAAAGAACAAAACAGCACTGGAAACAGGCCCTTTGGCCCAATGAGCCCACGCCGCCACCCCAATGTTCCCACTTCTATCCATGATCCCTGTCATCCCTGTCTATGTTTATAGATCAATGCATTAGAACCAAATTTGCGAGACAATTTAGGGAGAATTTGTACTGCCAATCAGCCTAAGAGCACATCTTTGGGATGTGGGAGGAAACTGGAGCACCCGGAGAAAACCCACACAAGCACGGGGAGAATGCGCAAACTCCTACAGACACAGGCTCAAATCCATGTATCTGCACAGCACAGCAATAGTCACTGAGCTGTCATGTTGCCCATTAAATGGTCCAGGTTAAGCGTACACTAACGGCACGAAGCACTCGGACAATCTCGAAAAAATCCAAGAGCAGCCCTCTCATGACCCATGCGTGTATGACTCTTGTGAGACAAGACGGGCCTAAGTACCTGTCGGATAAAAACAAGTACATCAATATCATCGACAATTTACACACTTCCCAGGGAACTCCCAAGGCTCATGATCCCTATTTTAAATCAGTTTTCTATATCCCTCCACTCCCATTCTGTTCATGTGCCCATCTAAGTATCTCTTAAATAACTCCAGAGTACCTGCTTCCACCTGCATTCCACACCCCCACCACCCTCTGTGTGAAAAACTCCCTCTAGCATCCAAATTACACCTTACCCGCCTCACCCTAAGCCCTTGTGCTATTTGAGTCCATCCTAGGAAAAAGGTTAACCCTGTTTATTCTATTTATACCCCTCATAACCTTGTACACCTCTATTTGATCTCCTCTCTGTCTGCGTCTTTCTAAGGAAAGCAGTCCCAATTTGCCTAACCTCTCCTCGTAACTCAGTCCTTCCATAGCAGGCAGTATCCTGGTAAACCTCTTCTGCAGTCTTTCCAGAGTCTCCATGTCTTTCCGGTAGTAAGACGACCAGAACTCGTCACAGTATTCCAGATGAGGTCGAAGCAACGTTCTATACAACTACAACATTAAAGGCCAGCTCTTGTACTCTATACCCCTTCCTATAAAGGCTAGCATACAATATGCTTTCTTCACAACCTTTTCCACCTGCTTCACCTGCAAATTCAGCATTTGGAGAGCAATGGCATCATCAGACAATGCCAAAATTGATTTACATAAATGAAATCATGATTGGAATATTTTGGAATTGTTTGAACATAGAACATTACAGCGCAGAACAGGCCCTACGGCCTTCGATGTTGCGCCGACCAATTAAGAAAAAGCAATGACCCTCTAACCTAAACCATTCCCTTTTCATCCATAAACTTATCGACTAACCTCTTAAACGCCACCAAACTTGGCGCATCTACAACTGCCGCAGGCAGGGCATTCCATTACCTTACCACCCTCTGGGTAAAGAACCTACCTCTGACATCTGTCCTATAACTACTACCCCTTAATTTAAAGCTATGTCCCCTCATGCTAGCTTTCTCCATCTGAGGAGAAAGGCTATCACTGTCTGCCCTATCTAAACCTCTAATCATCTTCTATGTTTCAATAAGGTCTTCTCTTAGGCGCCTTCTTTCTAACGAAAACAATCTCAAATTCTTCAGCCTCTCTTCATAAGACCTGCCCTCCATACCAACATCCTGGTAAACCTCCTCTGTACCTCCTCCAATGCCTCCACATCTTTCTTATAATGTAGGGACCAGAACTGTACACAATACTGCAAGTGTGGCCGCACTAGAGTTTTGTACAGTTGCAACATGATGTTGCGGCTCCGAAATTCAATCCCCCCAACAATAAAAGCTGAGACTCCGTATGCCTTCTTAACAACTTTATCCACTTGATTGCCAACTTTCAGGGAGCTATGCACATGTACACCAAGATCCCTCTGTTCATCAACACTATTAAGAGTTCTACCATTAGCCCTGTGCTCTACACATTTGTTATTCCTGGCAAAGTGAATTAACTCACACTCTTCTGCATTAAACTCCAGGTTTGAGGATGGAATTATAGACTTCATTGAGCGGAACCCGTGGATGTGGTTTATTTTGTCTTTCAGAATAGGGAACTGAAAGTATTATACACAAATTTGCAGTAGATACAAAGTTGGGTGGGAGGGTGAACACTGAGGAGGATGAAGAGAACATTCAAACGCCGAAGTGTTACAACTGGAGGAATTTTACTGTAACTTGAATGCAGTGTTAATGTAACCGTTACTTATGAATGACAAACTTTTAAATCTTTTTATCATTCGGGGATAAGGGGGAAATTTTTAGAACTGAGGTGAGGAGAAATCTCTTCACTGAGAGCTGGTGAATGTATGCATTTCACAAACACGTTGAGATTGGAAGAAGAATAGATATAGCTCTCGGGACGAAAGGGATTAAGGAATGGAGTGATCAAGATATAAATTCAATGATTAGCCACGATAAAAAATGAATGGCAGAGCAGGCATCTACTTCTAGTTTATATGTTTCTGAGACCGGGAAGCTAAGCTGGTACCACACAATGGAGAACCCCCTAACCATGATAAATTCTCTTCTCATTTCTCCCTGCCTCTCTGGCTTCACTTCCTCTCCTCTCTCTTTCTCTCTTTCTTGCTCTCTTCCACCCTCCCTGTTTTTTTTTAATATTTCTGCCCCTCACAATCTAACAAGAACATTGGAAAACTGACAATTCCATCAGTGAAATTAATTAAATTGCCTGCTGCAGCTTTATTGATCTCATCCAATTGAAACAAGAGGAACTGGTGGGAATGAAACAAATTGAAGAGCCATCCTGAGGGTCCTGAGATTAACCTTGAATTGAGTCGCAGAGGATGCAATAAACCTTGGGGACAGAAAAAAAACAGGATTCTCCCCAACCCAGTGAAACAGATCTATCATTTCTATCCCCAGAATATCCCACACACTGTTCCCCACGATCTGTCCCTTCCTCACACCCCTCGTACACCCCAGAACAATAAAAAATAGACAGCAAGTCACAATGGGATTTTATTTTACATTAATTACAAGATGTGACAATGAAACAAATAGATGGAGAGAAAGAGGAGAAGCTGTGGTGACAGAGGCCAAGATATTGAATCACCTTTCCTATCCATTTCACCACAAAAAATCATCCAAATCGCACCACCCTGTCTAAAAACACCAACAGGACGCAGGGATTGAGAACAAGTCTTTGTGAAGGCCAGGGTTTGATTTCAATTATCTCCTCCCTTCCATGCGCTGTATTATTAAGGAGCTAATTTACCTTTTAAGTTGTGTAGTTACCATTTGCAGTTCTCAATATGCTGCAGGTCATTGATGCACAGCAGGATCCCATGGGCAGCAATGTTTCCACACTGCCCACTCTTGTAGGCAAGTGGCAAAAACCTCAACTGGCAAGAAAATGTTCATTTCAAAACACACCGTCTCAAGATTGGACTGTTTGAAAATCACACTTCCTGGAAAGATGTGACAGGGACATTAGCAGTGACTGAACACAGGAAAAACTCTACTCCCAAATCCTGTGCCATTTTCCCTCCACCCCAACTCCACAATGTTCAGCTATCTCCTCCTGTTCAACCTGATCCTCCCTTTTCCCTCCCATTCCCACATTCTGTAACGTCAGCCCTTCCATATCCCATTCTCTCCCCATTCTCTTACTCCTGCTCTCTCTCACAAGCCACAAAATGGAGATACGGAGAAACAGAAAGAGTGGCATGAGACAGAGGTTGATGTCCTTTTATCAAGTGTCATCAAATTCCCCAAAGAGGAACACCTTGCCTTGGAATCTGTGAAAGGTGTGTGGAAAGGTATGAACTGTTACCCAATTAATGTTTAGGGTGTGGTTAACTAACAAAAACATCTGACACTCACTTTAATTATTTACTTAACTAACAAGGAACTTCAATTGAAGAAGCAACAGACAGATAAAAGTAAGATTGTACTGGAATGTTGTTTAAATAAGAACAAGGTCAATTCATTAACAAAAAAACATAATTTAGTCACTGTCAAAAAATATATAAACAAGTTTTGTGGCTTTGGACAGTTTTTGGTGTTTGTTTTTCTATTCCACTGTCTGTAAGTTCTTTTTGATTTGGCACCCTTCCTTAGATAGATGAAGATTTCTATTAAGAGATATTCGAACATGGAGAGAGCAGCTCTTTCCCTCTCTAGGCTTTGAGAGCCCTTCAGCTGAAATTCAGCCTGGCAGTTTTTATAACTGTGATGAGTTGTGAATTTTTCCTGCCCCAGGATTGATCTGATCTTGTCAACAATCACAAATTAATCTTTGATAGTTTCCTGATAGCTGAGTGTCTTCTTCAGACTGACGGGCTGAAGTCAAAATTCAAATGCCTGAAAAGCCATCTATCAAGGCAGCATTGATGGTTGGTCTTTGCAACAAATATTGCAGTCTGTTCACTCTATCTGTGCCTGCATTTTCAGCCTCCAAACATTGACACAAGTCCAGCTTTAAAAGCTGGTTTTCTGTCCCTTTAAAGAGACCACACTTCACAAATTCAGCTTGGCAGCAATAGACGTAGAGCAAGAGTTGCTGATAATCACCGCCATAGCAAAGTGTATTCAAATGGAACCTTGTGAATTTCATTTCACCCTCACATTTATCTCTCTGCCTTAGACACATTTTCATTTTGCAAATATAACTGCTTCAAGTTAAAGAACCTTCATTCCAGGCTGTCAAGAATTATTTACAGTAATGAAATTAATTTTTAATCTGACCTCAGTGCTATTACTTGGTTTCAGGAAGGTATGGCAGATGATATTGGCAATCTCTGGTATATCTCTGTCTATTTATGTCTAACTGGGAAACCCAATTAAACAGATCAGATGAGAAACCCAATCTGTTCAAATATTTGAATGATCAGAATTTGCAGATTTGCTCCATCAAAGTGAAAGATAGTAATTCAGAGCTTCCTTTTCCCGATCCCTACTTAGCCAGTAGTTTGTATTGTCTGCGTTCCAATCTGCAATGTTAATCTCTAACACAGTTCCTCCAATGATGCCACCACCCAGGGAATCCTACTGGATTGATGCTGACATCCTCTCCTTACTATCGATTCAGACATGGAGAATGCTTGCTGACTGATTTCCCTTTCCCTTTCTCTCTGACAGTTAATTCACTGGGAATTGTGATTCTGAGTCTGGGAAAGTGTGGCCTCTCCACCTGCACCACTCGCTACCTGGTGGCCATGGCAGCAGCGGATCTACTGTTCATCATCATTTATCCCATTTTTGACTACATAAATCGTTATTATTTCCCCATGAATTTCCTGTTCCTCACCTCTGTGTGTCGTGTTACATCTGTTCTGGCGATGGCAGTTCGGGACTGTTCTGTCTGGTTCACTGTCACTTTCTCCTTTGATCGATTTGTTGCCATTCGCTGCCAGAAACTGAAAATTAAATATTGCACCGGGAAAACTGCAGCTGCGGTTCTGGCAACAACTGGCATCCTGTTCTGTGTGAAAAGTATCCCCATGTACTTTACAAAAGAATCTGTAATTACAGTCAACAATGTCCATTGGTTATGTCTGACAAAAACAAGCTACTGGACTGATCCTGGCTGGATTGTATTTTCTTGGTTTGATCAGGTTTTAACCCCATTGCTCCCATTCGGTTTAATCCTGTTGATTAACGCTCTGACAGTCAGACACATTTTGATGACCAGTCGAGTCCGGAAGAGACTGAGGGCTCAGAATCAGAGAGAGAATCACAGAGACCCCGAGATGGAGAGCAGAAGGAAGTCAATGATTTTACTCTTCAGCGTATCCGGGACTTTCATTCTCCTCTGGTCAGTGTCTATTATATTTTTCATCTATTTCAAAGCGAAAGGACTTAGTTATGTCACTATTCCTGAATACACATTTCAAAATGTAGGATTAATGCTGCAGCATTTAAGCTGCTGCACAAACACATTTATTTATGGGGTGACTCAATCCAAATTCAGGGAGCAGATCAGAATTGTGGTGACATATCCAGTTATGTCAATTATTAAATTAATGAAGAAACAAAAGTGACCAACAGCCAATCACAAAGCAAAATCACTAACTGACAGCCTTAGATAATCAGAAGCCATATGCAACTGACTGTCTCAGCCAATCAGAGAGCAGAAATCACTAACAAACTATCTCCGCCAATCATAGAGTGCAGAGTTATATCCTTGAGTGTGTGTTTCTGTGTGTGTGTGTGTCTGAATATTCCAGTGTGTGTGTGCGTGTGTGTGTGTGTGTGTGTGTGTTCTCTCAAATCTGGAGATTTCCCTCCAATCCTCTGAGGGGTTAACCTCCCTCTTGAGGCTAAGCTGAACCCTTTTTAAAACCTCGCAGCATGTGCAAGTAGAGAAAAGAGTTTTAATTCCAGATGACTCTTTGTCAAAGATTTGAGCTTTAACAAAGAGAGAGAGCGAGAGGGGGACAGACAGCAGAGAGAGAGAGAGACAGGCAGGCGGACAGACAGAAAGGCAGACAGAGAGAAAGAGAGAGAGAGACAGACAGACAGATGGCAGAGACTTGAAACATCAGCTCTTTTCTCTCCTCACAGATGCTGCCAAACTTTCTGAGAATTTCCAATATTCTCTCTTTTGGTTTCAGACACCAGCAGATAATTTGCTTTTATCAATTTAAAGCATAATCCATCACCGCAAAGAAATATCATGGATCCACAGAAAGAGAGAGAGTTAGGCAGAGCGAGAGAGAGAGCGAGAGATATAGACACGCAGAGAGAGAGAGAGAGAGAGGGAGGCAGAATGACAGAGAGAGAGAGAGAGAGAGAGAGAGAGACAAACAGGTAGAGAAAGACAGAGAGATAGAGAGGGAGATATAGACACGCATAGAGAGAGAGGCAGAGAGGCAGAGACGGAGACAAAATGAGAGAGAGAGAGAGACAGAGAGGCAGAGAGACAGGCAAAATGACAGAGAGACAGAGAGAGGGGGGTAGAGATAGTGAACACCACCTCCTCCCAGGAATTAGAGTGACCAAAGCCTGAATTTCTAAAACTGAATTGTATCGAACTCTGTGCATTTTATTTAATAATGAGGTTCATTGCTCTGTCTCACACTCCTGTTATTTTGGATATAAACAAATGAATAAACTGTTTCACATTACAAAATTGATTTTCTCTTTATCATCCAGCAAATGATTAACATATTTGTGATTGATTGGAAATTTTGGCTAGTTCCAGTGCAGGTCTTCAAACTCCAGTCCCCACTAAACCCTGACCACCCAACTACTCTTTCCCCCCACCTCATCTGGGGCAATGAAGAGACAAATACACACGTGAGTGTGGGCTGTGGTGTATGTCCCAGTCCATCACCCTCCTCTGGAGAAAAGCTCTGGTCCAAACATTCTGAGTCACATTTTGGTCTTCAAAATCAAATTTCTGGGAAGAAGAAAAAGAGAATAATGATGAATGAAATACAAAAAAAACACCGAAATTAAATACTCAGCTCAACACTACTGGGGGAATCTCACAGAACGAGCTCATCACCAATGGGGGAAATAGTCAGACCCGGCTCATCATCAACGGAGGGAATCAGACAGACCCGGCTCATCATCAATGGGGAATCAGACAGACATGGCTCATCACCAATGGGGGAAATCACACAGACCCAGCTCATCATCAATGGGGGAATCACACAGACCCGGCTCATCATCAATGGGGAATCACACAGACACGGCTCATCACCAATGGGGGAATCACACAGACCCGGCTCATCACCAATGGGGAATCACACAGACCCGGCTCATCATCAATGGGGAGAATCACACAGACCCAGCTCATCACCAATGGGCGAATCAAAAAGACCTGGCTCATCATCATTGGAGAGAGACACAGACCCAACTCATCATCAATGGGGGAATCACACAGACCCGGTTCATCATCAAAGGGAGCATCACACAGACCAGGCTCATCACCAATGGAGGGAAATCACACAGACACAGCTCATCAGCAATGGGGGGAATCACAAAGACCGGGCTCATCATCACTGGGGAAATCAAACAGACGAAGCTCATCACCAATGGGGTGAATCAAAGAGACCCGGCTCATCACCAATGGGGGGAATCACACAGACCCGGCTCATCACCAATGGGGGGAATCACACAGACCCAGCTCATCACCAATGGGGGAATCACACAGACCCAGTTCATCATCAATGTGGGGAATCACAAAGACCCAGATCATCACCAATGGGGGAATCACACAGACCTGGCTCATCACCAATGGGGGAATCACACAGACCCAGTTCATCATCAATGTGGGGAATCACAAAGACCCAGATCATCACCAATGGGGGAATCACACAGACCCGGCTCATCATCAATGGGGGAATCACACACACCCGGCTCATCACCAATGGGGGAATCACACAGACCCAGATCATCACCAATGGGGGAAATCACACAGACCTGGCTCATCACCAATGGGGGAATCACACAGACCCAGTTCATCACCAATGTGGGGAATCACAAAGACCCAGATCATCACCAATGGGGGAATCACACAGACCCAGCTCATCACCAATGGGGCAATCACACAGACCCAGATCATCACCAATGGGGGAATCACACAGACTCGGCTCATCACCAATGGGGGGAATCACACAGACCCAGCTCATCACCAATGGGGGAATCACAGAGACCCAGATCATCAACAATGGGGGAATTAGACAGACCCGGCTCATCATCAAAGGGAGCATCACACAGACCAGGCTCATCAGCAATGGGGGAAATCACAAAGACACGGCTCATCAGCAATGGGGGAAATCACAAAGACCGGGCTCATCATCACTGGGGAAATCAAACAGACGAAGCTCATCACCAATGGGGTGAATCACACAGATCCAGCTCGTCATCATGGGGGAATCACACAGACCCACATCATCATCAATGGGGGAATCACACAGACCCACATCATCATCAATGGGGGAATCACACAGACCCACATCATCATCAATGGGGGAAATCACACACACCCGGCTCATCACCAATGGGGGAATCACACAGACCTGGTTCATCACCAATGGGGAAATCACACAGACTCAGATCATCACCAATAGGGGAATCACACAGATCCGGCTTATCATCACTGGGCAATCACACAGACCCAACTCATCACCAATGGGGGGAATCACACAGACCCAGCTCATCACCAATGGGGGAATCACACAGACCCAACTCATCACCAATGGGGGGAAACACACAGACCCGGCTCATCACCAATGGGGGAATCAGACAGACCCAGCTCATCACCAATGGGGGAATCACACAGACCCAGCTCATCACCAATGGGGGAATCACACAGACCCAGCTCATCATCAACAGGGGAATCACACAGACCCAGATCATCATCAATGGGGGAATCACAGAGACCAAGCTCATCATCACTGAGCAATCACACAGACCCAACTCATCACCAATGGGGGGAATCACACAGACCCGGCTCATCACCATGGGGGGAATCACACAGACACGGCTCATCACCAATGGGGGGAATCAAACAGACCCAGATCATCACCAATAGGGGAATCACACAGATCCGGCTTATCATCACTGGGCAATCACACAGACCCAACTCATCACCAATGGGGGGAATCACACAGACCCAGCTCATCACCAATGGGGGAATCACACAGACCCAACTCATCACCAATGGGGGGAAACACACAGACCCGGCTCATCACCAATGGGGGAATCAGACAGACCCAACTCATCACCAATGGGGGGAAACACACAGACCCGGCTCATCATCAATGGGGAAATCACACAGACCCGGCTCATCATCAATGGGGGGAATCACACAGACCCACTTTATTACCAACGTGGCACCGACCTGACTCATCACCAATGGGAGAATTACACAGACCTGACTCTTTGGCAATGGGCTTGCCAGCTATCGAGCTGGCCTGAAAAGTGCAGTCTGATCGTTCAGAATCACTGAACATGCACAGAGTTGTGGAACTGTCAGACTCGAGCATAAACAGGCCCCGCTCCAGAGCTTTTAATGATATTCGCTTTGTGCTCTCTGCTTTGCTCAGACTGATTTACACCAGTATTCCAGCCAATTCAACATTTAGAATTTGGTTGGAGGAATTGCTCCCCTGGACTTTTATTAGCTCGATAGTCAACATCTTTTCCCAAAGGTACGAGAGTCTATAACTTATGAGTGATACGATAGCACAGTGTTAACACTGCTTCTTCACAGCTTCAACGACTTGGGTTCGATTCCCAGCTCGGGTCACTGTCTGTGTGGAGTTTGCATGTTCTCCTCTTGTCTGCGTGGGTTTCCCCCGGGTGCTCCAGTTTCCTCCCACAGTCCAAAGATAGAACATAGAACATAGAACATAGAACATTACAGCACAGAACAGGCCCTTCGGCCTTCGATGTTGTGCCGACCAACATAAAAAGCAATGCCCCTCCAAACTAAACCATTCCCTTCTCTTCCATATACTTATCAACTAACCTCTTAAACGCCACCAAACTTGGCGCATCTACAACTGCTGCAGGCAGGGCATTCCACTCCCGAACCACCCTCTGGGTAAAGAACCCACCTCTGATATCCGTCCTATAACTATCACCCTTAATTTAAAGCTGTGTCCCCCCGTGCTAGCTTTCTCCATCCTAGGAAAAAGGCTATCACTGTCCACCCTATCTAAACTCTAATCATCTTATATGCTTCAATAAGATCCCCTCTTAGCCGCCTCCTTTCTAACGAAAACAACCTCAAATCCTTCAACCTCTCTTCATAGGACCTGCCCTCCATACCAGCCAACATCCTGGTAAACCTCCTCTGTACCCTCTCCAATGCCTCCCCATCTTTCTTATAATGTGGGGACCAGAACTGTACACAATACTCCAAGTGAGGCCGCACTAAAGTTTTGTACAGTTGCAACATGACGTTGCAGCTCCGAAATTCAATCCCCCTACCAATAAAAGCTAAGACTCCATATGCCTTCTTAACAACCTTATCGACTTGATTGCCAACTTTCAGGGATCTATGCACATATACACCAAGATCCTCTGTTCTTCAACACTATTAAGAGTCCTACCATTAGCCCTATACTCTACACATTTGTTATTCCTGCCAAAGTGAATTACCTCACACTTTTCCGCATTAACCTCCATTTGCCACCTCTCGGCCCAGCTCTGCAACTTGTCCAAGTCTCTCTGCAAACTATAACACCCCTCTTCACTATCTACCACTCCACCGACTTTAGTGTCATCTGCAATTTTACTAATCCATCCTTCAATACCCTCATCCAGATCATTTATAAAAATTACAAACAGCAGGGGCCCCAAACAGACCCCTGAGGCACACCACTCGTCACCGAACTCCACGATGAATATCTCCCATCAACCACCACCCTCTGTCTTCTATCTGCCAGCCAATTTCTAATCCAATTAGCTAAATCACCCTCTATTCCACACATCTGCATTTTCTTTAGAAGTCTTCCATGGGCCACCTTATCAAAAGCCTTACTAAAGTCCATATATACTACATCAACCGCCTTACCCCCATCCACCGCTCTGGTCACTTTCTCAAAAAACTCAATGAGGTTAGTAAGGCATGACCTACCCTTCACGAAACCATGATGACTATCCCCAATCAATTCATTTCTCTCTAAATAACTATAAATCCTATCCCTAATAATTCTCTCCAATACCTTGCCCACCACAGAAGTAAGACTCACTGGCCTATAATTCCCAGGAAGGTCTCTCTTTCCCTTCTTAAACAATGGGACCACATTCGCCATCCTCCAGTCCTCCGGAACCACACCCGTAACCAACGAGGACCTGAAGATCAGAGCCAGAGGCTCTGCAATCTCCTCTCTTGCCTCCAGAGAATCCTAGGGTAAATCCCGTCCGGCCCAGGGGACTTATCCAACTTCAAACCCTCGAGAATTTCTAACACATCCTCCCTATCTACTACAATACTTCCCAATTTGCAACCCTGTACCGCAGTGTTCTCCATAGCTGCATTTCCAGCACTCTGCGTGAATACCGAAGAGAAATATTTATTCAGTGCCTCACCAATCTCTTCAGGCTCCACGCACAACTTCCCACTGCTGTCTGTGCAGATGTGCAGGTTAGATTGATTGGCCACGTTAAAATTGCCCCTTCGTATCCTAAGATATTTAGGTTCGAGGGATTAGCAGGTAAAATGTGTAAGGATGTCGGGATAGGGGCTGGGTGGGATTGTGATGGGTGCAGACTTTCTGCACTGTAGGGATCTATGATTGTAGAGGACCAGGTACATGATGAGACAGGTGAGATACAAAAGGATATGAAGGGTATTTTTTCAGTGTGTGGTGAGTATCTGGGACAAGCTGCCAGAGGCAACACGGAGATGGGTGCAATTTTGTCTTCGAAAAAGCATTTTGAGTTCCATGGATAAGATGGGTTTAGAGGGATATGGGCTAAACACGGCAATTGGAACTCACTTAATGGTTAGAAAAAAAATGGCAATTTGAGCCCAAATGCCTGTTTTGAAGCTGTAAACCTCAATGACTCAATGACTAACTTTTGGAGATATGCGTTATGAAAAGTCTCATTACTGTGTACAAATTGTGCTACTTAAATGTAATCTATTAAAGTACATTTACAACTCCAAGTCTTTACAGCACCTGCTCCAGACCCTTACCACAGATGTAATGCTTATAATTTGATATTTTATTATTTTGAATCATGTAAATGCAAAGGGGCAGAATTTTAAACAGAACACCATTCTTTGTGAGTATAACCAATGGGTTGCTTTGTTACAGGTCAAACAATGAGGTGGATTGATTTGATTCATTATTGTCACATGTAATAGTATACAGTGAAAAGTATTGCTTCTTGCAAGCTTCATAAACGATGCATCCCATTCACAGAGAAGGAAAGGAGAGGGTGCAGAATGTGGTATTACAAAGAACAAAAGAACAAAACAGCACAGGAAACAGGCCCTTCGGCCCAACGAGCCATGCCACCACCCTGATGTTCCCACCTCTACCCACGATCCCTGTCCATGTTTATAGATCTATGGATTAAAAATCAAATTTGAGACGATTTAGGGAGAATTTGTTTTGCCAATTAGCCTCAGAGCACATCTTTGGGATGTGGGAGGAAACTGGAGCTCCCGGAGAAAACCCACACAAGCACGGGGAGAATGCGCAAACTCCCACAGACACAGGCCCAAATCCATGTATCTGCACAGCACAGCGATAGTCACTGAGCTGTCGTGTTGCCCATCAAAAGGTCCAAGTCAAGTGTACACTAACGACGTGAAGCACTAGGATACTCTCGAAAAAAAAATCCAAGAGCAGCCCTCTCATGACTCATCGCGTGTATGCCCCTTATTAGACAACAAGTGGACCAAAGCACCTGTCGGATAAAAACAAGTACATCAATATTATCATCTGTTTACACATTTCCCAGGGATGAGCAATAAATACTGGACCAGCCAATCACACCCATTTCCATGAATGAATAAAAAAATGATTACGCCAGCGTGAGGGTAAAGTACATCCTACTAAAGCAGGATCTTGTTCATGACACCTGTAAGGCAGTCTCTGCCCAAGATGTCACTGACCACAGACGGGCACCAAGTGTATTGGTGGATGCCTGCCACACACACCCTCTGTCGAGGTCACCCAGGGATCCGCAAGATTGTGAAAGAGAAGTAGGCAGTCAGAGTGAGTCCACTCCCCCAACCCTCACCCCAACCCCATGAACCTAAGCTGTCCGAGAATGAGAAATTGCTGATTCCATCAGGACTGGCGGGTGTGTAGGAAGTTCCTTGGACTTTGCCCAAAGAACGTGATTGGTCATTTTTGCTTTCCATGTGCTGCAGTTGTCTGCTCTTGTCATCCAATCAGAATGTTCCCTGGTCCAAATGATCAGATCCATTGCATTCCATTCTTGATTGGTTCCCTCGAAGGAGCTTGTCATTCTGATTGGGCACTGGGAATGATGCAGTATCAGTTGGGATATGAGGCTGGGTATTTAAGATGAGTTGCTCCCACTTGTATTAATGTCAGAGTCTAGTAAATTAGGATGGCTTTTCAAGTGTGTCAGAACTATCACAAGGACTGTGAGGATGCTGTTAACAAGCAGATCAACCTGGAGCTCCATTCCTCCTATATTTACTTTTCTATGGTGAGATTTGTTTTTTTTAAACTTAGTGTTTTTAAATAACCTGTTGGTCTGTATGCTATGAATCTATTTTTATACAAGTCCTAATGTAGTGCAACTTATTTTATGATCAGTAATAAACCCTTTTCTTGAACTGGCTGATAACATTTCATAATATCAAAGCTGTTAGTTCTGACTCTGGTGAAATGTTATTTCTAATATTGCTATTAAATGTTACAATATTATGCAGATATATTGTGCAGAAGGTGGCTATTTGGCCCATTGAGTTGGCACTAACTACAGCCCAAACCCTGTAACCCCATGTATCTATCCTAGTAGTCCTGCTGAGGCAATTTAGCATAGCCAGTCCACCTAACCTGCACATCTTTGGACTCTGGGAGGAAGCTTCCCCCAGACATGGGGAGGAGATACAGACTCCTCAGTGGCCGAAGCTGGGAATGTAACCCAAGGCCCCTCGCTCTGAGGTGACAGTGCTGGCCACTGGTGCTCTTGTGATTAGTGACTGGTTTTACATGGCCAGCTTTTGTTACCTGTCAATAATGGGTTAATACAAAATTAATAAGAGTTTATAAAAGAAAACATCACCTAGAATCAGGAGGAGGCAACTAGGTTCTTCAGGCCTGTTCTGCCACTCATTTTGATCATGGCAGATAAGATCAGGATATTAAACTTAATTAACTAGCCCTGAGAACTAAATCCAATTGGATTCCAGGAGATGGTTCCTCTACTGTCCACTTTGCAGAACAGTATGATGGTCGGATAGTCTCCCTGTGATCCCAGATGTGAATTGCAGGCAGGTCGTGGGGTATAAATAATCCCATTGTACACAATGGAAACCACTGCTTTGAAATGAGTGAGATAGGGGATTGTCAATAAACTTAGTGTACAAGGCATTGGTAGACAGATTTTTGTCTTTATTGGGCAAATGGGGACTTTTGTGATGGGAAAGAATTAGTGAGACCTGATTGAAGGAATATTGGTCTTGGCTTTTAGTTACTTGTGGGACATGGATGTCACCGTTCAGCATTTATTCCCCTTGGTGGGCAGTTGAATCAACCACTGGCTGTGGCTCTGGATTCACAAGCCAGACCAGGTAAGGATGGCATATTTTCTTCTCTAAAGAACATTAGTGAACCAGATGGATTTTTCTGAATCCACTATGGTTTTCTGCTGATCAGTAGATGTTTAATTCCAGATTACTGTAATTGAATTCAAATGCCACAATCTGCTGTCGCAGGATTTGAACCCAAGTCCCCCAGATCATTAGCTGAGTTTCTGGATTAATAGTCTAGCAATAATATCACTGGGCAATCACTTTGCCTGTAACTGCTGAAGCAGCAGTGTTTTACTCAGCATGTAAATAAGTCAGTGAAGGGAGACTGACCTGAGGTGATGACAAATAATCATCAATTGAATATGAAATGCATTGGAACTAGTTTGAGGATTTTGCAATAGGGTTTCAATCTCTGGGGCTGAGTTAGTAACTTGTCTGTGAAGCTGTTTGTATTTTGGCTGCCAACTAGGTCAAACCTGACTCTTCCTTTTGTCTCTCTCCCTGCAGTCTGCTTACTTTGTCCAGGATGACGTTGCCCTGAGTCACTTTGTTCTTCAAGGAGCAGTCACGTGAGGAACAGGAACATGCTGAGGAAACTGATGGAATTCCAGAATAAATGTGGAGGCAGTCATCCTGGAGGTCTGATCTTTCTCATGGGAGGATTTTCTAAGATGCAATTTAGATTTCTGAACCAGTTCCTTCTCTCTGCATCAATATTAGATCATAAATGCATGTAAAGTGGTGATGGTCCCTCTATTGGTGCTACATTCACAGCCAGGTGTCCCTGGAGAGGGAGCATGTGGTATCTGTGGGCACAGTCAATGCCTTTCATGCCTGTTGGGCACTGATCCCATTTCCCTACCCAAGGTGCATTATAGACCCTGACAGTGACATTTTAATTTGATGTGTCTTAAGATTCCTTTGTACTTTTTTGTTGGAACTGCCCCTTTTTTCTTTGTCCTAATTTAATTCGAGTTTGTTTCTTTGGTGTCCTCTAAAGAATAAGTGGTATTGCTAGATCAGCCAGGCAAACAAATGAAGAGGAATTATTTTCTGGTCTATTAACCCAGACTCTGGTGCTAGCACACACAACTGGTGGTGAATGTGGGGCAAAGCTATAAATATGGAGTAAATGCCTGTTTTGAGCTATGGTTAATTGGGTTTGTAATTAAATAGCAGAGTTACTGAGCTGATCTTTGGAGGACCATTACTGGACAATGTTATCCCAGTGATTCTAATACTCAGCATACTGCTCCATAGACTAATTGCTACTAAAATGTCACCTACCCCTCACCAATAGAACAATGAGCCTATCTTCCCCTCTCTTCCAGAAGCCAGAGCAGGATGAGTGGGTAATGGTCTGGAGGCAATGCAGAGAGCTCTACAATTGGAGAAGAATGTGAACCAGAGTCTGCTGGATCTCCTCTGGGAACACTGACCTTGTAAGTTGTGTAATGGGTCTTCCAGTGGTGTTGATTATACTGAAATTGGAATTCTCTAGTTGTTTCCCACTTGTGGGCCAGTCATAGACAGCAGTGGGAAGTTGTGCATGGAGCCTGAAGAGATTGGTGAGGCACTGAATAAATATTTCTCTTCGGTATTCACACAGTGCTGGAAATGTAGTTATGGAGAACACTGAGGTACAGGGTTGCAAATTGGGAACTATTGTAGTAGATAGGGAGGATGTGCTAGAAATTCTCGAGGGTTTGAAGTTGGATAAGTCCCCTGGGCCGGATGGGATTTACCCTAGGATTCTCTGGGAGGCAAGAGAGGAGATTGCAGAGCCTCTGGCTCTGATCTTCAGGTCCTCGTTGGTTACAGGTGTGGTTCCGAGGATAGCGAATGTGGTCCCATTGTTTAAGAAGGGGAAGAGAGACCTTCCAGGGAATTATAGGCCAGTGAGTCTTACTTCTGTTGTGGGCAAAGTATTGGAGAGAATTATTAGGGATAGGATTTATAGTTATTTAGAGAGAAATGAATTGATTGGGGATAGTCAGCATGGTTTCGTGAAGGGTAGGTCGTGCCTTACTAACCTCATTGAGTTTTTTGAGAAAGTGACCAAAGAGGTGGATGGGGGTAAGGCGGTTGATGTAGTATATATGGACTTTAGTAAGGCGTTTGATAAGGTGGCCCTGGAAGACTTCTACAGAAAATGCAGATGTGTGGAATAGAGGGTGATTTAGCTAATTGGATTAGGAATTGGCTGGCAGATAGAAGACAGAGGGTGGTGGTTGATGGGAGATATTCATCGTGGAGTTCAGTGACAAGTGGTGTACCTCAGGGGTCTGTTTTGGGGCCCCTGCTGTTTGTAATTTTTATAAATGATCTGGATGAGGGTATTGAGGATGGATCAGTAAATTTGCAGATGACACTAAAGTTGGTGGAGTGGTAGATAGTGAAGAGGGGTGTTATAGTTTGCAGGGGAGTGACTTGGACAAGTTGCAGAGCTGGGCCGAGAGGTGGCAAATGGAGTTTAATGTGGAAAAGTGTGAGGTAATGCACTTTGGCAGGAACAATAAATGTGTAGAGTATAGGGCTAATGGTAGGGCTCTTATAGTGTTGAGGAACAGGAGGATCTTGGTGTATGTGTCAATAGATCCCTGAAAGTAGGCAGTCAAGTGGATAAAGTTGTTAAGAAGGCATATGGAGTCTTAGCTTTTATTGGTAGGGGGATTGAATTTAGGAGCCGCAGCATCATGTTGCAACTGTACAAAACTCTAGTGCGGCCGCACTTGGAGTATTGTGTGCAGTTCTGGTCCCCACATTATAAGAAAGATGTGGAGGCATTGGAGAGGGTACAGAGGAGGTTTACCAGGATGTTGCCTGGTATGGAGGGCAGGTCCTATGAAGAGAGGCTGAAGGATTTGAGGTTTTTCCTTAGAAAGGAGGCGGCTAAGAGGGGATCTTATTGGAACATAAGATGATTAGAGGTTTAGATAGGGTGGACAGTGATAGCCTTTTTCCTAGGATGGAGAAAGGTAGCACGAGGGGACACAGCTTTAAATTAAGGGGTATGAGTTATAGGACGGATATCAGAGGTAGGTTCTTTACTCAAAGAGTGATTAGGGAGTGGAATGCCCTGCCTGCAGCTGTTGTAGATGCGCCAAGTTTGGTGGCGTTTAAGAGGTTAGTTGATAAGTATATGGAAGAGAAGGGAATGGTTTGGGTTTGGTGGGGGGGGGGGGGGGGGGGGGGGCATTGCTTTTTATATTGGTCGGCGCAACATCAAAGGCCGAAGGGCCTGTTCTGTGCTGTTATGTTCTGGAAAGGTCACCTCCACTGAACCTGTTTACTGAACAGGTCCATTTTGAGACAGCAATGCTTCCTAATACATTTACTCCCAGGTAAATGGAGTTGTGGGTGATTTGGGTTAAATCTACACATTAACCAGAGGTTGGCACTGCAGCCTCATCTTCCCTCCCACAGTCCAAAGAGGTGCAGATCTGGTGGATTGGCTATGCTGTATTGCCCCTTAGTATCTAAAAAATGATCTCATCCTTCTGGTAGGGGAGGGATACTTCATCTGGATAAAATTCCCTAATTTCTTTCCTGTTTCCAGCTGTGTGACTTCCTGGAGACTCACTACTTGGATGAACAAGTGAAGATGATCAAGGAGCTTGGAGATCACATCACGAACCTGAAGAGACTGGGAGTCCCTGAGAATGGCATGGGAGAGTACCTGTTTGACAGGCTCACCCTCAACTGACTGGGATTTTGGAATCTCCATTTGAGCTTTATGGAAATGAAGAGTGATCCCAAGAGTGCTTGGTGTTTAATTCTCCTGTTCCTGAATATGAAATAAAAATGTTCAACATTGGAGCTTGTTTTTCTTTTGAAGATGCCCATCAGCATCTCTAGATGGTTTCCCCTTCTGTATTTCTTTGGGGTGGTACAGTGGTTAGCATTGCTGCCTCAGTGCCAGGGTTCAATTCCCAGCTTGGCTCACTCTGGAGGTTTCAGTTTTCTCCCATGTTGGTGTGGGTTTCCTCCCACAGGCTAAAAAGTGCAGGTTAGGTTGGCTGTGCTAAATTGACCTTGTGCTAAGGTAAATGTGTGGGGATAGGGCTTGGGTAGGATTGTCAGTGGACTTAGGGGCCAAATGGCCTCCTTCTGCACTCTAACTATTCTAATTAGAATACAGAAAAAGCCTGCACTGACTCAGCTCCTTGCCCAATCCCTCCCAGTTTTTTGACGGGGATAGAGAAAAGGGAATTGTTTGTAGGAAAGATTTCCCAGCCAGAGTTGATGTTTACCTCTGGCAGGGGTCTGCACCAACAAAATCCCACCCAGGTCCTATCCCTGTCACCCCACGTATTTACCTCACTAAGCTCTCTAACATACACATCCTGGGACACTAAGGGTTAATTTAGCTTGGCCAATCAATCTAACCTGTAGATCTTTGGACTGTGGAAGGAAACTGCAGCACCTGGAGAAACCCAAGCAGACATAGGGAGAACGGTAAGACATAGGAGCAGAATTGGGTCATCGAGCCTCCTCTGCTATTGAATCGTGGCTGATATTTTTCTCATCTCCATTCTCCTGAACGAATGTGCAGACTCTACACAAGAGTGTGACCCAAGGCCGGAATCGAACTAGGTCCCTGGCACTGTGATGACAGGAAGAATATTGGCAAAGTATACTATTCAAAGGAAGGGAAATTGTCACATTGTGTGATACAGCAGAGGAGTTTATTTCTATATTTAGTCATTTTATGGGCATCATTGGATGGGCTCAGCATTAGTAAAGTTGGTTGCAGGTTCAGCCTGTAATAAAAAAGACAAATGGGATGTTGGCATTTATTGCAAAGGGGACTGGAGTATAAAACTAGGGAAGTGCAATTGTATAGGTTGTTGGTGAGACCACAAACTGGAGTATTATGTAAAGTTGTAGAATCCCTACAATGCAGGAGGAGGCCATTCGGTTTAATGAGTCTGCACTGACTACAATCTCACCCAGGCCCTCTTCATGTAAATCCACATATTTAACCTGTTAATTCCCCTGTCACTAGGGTTGATTTAGCATAGCCAAGCAATCTAATCCACACACCTTTGGATTGTGGAAGGAAACCAGAACACCCGGAGGAAACGCACGCAGACACAGGGATAACGTACAGACTCCACACAGATAGTGACCCAAGGTCAGAATTCAACCTGGTCCCTGGTACTGAGAGGCAGCAGTGCTAACCTCTGTGCCACCATCTCCTTATGGCATTGAAGGTAGTTCAGAGAAGGTTCACCATGTTGATTCCAGGCATGAAAGGGTTGAGGAGAGATTAAACAATTTGGGCTAATACTCGCTGGGGTTTAGAAGGATGAGGGGGGATCTGATTGAAGTATGTAAAATTTTAAACGGGATTGATAGATAAGAGGTAGACCAAATGTCTCCTTTTATGGGGCAATCTCGAACAAGAGATCACAGGTATAAGTTGAGAACTGGTAGATTTGAAACTGATGAGAAGGAACTGCTTCTAATTCTAATTGACAAACATTTCAAAATCTGTTTCTCCAACTCTTCTGGACAGAACAGAAGAGGCACATTTATAGAGATCTCAAGGTGAATAACATTCATTCTAGTCACTGAACATTAACATTAACTTCTTAATACATATCATTTTAAACATGTTTCACTTGCAGCAAATATCTTTATTTTAATTCTGGTCTCGGAGCCATCACATATTGATCCAGATAATTCTGATATTTAGCCCCGTGCTCCCACACTATGACCTCTGCTTGACCTGAAATAAATGCCCTATTCAGCAATTATTTAAACCAAGTGTACTTGTGGAGGAACAAACTCAATTTCTACATTAAAACTTTATTTGTTCCTATCATTCCAGGGTCAGGAAGATTGAAAGAGCTGAAGGTTTTTGAGACAGTTTGTGTAACACTGCTGCTACGTTGCCTTTCATTATTTTGTAATGTGGGTGCCACAGGGAATCAGCAGCGACAATAAGAGTGAGGTCATGATGTATTTGAATGGTAATAAGAATGGAGCTGGTGATACTCCTGAAAAGTAAAGGTAGTAGGGACGAGTTTGACATGCACCTGGACGTGTGTTGACAATAAGAGCAATTCAGTAATGTAATTGTGCAGGAAGTGAGAGGAGAATGCACTCACTGTTGTTCCTAAATACCTGGTTATTTCTGCATATTCAAGGGCAGGTGTAGCATAAAGGAAACTCCATCTGCAATTTCCCCAGCAAACACAGCCAGGGTACGGACGACAGGCAAATGTTTGGCCGCAGGGCTGCGCGCGGAGTGCAGCATTACCTAAAGAATAACTGTTCTTATACATCTCTCCTGGGGCATGTACAGCACCAATTGATACAATATACTACCTCTGCAATCTTCCATCAACCTTTACTGCGTAGAGACAATATGAGATCTCTTTGCAGTCCTAAAAGTTACAACACGGGGTTAGATAAAGAGTAAAGCTCCCTCTGCATTGTCCTCATCAAACACTCCCAGGACAGACAGCGCACGGGATTAGATACAGGGTAGTTCCTCTGCACTGTCCCCATCAAACACTCTGAGGACAGGCAGGGCACAGGGTTAGATACAGCTATGAAGCTTCTTTGCACTGTCCTATCAAACACTCCAGGACAGGTACAGCACAGGGTTAGATACAGACTGAAGCTCCTCTGCACTGTGCCCATCAAACACTCCCAGGACAGGGATAGCACGCGATTAAATATATTCTAAAGCTCCTCCTGCACTATTTCAATCACACACTGCCAGGACCAATGAAGTACATGTACTGATTTGGAATATCACCATATCCTTCATTCCTTTACTGTTCAAAAATTTATCTATCCTTGTCTTAAAAACAGTCAATGAGGTAGCCTCAACTGCTTCACTGGGCAGGGAATTCCACAGATTCATAACCCTTTGTGTGAAGAAGTTCCTCCTCAACTCAGTCCAAAATCTGCTCCCCTTATTTGAGGCTAGGCCCCCCACAGTTCCAGTTTCACCCACAGTGGACACAATTTCCCTTTTTCTATCTTATCTATTCCCTTCATAGTCTTACATGTTTCCATAAGATATCCCCTCATTCTTCTGAATTCCAATGATTATAGCCCCAGTTTACTCGGTCTTTCCTCATAAACCAACTCTCTCAACTCAGAGTCAACCTAGTAAATCCGTTCTCAAGTAAGGAGACCAAAGCTGTACACAGTACTCCAGGTTTGGTCTCATCAGCACCTTATACAGTTGCAACACAACCTCACTTTTTTAAAACTCCATTTCTCTTGCAATTAAAGACAAAATTCCATTTGCCTTCTTAATTACCTGCTGCACCTATAAAACAACTTTTTGTAATTCATGCATAAGGATGCCCAGGTCCCTCTTCACAGCAGCACGCTGCAATTTTTTACCATTTAAATAATACTTCATTTTGCTGTTATTCCTACCAAAATGGATGACCTCACATTTACCAACGTTGTACTCCATCTGCCCCTCCGCTTAGATTATCTATATCCGTTTGCAGACTTTCAGAATCCTTTGCTCTGCTACTCATCTTAGTGTCATCTGCAAATTTTGACACACCCCACTTGGTCCCCAACTCCAAATCATCTATGTAAATTGTAAATAATTGCAGCTCCAACACTGATCACTGAGGCATACTACTAGTAACTGATTTGCCACACTCTGTTACTTTCTGTTAGTTAACCAATCCTCTGTCCATGCTAATACATTACCGGTAACACCGTGCACCTTTATCTAATGCAGCAGTTTTTGATGCGGCACCCTGTCAAAAATGCAAATCCAGATACACCACACTCACAGGTTGCCCACTGCGCATGTAATGTTCTCAAAGAATTCCACCAAATTAGTCAAAAATGACCTGCCCTTCATGAACCCACTCAGACTCATGAACCCTAGGGAAGCAAGTACAGAGGAGATGTGAGGGGTAAGTTTTTCACTCAGAGGATGGTGAGTGAATGGAATCGGCTGTGTTTGGTGGTGGTAGAGGCGAACTCGTTGGGTCTTTTAAAAGACTTCTGGATGAGCATATGGAATCTAATATGGGGGTTATAGATAGGTCTTAGCTTGGTAGGTATAGATGTGATCAGCGCAACTTGTGGGCCGAAGAGCCTGTTTGTGCTGTAGTGTTCTATGTTAGCCCCCTGTTGACTCTCCCCAGAGATTGACCCAACCTGGGTTTTGAACCTGAGACCCTAACACTGTGAGGCAGCAGTGCTAATCACTTGCCACCATGCTGCCTTGGATCCCTGGTGTTGTAAGGCAGCAATGCTAACAACTGTTTTGTCCTGGGTCCCTGGCATTGAGAGGTAGCAGTGCGAACCACTATGCACTGTGCTGTCCTGGATCCCTGTCATTGCGAGGCAGTAGTGCTGACCATGTACATGGTGTTGTCCTGGGTCCCTGTCACTGAGAGGCAGCAGTGCTAACCACTGTACAGCCGTATGTTTTCACAGTCATCAGTAGATTCTTAAGTCCAGGAACATTTTATTGATTTCACGTTCTACCATATACCATGATGAGATTCGAATTTGGCTCCCAAAGCATTAGCTAAGTTTCTGGAATAATTGTCTAGCGATAGTACAACTAGGCTGTCACCTCTGTCCCTTCAGCACCCTTTCACATTTAAAGGGCAACTAGATGTGTTTGAAGGGGTTTTATTTTCAAGGTTAAAAAGGACACTTTCTTCAGTTTGATATTTAGTTTATTAGTCACAAGTAAGCTTACATCAACACTACAATGAAGTTATTGTGAAAACCCCCTAATCCGACGACACCTGTTTTGGGTGCCCTGAGGGAGAATTTAGCATAGCCAATGCACCTAACCAGCATACCTTTGGACTGCGGGAGGAAACTGGGGCACCTGGAGGAAACCCACACAGATATGGGTAGAATGTGCAGACTCCATGCAGACAGTGACCCAAGCTGGGAATTGAACCCGGGTGTCCCTGGCGCTGAGAGGCAGCAGTGTTGGACCACAGCTCAAACAGCATTACTGGACATTTATACTTTAGATATTGAACTGGTATAAAATTTTGATTAGACCACACTTAGAATAATTAAAGTTCAAAGTTTATTTATTAGTGGCACAAGTATAAGGCCTACATTATTACACTTGCATCAAAGTTATCTGTATCCACTCAGCTGATGATTGGGGTTACATAATGTATAAGATCAGGGTATAGATGTCTAATTACAACTTATGCATATCCATCTAATTATTATCACCAAAATCATATTTCATTCTATTTATGTATTGACATCTGGATACGATTATGATACCTATATTTCTAAACAGTGGGGTATCAATCCCTCATGTCCTGCCCTGTCCCACTGTCTCTTGCTGGAACAGATATTAGCAAGCTGCAGCTGTGTCTGGTTCATTGGAGACTCTTGTGCAGTTGCTATGCTGAGGCCTTGCCTGTAATTCAGAGTTTTATGGTTCCTGGCTCTTACCTGGATCTGCTTTAATCAAGACCAGTGATTTTCTCCATTTTCCCCGAGCGGCTGAGTTTTGTCACTTGCAGTTTATGTGAGCTTTAAACTTGTGTTAATATTAACTCTTTCACCTCCCAACAGCTGTGCTCTCATTCATCCCTTTTCATCCATTCTCCAACCGTCATTTTACTCCAAAGGCTGCATTTTAATCAATCCCTAAATCTGTATTTTCTTCAAAGATGTCGACGTAACAAAACAAAAAGATCCATTGAAATTCCCCAGCCCACCAATTGCTCAAAATCCTCTGGAAAACAAGCAAAAATCTAGGATGGGTCCTTGCAAACATCTCTGAGCCAGGCTATTTGGCCCATTAGATGGTAATGCTGTTCTTGATGTTCACAGGATGCACTTATAAAAAACAAAGAACAAAACAGCACAGGAAACAGGCCCTTCGGCCCAACGAGCCCGCGCCGCCACCCCAATGTTCCCACCTCTACCCGCGATCCCTGTCCATGTTTATAGATCTATGGATTAAAAATCAAATTTGAGACAATTTGGGAGAATTTGTTTTGCAAATTAGCCTAAGAGCACATCTTTGGGATGTGGGAGGAAACCGGAGAAAACCCACGCAAGCACGGGGAGAATACGCAAACTCCCACAGACACAGGCCCAAATCCATGTATCTGCACAGCACAGCAATAGGCTCTGAGCTGTCGTATTTCATATGTTCTCTGAAATACTCATATTTCAGCAACAGGGTCTCGTTACAGTCCTGGATCATGCAATCAATTTTCTTCAGCTGCTCCTGAAACTCCCTGTTGATATTCTTCACTTTCTCTTCAGTGAAATGCTGCTCTTTGTAATCACCCAATTTGCTCTGCAAAAGATAGACTGTTTTTAGGCTGACACATCATCTTTGGATATAGATAAAGACTTGGTTATAAAGAAATAGGGGATGAAGTGGAAATGATCAAGAGATTCAAGTTTCTAAGTATTACAACAATCTATCCGCTGATATGCTTCCACTCTCTCAGGAGACTAAGGAAATTCAGCTACAACTCTGATCAGTGCAGGTTAGATGCATTGGCCATGGTAAATGTGTGGAGCTAAGGAGATAGGGCAGTCTGAGTAAGGTACTCAGTCAGAGAATTGGGGTAGACTCGATGGGCCAAATGGCCTCCTTCTGCACTACAAAGATAGATTCCACGTTGGAAAATAATTTGGCTAATTCTCTCCCTGAAACCCGGTAGTATGTATTTTCAGTTAAATAATTAGCATTAATGTTCAGTTAAGAGTTAAAGTTCAGTGAAAGTTGACGTCCAGTTAAAAGTTCCATAAAGGAGTTGCAACTGTCTAAGTTTGATTTGATATCTAAAGTATGAAATATGGGGAGACTGTTGATTGAAATAAGGAATTGGTTTGGGTACACTGAGGGAGAACTTAGCATGGCCAGTGCACCCTAACCAGAATGTCTTTTGGACTGTGGGCGGAAACCAGAGCACCCGGAGAAAACCCATGCAGACACAGGGAGAACATGCAGAACATGGAATTGAATCCCGGGTTCCTGGCCTTGTAAGGCAGCAGTGCTAACCACTGTGCCACCATGCCATCCCTATAAGCTCTTTGAGATTGGGAGAGGTGTCCTTGCTTGTCTGATTGAACTGGAATGGTTTGAGAGTGTTGGAATTAACACCGGGTAACATTGGTCAACATTCTTAGCTTTGGAATGAATGTAATGAACTTTTAGATATTGCTAAGGGTTCCTTGTCATATGCATTCCTTAAAAGTGAGTCCTCCAGTCGGTGCTCTGGTTTCCTCTCACAGTCCGAAAGACATGCTGGTTAGGATGCATTGACCATGCTAAATTCTCCCTCAGACCCGAACATGCGCCAGAGTGTGGCAACTAGGGATTCACAGTAACTAATCAATTCCTTACCAATGTCCAACGTGGGTGATTGAGGATCCAGAGAATTGCCATGTAAAGGCAGGACTGGTGAACACTGGGTGGCGATTCCATGATGTGCTCCATATTAACAATCCCCTTGCTGGTGGGAGCTGGTTTTCTCATTGAGCAGAGTGAGTTGGGGACCCAGGCACCCCAGTCATACTGTTTAATGAAAGAAGGACAATCAAAACAGTTGGGCAGCAAGAAAGAAAGAATCTCAAAGAGCTTCAAAGGGATGGCATGGTAGCACACTGGTTAGCAGATCATCTTTTGAGATAGATAGAAAGGTAGTTAAACATAGAACAATACAGCACAAACAGGCCATTCGGCCCATGAGTTGCGCCGATCACATCTACCAATCCACAGATCTAAAACCCCCTATCCTATTCTTTTCCATATACTCATCCAGAAGTCTTTTAAAAGACCCCAGTGAGTTTGTCTCAACAACCTCCAACGGCAGCCGATTCCATTCACTCACCACCCTCTGGGTGAAAAACTTAGTTAGCAGATAGAAAGCAAAAAATTGGCAATAAATGGGTCTTTTTCTGATTCATAGTCAGTGTCTGGTGGGGTTCTGCAGGAATCTGTGCATGGATGCCAATGTTCACATTATATATTAATTATTTGAAAACGGAACTAAATGTATTATCTTCAAATTTGCAGATGATGAAAGGTGATTGCGGTGAGATATGAGAAGCATGCAGACATGCTTCAGTGATTTCAACAGGCTCAATGTGTGGGCATATGCAAAGCAGATGCAGTAAAATATAGGTAATGTGAGGTTATCTATTTCGGCAGCAATAATAGGAAGACATTAATATTTGAATGGGCGCAAATTGAGAGAGGTGGATACTCAGTGAGACCTTGGTGTCCGTGTACATCAGTAACTGAAAGCAAGTGCGCGTGTACAACAAGCAGTGAAGAAGATAAGTGGTATGCTGACCTTCATAGGGAGAAGATTTGAATACAGGAATGTGTTACTACAATTGCACATTGTTGAGGCCACACTTCAAGTATTGCGTGCGGTTTTACTGTCCTTATCTGAGGAAGGATATCCTTTTATAGGGAGTACAGCTAATTTTTACCAGGCTGATTCCTGCGATGGCAAGTGTGTGATATTAAGAGGGACTAAGTCAGTTAGGGCTTTATTCATTGGAGCTTATGAGGGTGAAACTTACATTATTGGAACAGGTTTAGACCGGGTGCATTCAGAAAGAATGTCCCCAGTGCTCAGGAAGTTCAGGATTAGGTTCATGGTTTGAGGATAAGCATCAAACTTGGCTAGAAGGAGCATGAGATATTTCATTTCAAGTGTGAGTCAACTGACCCATGAGGAACATTTATTCAAAACAAAGGTTAATGAAGAATATTATTGACATATAGAGTAAAACAATTAGCAAGAACTTTTAACAATTACAAACAAGTAATACAATAGCCACAATAATGTGTAACTGAAGGAAATATCTCTAGTGTGTTCCAACCAAAGCCAACATCCAAGCCACAAAACCCTCCAAATCAGCACAATACAGCAAAAGGTAATGCCTATTTCTTACATGTGTCCAGCTCCTGGGATGAATGCTCAAAATCCCGAGTCTGTTTGGCAAAACACAGCTTTTTAAAAACAGAAGGACAAGGAGGGGGAGAGAGACTGCTTTTTAACTTGCTGCTAAACTGCTTCCCGAAACAAAACTAAAAGCCCAAAGAGAAACAAAAATCAATTACTTCACTGCCACAGCTTAGTTCCACCCCCATGTGAGCTGCAAGATTTAAAGACAACAATTCTTGAAGGCACATTCACACGACAACGTTAACACTCACGCTCTCAACACTCCCCATTATATCAACACTATCCTGTCATTTCAACACACACCCTCACCTCAACACTCTCCTGCTCACCGCTCTACACAATCCTTATCACACACAACATCCTTTCTCCTCAACACTATCCATCTCACCTCAGCACTGTACGTCTCACATATAAATTTCCTCCCTCACACCCGAGTGTACTGCGTGCGATCTGCACTTCCCTCCTCTCAAAACCCACCCCTTCCGATCTCAGCAACTACTCCTATCTAAACCGTCCCCACTTTCGTTAACACTTTCCACTCCCTTATACACCATCTCACACGAACATTCCTTCTCTCTGCTCGACGTACTACCCTACCTTAACAATGGAACAATGTCCCTCTCATGGCAAAACTCCCCTTCTCACCTCAATGTTATCACTCATTAAAAACATTAACACTCAACTCAGCACTCTCCACCATCTCAACACACTTCCCCAATCCTCAACACACATCCCCGCAACTCAACTCACATACCCTTATATCGCAATGTGTCAATTCACACGTTAGACAGTGATGATGGATGTTACAGTTTGCAGAGGGACATAGATAAGTTGCAGAGCTGGGCCGAGAAGTGGCAAATGGAGTTTAATGTGAAAAAGTGTGAGGTGATTCACTTTGGTAAGAGTAATATGTGTGCAGAGTATAGGGCTAATGATAGGACTCTTAGTAATGTAGATGAGCAGAGAAATCTTGATGTATAGATCTCTGAAAGTTGGTACTCAAGTTGATAAAGTTGTTAAGAAGGCGTATAGTGTGTTTGCATTTATTGGTAGAGGAATTGAATTTCAGAGCCGAGATGTTATGTTGCAACTGTACAAAACTCTGGTGCGGCTGCACTTGGAGTATTGTGTACAGTTTTGGTCGCCACGTTATAAGAAAGATGTGGAGGCATTGGAAAGGGTGCAGAGGAGGTTTACCAGGATATTGCCTGGTATGATGGATAGGTCTTATGAGGAAAGGCTAAGGGACTTGAAGTCATTTTCATTAAAGAGAAGAAGGCTAAGAAGTGACTTAATTGAGACATATAAGATGATCAGAGGGTTAGATAGGGTGGATAGTGAGAGCCTTTTTCCTTGAATGGAGATGGATAGCACGAGGGGACATAGCTTTAAATTAAGGGGCGGTAGTTATAGGACAGATGTGAGAGGTGGGTTCTTTACTCAGAGGGTAGTAAAGGCGTGGAGCCTGCAGCGTCAAGTTTAAGGGCGTTCAAATGGCAGTGGATAGGCATATGGATAGCAGTGGAATAGTTTAGGATAGAGGGTCATAAAATTGGTTACATTGGTCGGCACAACATTGAGGGCCGAAGGGCCTGTACTGCGCTGTAATCTTCTATGTTCTACACCTCAACACTTTACTTCTCATGTTTATTTTCTCCCACTGAGGTTAAAATTACCCATCTCACCAAAACACTCACTCTCAGCTCAACACTCCCTCATTCAATACAACTCTCCCCCTCCCACCTTAACATATTTACCTCCCTGCTCATCTCTACATTCCCAACACTACCGATCTCATCTCTACACTCTTCACCCAGCTTCACACTCACACCTCAAGATCCCCAAGAGATAACTTTCCTGTCCTACACTGCACGTGAATTGGAGCAGATAGGCACAGACCATGTAAAAATCCCATTAGCTCTTGTGGGATTATCTGATTTTGGGGTGAGCATCTGAGCCAAATCCCACCCTCTGTCTCATCACAGCACTCCCCCCCACATCTCATATCAGCGCTCTCTTCTCTTCTCAGCACTCTGCCTCCTCCTCACCTCAGCTCCACCATCTCATCTCAACTTTCCCCCCCCTCACCTCAATACACCACCTCTCACTTCCATACAGTTCTTTCATCTCAGCAATCTCTCTTTCTCTCTCTCTCAACATTTCCCCCGTCTGGGCAAAGGTCCCACTCTCAAGTCTACACTCCTCACCCAGTCTCACTTCAACATTCTCTGAACACCACATTAACAATCCAGCCTTAACTCAAAGAGCATCTCACTTCAGCCCCCCCAACTACCTTAAAACATTTTATCTCATATCCATCCATCTCCTTTCTCCTCAATGCTCTGCTACTCACTACAGTATACTCCCTCTGACCTAAACACTTCGCCCCCTCACTCAATATTTCTCTCCCACCTTAATCCACTCCGTATAAGACAAATATTAGAGGGCAGTTTTTCACATAAAGGATAGTGGGGGTGTGGAATGCACTGCCGAGTAAGGTGGTGGGGGCAGGCACGCTAGGGCTGTTTAAGGTTCTCTTAGACAGCCACATGAGCGAGACGCAGATAGAGGGATATAGTAGGACTGTTTAATTATGACTTTTTTTCACAGGTAATTTGGTCCAACCTTACCAACAAGGAGCGTGCATTCGGCAGGTGGTGCGAGGACAGCTCTTGGATGTTGATTCATGGGTTGCCTGGAGCTTCATGTCGTATATGCAAGCTTTATCTGGACCATCTGAAGGGCACCAGGACAGCTGAGTGACTATTGCTGTAGCTGTGCAGACACTTGGAATTGGGCCGGTGTCTGCGGGAGTTTGCGTGTTCTCCCCATGGTCGCGTGGGTTTTCTCCGGGCGCTCCGGTTTCCTCCCACATCCCAAAAATTCGCTCTTAGGCTGATTGGGAAACAAATTGTCCCTATATTTAGATTGTTCCATATTAGGATTAACCTAAAATTAGAATAGGAAAATGTATTTGCCACTATGAGGTATGACGGCGGCGCGGGCTCGTTGGGCCGAATGGCCTGTTTCCCTTTGTATCTTTGTCTACCCTTAATATTCAGCTCTCACTTCCAAAGTCAGTAAATATCACCTGAACACTTACCCACTTTTTCCTCAACAGGAACCCATCTAACTGCAAACCTCACTTGCACTGGCCCACTCCAATTTCAAAGGTTCCGCTCTCATCAAAACACTGCGCTTAACTCAGCACTCCCCCCTCACCTCAACAGTCCGACTCTAAACTTTCCCATTGATACCTCAACACTCCCACACTCATCTCAACTTACTCAACACTAACCTGAGCACATCCCCCTCAGCATTCCCCTCTCCCTCCCATCGGCACTGCCCCTTTCAGGTCCAAACATGCCCCCCCCATCACAAAACATCACACCCAGCGTGCGCGCTCCCTGGCTGTGCCCCTTCCCCCATCCTGCATGCATTCCCACTGCCTCCCCCACTGAGCGTGCGTTCCCCCCACTTCTCTTCGCGTGTGCTCCCTGCCTCACCCCCGTGCCTCCGTACTGCGCGCACTGCATCTGCCTGTGCTCCCCCGCCTCCTCACTGCGAGCGTTTTTCCCACCTGTGCTTCCCTTCGCGTGCGCTCCCTGCCTTACCCCCGTGTCTCTGTACCGCATGCACTCCATCTGCCTGCGCTCCCCCGCCTCCTCACTGCGAGCGTTTTCCCCACCTGTGCTTCCCTTCACGTGTGCTCCCCCCACCACCCCTCCCCTCTCTTGGTGTGCACTACCCCAGCCTCCGACTGAGCGCGCTCCCCACCCTCTAGTATATTTGATTGACTTTTTTTTAAGGGGAAACCAAGAAAGTAGATGCAATGCAGTTGAATTTAGCAATGGCTTTGACAAGGTACCAAATGGTAGATTGTTGCATAACATTAAATCTCACGGGATCTATGATGAAGTATCTAAATACATACAAAAATCAGCATCTTGACAGAAGTCAAACTGGAGACCTATGACCAGCGGAGTGCCTTAGGGATCGGTGCTGGGCTCACTGTTTTTTGTCATTTATATTAAAGATTTGGATAAGAATACTGGAGCATGGTTAGTAAGTTTTCAGATGATACTAAGATTGGTGGCATAACGAACAGTGAAGAAGGTTATCTCCCATTGCAACAGGACGTTGATCAATCGGTCAAGTAGGCCGACGAATGGCAGATGGAGTTTAATTTAGACGAATGCAAGATGGTGCATTTTGGTAGATGAACCAGGGTTTACTCAGTTAATAATAGAGCACTGGGGAGTTACAGAAATAAGATATCTAGGGATACACGTTCGTAACTCCTTGAAAGTGGAGTCACAAGTGGGTAGAGAGGTGAAGAAGACATTTGGCATGCTTGGTTTCATCGGTCAGAGCATTGAATGGAGTTGAGTTGGAATGTCTTGTTGAATTTGTACAAGATATTGTTAAGAATCCACCTGGAATACTGTGTGAAATTCTAGTCACTCTATGAAAGAAAAGATAAAATTAAACTACGAATAATGCAGAAAAGATTCACTGGGATGCTGCCAGGACTTGATGGATTGAATTATAAGGAGAGGCTGGATAGACTGGGACCTTTTTTCTCTGCAGCTTAGGAGGCTGATGGGTGATGTTATAGAGATCTATAAAATAATGACAGGCACAGATCAGCTAGATAGTCAATATCTTTTCCTGAGAGTGCATAAGTTTAAAATGAGAGAGGAGAGATATAGAGTCCAGAGGGACAGTTTTTTCACACAGAGTGCTGAGTGTCTGGAACAAGCTGCCAATGGTAGCAGTAGAGGTGTGTACAATTTTGTCTTTTAAAAAGCATTTAGATAGTTACATGGGTACAATGGATATAGATGGGTATGGGCCAAACGCAAGCAATTGGCATTAGCTTAAGGGTTTAAAAAAAAAAAGGGCAGCATGGATAAGTTGGGCCAAAGGGCCTATTTCCATGCTATAAACCTCTATGACTCTATGTGCACATGTACTTTACTGGTCCTGGCAGTGTGTGGTTGAGATAGTTCAGAAGGAGCATTAGAATATATCGAATCCCGTGCTGTACCTGCCCTGGGAATGTTTGTTGAGGACAGTTAGCGGGAGCTTCACTGTGTGTCTAACCCCATGTTGTACCTTTTGGGAACAAAGAGATGCAAAATTGTCTTTACACAGTAAAGGTTGATGGAAGAGTGCAGAGGCAATATACTTTGTCCAACTGGAGCTGTACCTGCCCCAGGAGAAACGTACAGTGTAGCATTACTTTTATTCTATAGGCAACCCATCACTCCACACAACACAGCCCCCGCATTCCACACATCCAAATATCCACCCATTGTCCTACGCTGGGTGTGTTTGCTGGGGAAATTGCAGACGGAGTTTCATCTTGTGTTTCCTCTATGCTATACCTGTCCCTGCATGTGCAGAAATAACCTGATTCTTATTGCAACCAAGTATTTGGAATAGCAGTGAGAGAACTCTCTTTCATTACCTGCACAGGTACATTTCTGAATTGCTCTTAGTGTCAATACACATCCAGGTGCATGGCTCACCTCATCTCTACTGCCTTTACCTTCAGGTGTATCACCGACTTCATTCTTATTATCAACTGACAAATAAATATATCACTATTCTCACTCTCACTGTTGCTACTGATTCCACATTACAAGAACAAATAAAGACAACACAGCAGCAGCATTACACAAACTGTCTCAAAAACCTTCAGTTCCTTCAATCATTCTGATCCCAGGCTGATATGAACAACATAAAGTTTTAATGCAGAATGTAAGTTTGCTCCTCCAAAAATATACTTGGTATAAATAATTGCTGAATAGGGCATTTATTTCAGGTCATAGAATAGATCATAGAAATCCTCCAGAAAGAAAGAGACCATTCAGCCTATCGAGTCGGTACTGACCACAATCCCACCCAGGCCCTAACCTCATGTCCATACATATATTTTACCCACTAAATCCCTTGAACGCACACATCTCAGGACACTAAGGAACAATTTTAGCATGGCCAATCAATCTAATCTGCACATCTTTGGACTGTGGGAGGAAACTGTAGTTTACATTGGACCGATTAATGAAATCAAATGAAATTTGGTCACCTCACTTTGGTTGGCATATTGAAGAGGCAGATTCTATTCCTTCCCGTATGCTGTCATGTTGGCCGCTGAAGACATGTCTCAGAGATGCAAGGAGTTGGGCATCACTGCGCTACAATTGAACTGCAGGTCACTGGACTAAGACCCCTGGACCCAGTGCCCAGTAAGCTCTGAGAGCCCTGGCTCGATCTGGGATGAAGACTGACCGGATCGAGGACGTCACTCCCATTCTGCAAGAAAGGAAGGTCACAGAGGTCACCGTTTGTAATGTTTCCTGTATTTGCCAGTATAACTAATAAGAATTTTGCTGAAAAAAAGAGATAGATTCACTTTGCATCTAACTGCTGCTGCCGTTAGATGCAAATTGTCTGGTGAACGAGTATAAAGTGATATGACTCTATATTCTTCCCCTCAACAAAACACTCCACTCAGATCAACATAAACCCCTCACCTCAACACATCCCTTCCCCTCCCAATAACACACTTTCACCTCAAAATGACCTCAACATAACACACTCCATCTCTCAAATCAACACTACCCCTCACCTCAACAATTAACCCTCTCACCTCAAAACACTCCTCCTCACTTTAACCCTTTCCACACATCAACACTCCCCTCTCACCTCCACAGTCCTCCTATCAGCCAGAGCATGCTGATTTAATGTGCAAGGAATCAGAAGTAACACGAAGAAATCTTTGTAATGTAGTGATGAGTGGAATTTGGAATGTACTGTCTAACCATGACATGGAAGCAAATTCCATCAGGGATTTTGACAGGATATTGAAAGAGAAATTGAAGGGACAATGTTTACAGTGTTAAGGAGAGAGAGAGAGAGAGTATCATCCAATCAGCCATTATCTAATAGACTGGAGGAACATATCTAATGCTGTGCTGTACCAATCTTGGGAGAGTTTGATGAGGACAGTATGGAGGGAGCCTTACTCTGTATCTAAACTTGTACTGTCCCTATCCTGGGAGTGTTTGGTGAGGACAATGTGAGGGGAGATTTATTATGTATCTACCTCCCCTTCATGCTGTAGTTGTTCTGGGAGTGTTTGATGGGGACATTGGAGAAAGAAATTTACTCTGTATCTAACTCCGTTCTGTACATCGCACCCTCCTCAAATTTCCCATTCACAACTCAATTTAGTGTGGGTAATCCAAGTAACTTCTACATCTTTGGAGTGTGGGAAGAAACCAGAGCACACAAGATTCCCATGCAGACAGGGGAGAACATGCAAATTCCACACAGACGGTAACCCGAGGCTAGAATTGAACCCAGTCTTGGCGCCATGAGGCGGGTAATAATATATAGGGATATGAGGGTAGGGCCTAGGTGGAATTGTGATCAGTGCAGACATGATAGGCTGAAGGGCCACTTTCTGCACTGTAAGGTTCTATGATTCTATGATTATCCGGACAGATTGGGTGAGTGGTCAAATCAATGGCAGATGCAGTACATAATTTGCATGAATGTCAGGTTATTCACTTTGGAAGCAAAAACAAGAAGACAGATTGCTGCCTGAATGGTTGAAAATTGGGATTTGTGCATAAATCACTGAAGGCAAGCACACAGGCGCAGCAGGTGATGAAGAAGGCAAATGGCATCTTGACTTTCATCGCGAGAGGTTTTGAATACAGGAGCAGTGATGTGTGTTGTAATTATACAGGGCCTTGGTGAGGCCACACCAAGAGTACTGTGTGCAGTTTTGATCTCATTTTCTGAGGAAGGATGTTCCTTCTTAATAGTGTTGATGAACAGAGGGATCTTGGTGTATATGTGCATAGATCCCTGAAAGTTGGCAATCAAGTCGATAAGGTTGTTAAGAAGGCATACGGAGTCATGGCTTTTATTGGTAGGGGGATTGAATTTCGGAGCCGCAACGTCATGTTGCAACTGTACAAAACTCTAGTGCGGCCGCACTTGGAGTATTGTGTACAGTTCTGGTCCCCACATTATAAGAAAGATGTGGAGGCATTGGAGAGGGTACAGAGGAGGTTTACCAGGATGTTGCCTGGTATGGAGGGCAGGTCTTATGAAGAGAGGCTGAGGGATTTGATGTTGTTTTCGTTAGAAAGAAGGCGGCTAAGAGGAGACCTTATTGAAACATATAAGATGATTAGAGGTTTAGATAGAGTGATAGCCTTTTTCCTCGGATGGAGAAAGCTAGCATGAGGGGACATAGCTTTACATTAAGGGGTGGTAGTTATAGGACGGATGTCAGAGGTAGGTTCTTTACCCAGAGGGTGATAAGGGTATGGAATGCCCTGCCTGCTGCAGTTGTAGATGCGCCAAGTTTGGGGGCATTTAAGAGGTCAGTAGATAAGTTTATGGATGAAAAGGGAATGGTTTAGGTTAGAGGATCATTGCTTTTTCTTAATTGGTCAGCGCAACATCGAAGGCCGAAGGGCCTGTTCTGCGCTGTAATGTTCTATGTTCTCTCGAGATAATGCAACAAAGGTTTACCAGGCTGATTCTGGAAGTGGCAGGACTGATGTATGAGGAGAGATTGACTAGATTAGGATTGTTTTTGCTGGAATTCAACAAATGAGGAGGAGAATCTCAGAGAATTTCTAACAGGACTAGACAGGGTAGATGCAAAGAGGTTATTCCCAATGGTGGGAGAGTGTAGAACCAGGGCCACAGTCTGAGAATTCAGGGTAGATCATTTATGACAGAGATGAAGAGACATTTCTTCAGTCAAAGAGTGGTGAGCTTGCAGAATTCATTACCACAGGAAATAGTTGATACTAAAAGATTGAATGTATTCAAGAGGCCGCTAATATGGCACTTGGGGCAAATGGGATCAAAGGACATGGGAAAAAGCAGGATTAGACTATTCAGTTGGATGAGCAGCCATGATCAGAATGAATAGCGGAGCAAGCTTGACAGGACAAATGGTCTCCTCCTGCTCTTATCTTCTATATTTCTATGTTTAAAAAAAACTGCAGCAGCTGCTTGAATTCATTACGTTCAGGGTGCAATTGTGGGTTTTTCCTCTCTCTGCCTCTTTTGAGAGTCGTCAGGAGAGAGACAGAATGTGAGAAAGGGGAGAGAATATGTAAGAAACAGGGAGCCAAGACAGAGTGGCAGGGAGAGGAGATAAGGAATATCGTTGGGTCGAGGGGTTAAGTGTTAGGGTGAACTCTGCTATGCAAGTGGCCCAGCTGCCCACTCTCTAGGTAATAGAACAAAGAAAATTACAGTACAGGAGCAGGCCTTTCGGCCCTCCAGCCTGCATCAACCATGATGCTTGAATGAACTAAAATCTCCTATCTTTCCAGGGACCGTATCCCTCTACTCCCATCCTATTCATGAATTTGTCAATATATCCCTTAAAAACCACTATCGTATTTGCTTCTACTACATTATCTGACAGCAGGGTAACCACGACCTTTGGTGTAAAAACACTTGTCTTCTATATTTCCTTTAAACCCCCAACATCATTGACTTTTCCATCCAGCGACAAAGCTTCTGACCATCCACTCTGTCCGTGCCCCGCATATTCTTGTAAACTTCTATTGGGTCGTCCCTCAACTTTTGTGGATCCAGTGAGGACAAAGCAATTTTCTTCACTCTATCCTCATAGCTAATGCCCTCCATACCTGGTAAATCTCTCCAAAACCTCCACATCTGATAGTGCAGCCTAACCAAGGTCCTTTAAAATTACAACATGACTTGCCAATTTTTAAACTCAAAGTTCTGGCCGATGAAAGTAGTCAAGCCTTCTTGACTACCTTCTCCACCTGCATTGCCACTTTCACTGACCTGTGTACCGATACAGCAAATCCCTCTGCCTTTACTGTATATTTCCGATCAGAGCTGGACCTTCCAAATGCATTACCTCACACTTATCTGGATTAAACTCCATCTGCCATTGCTCCACCACTTCCTCCACCCCTGTCCACCCCCTCACATCTATAAACCGTCTCCCATGCAAGCTCATGCCCTCTCTAAGTGCTTCCTGCAACCCCTCATATCTCCTGCACTTCAACCACTCTCCTGCAACGACCAACACCTCACCCACTTCTCCACAACTCCTCACTCTACACCCCATCCCCCAGCAACCCCCATCCCCCAGCAACCCCCATCCCCCAGCCCATCACCCAGCAACCCCTCACTCCCTGCCCCTTACCCCATCCCCAGTCACCCATCCCCCTGCCCTCATCCCCCAGTCACCCATCAACCCCCTGCCCCTCACCCCATCCCCCAGTCATCCATCATCCCCTGCCCCTCACCCCATCCCCCAGTCACCCCCTGCCCCTCACCCCATCCCCCAGTCACTCCCTGCCCCTCACCCCCATCCCCATCACCCCCTGCCCCTCACCCCATCCCCCCCACCCCTGCCCCTCACCCCATCCCCAGCCACCCCCTGCCCCTCACCCCATCCCCAGCCACCCCCTCACCCCATCCCCCACCCACCCATCTAACCTTATTGAGTTTTGAAAAAGTGACCAAAGAGGTTGATGTGGTATATATGGACTTTAGTAAGGCGTTCGATAAGGTGGCCCATGGAAGGCTTCTGCAGAAAATGCAAATGTATGGGATTGAGGGTGATTTAACTAATTGGATTAGGAATTGGCTAGCAGATAGAAGACAGAGGGTGGTGGTTGATGGAAGATATTCATTGTGGAGTTCGGTTACAAGTGGTGTACCTCAGGGATC